>NW_021024778.1:923932-1005310 GCF_004153795.1 Camellia sinensis | reverse complement strand
TATCTCAATTCCAAGTTGAATACATGTTAGCTGTATCATTTCATATGCCATGTTTAGAATAGCTGAGCCTGGCTATAGTTTGCATTTTTGCATGTGTTGCATTAGGCATTTCTGTTCTAATACTTAGGATCATGCATGATTTCTAATGAGTTTCTGTTTTGGCTTGGAGTACTCGGTGAGTTTTATGCTTTAGCATTCCTTGCATGCGTTGTGAGTTGTTGCCATGAATTAGCATGCTTTACAATGAGGCTATTGCTTATGTGATATAATTGCCTTCAATCTGTGGGTGAAGGTGGGTTATGTCGGAATTTGGGACAATTCATCAAATGTTTTGTTTAAGCCCACTAGATAGGTGGTCAAAACCATCTTTGTTCTAAGGGCCCCCACCCCGAGGGTGGCAAGGTTCACGTCTTAGCCTACTTGCGAGTAAGCACCATCAAACCATTTTCAAACAAACAAACATGAAATGTTTTAGTTCCATATTTCGGGCGACCCGGTCTATACTTGTTATGCTGTGCGCATCACATAGTAAATCTAGGCTTAATAACCGGAATAAGAACTACACAATGTTTTCAAAACGATATCATGGTTAGTAGATGGCCGGTCTTTGACCGGGGCGAGCGGGGGTGCTCCACGAAGTGACCTTCCCAATCGTACCAGTCCCGAGCCGAGGCAACTTTGGTGGATGACGGACACGTGGCCTTTGGCACCGAGTCAGGGTTTCCTAAATTTCCCATTTAAAAATATTTAGGTGGCGACTCTCTGTATTCTGGCAAAGTCAGTCCATGGTTTGGCACTTCTTTCAAAAAAATCAGTTTTCTCAAAAGATTTGCCAGATTTGGACTCTTTGGTTCAAGATATAAGAACCGTGACATTTTGAGTCCTTCGAACTGTAGTGACCCAATATCGAAACCGGACGGGGGGGGGACTCGCGCTCCTCTCTCCTCGGGATGCGTTCGGGGGACGTCTACACTACTCGCCAAGCAATGAGAGAATCACCTAAGAGAAGCAAAATCCTATAGTAGAGCGGCGGTCAGTAGGATTCCTGGCCCAATGCGGCGTCAAAAAATGCATGTAAGCTGTAGAGAAAAAGAGTGCTGAGTAGTGAAGACCATGGAACATAGTGCCTTTTAGATAGTGCAAAATGACAAACTGGAGCATCATAGTATGGAGAGCGAGGAGCGCCGATGAACTGATTGACAATGTGAACAACATAGGCAATGTTCTAGACATGTAATCGTGAGATAGACAAGACTGCCAACTAGCTAACGATATAAAGTAACAATTAGATTAATAGGTGACCATCAAAGAGGTGTGAGACGAGTCTGAGGATCAACTGGAGTAGTAGCAGTCTTGCCAATCGGTAAGACCAGCATTGAGCCAAGAGATTAGAGATATACTTGCTTTGTTAGAAAGTAACTAGAAGCGATCATGAGAAATTTCCAAGCCGAGGAAATAGCGAAGCAAACCCAAATCTTTCATCTCAAATTGGTGACTGAGGAACTTGTTGAGACTAAGATACCCACTGTGTCATCACCGGTGACGATCATGTCATCGTACACAGAGAAGAAGAAGAATAATGCCACGATCAGTCTGTCGGATAAACAAGGCAGAATCATAAACACTAGAGGAAAAGCCGAAGTCATGAATGGTAGAACTGAAACTTGGCAAACCAGGCACGAGGAGCTTGTTTCAAACCATTAAAGCACAACGAAGTTTGCAAACTTTGATGGATGGAACAGAGGAACCAAGTGGAGGTTGCATATAAACTTCCTCAGTGAGATCACCATTGAGAAGGCGTTTTTGACATCTATCTGAGAAAGACTCCAGTGGCGAAGCAGCAGCAACTGCTAATAAGCTGCGAATTGAAATAAGACGAGCAACAAGAGCAAATGTTTCCTCATAGTCAATCCATACTCTTGAGTGAATCCCTGGGTAACAAGAGGGCTTTGTAATGTTCATGAACCATCTGAATGAGTTTTGATCTTATAACCCATTTACAACTAACAGCAGTCTTGCTAGGAAGAAGATCAACCACGTCCCAGATATGAGTTTTATCCAAAGCTGTTATTCATTAGTCATAGCTTGCTGCCAAAGGGGTTAGAACAAGCCTCACGATAGGAAAGTAGGTTCATGAGAGAAAAAAGCAGTTTGGAACCAACAATATAATCACGGAGAAGAACAGAAAGGTTGTTTTACCCGAGTCGAATGACGATCTGCTGGAGAAGATGGTGGTGGAGATGGAGAAAGCTCCACATGAGATGATGGAGGAGGCTCACAGGAGGTAATTGAGGAAGCATAGGACATCGTCAGAGATAGAAACCTTATGATTGACAATAGGCATAGGCAGCTGTGAAGGCGTTGAACTGGAATTTGCATCAAATTCAAGAGGCAGAAGTCTATAGAAAGATCAATAAAAAACAGGAATTGGTGGACTGTGGTTGGTGAAACTAAACAAAGTAGAAACATTTTGTGTTCCAGAAAACCACATGACGAGAAATACGAAACGCTTGGAGATTGGATCCCAATAGCGGTAACCTTTATGTTCTATTACCATACCCAGAAAACAGCAAAGATGAAACGAGGTTCTAGTTTAGTGTGTTTCATGAGGTTGAAGGAGAACAAAACAAGCAGAGCCAAAAAATTTAAGAGTAGTGTATATTAAGAAGGAGAACCATAAAAGCGTTCATAAGGAAAAAGTTCGCTATGAGAGGAGTAGGGCACACATTTATGGTGTAGACAGCAGTGAAGCAGTTTCCCCCAAAACTTTTCAGGACAGAAGAGGAGATGAGAAGGCCCGATTAGTGTCTAGAATATGACGATGCCTTCTTTCAGCGCGACCATTTTGTTGGATGTGCCTGCAAAGAACGATGAGATTGGGTCCATGGCCCGAAGAAAGGAAAGAAAATCAGATCCAAGTATTCCATAGCATTATCAAAATGAAAGGTTTTAATAGTTTTGAGAAAACTGAGTATAGACCATGGTAGAGAAATCATAATAACTTATTTAACTTCAAACTGATTTTTAGAAGAAATATCCAAGTATAACAAGAAAAATCATCAACAAAAATCACAAAATATCTAGAAACCCCCCCCCTCCATGGTCAGAGTGGGGGAGGGTCCCATATATTAGAATGCATAAGAGCAAATGGGGCAGTAGAAATAGAATTACTTTTATTAAAAGGTAATGCAAGCTGTTTAGCAAGTTGACAAGGTAAACAATCAACATTTTCAGAACTAACATGACCTAACCGACCACTAGAAACCAAAGTTTTTAAACGACCAAAAGAGACATGTCCTAAAGACAATGTCAAAGGTGAAAAGAAGACATAGAAGTAGAAGCAGCAGAAGAGGCAACAGAAGAGCAGTGGAGGATGTAGATAGAATGCAAGATGAAAAAGCTCGAACAGATGTCCATGCCTATGGCCTATCCCAAGGATCTGTTTCGTCTAAGGGTCCTACACCAAACAACCATTAGCAGAAAAAGTGATGGTGAGACCAGTTCACACAATTGACCAATAGAGATAAGGTTTAATTTAAGAGCAGGAATGTAATAAACATTAGAAAGAGATACAGTGGAAGTAGAAATTTGACCAATATGACTAACAAACATATGAGAACCATCGGTAGTATGGATAGAGGGAACAGAAGAGGATGATGAGATAGAAGAAAATATAATAGAATCAAAGGTCATATGATTACAGCAAGCGGAATCAAAATACCATGAAGGATTACCTGATGTGACTGAAAGAGCAGGAGAAGGAAGGGTACCAGATTTGGCAAGCACCTGCTGGATAATGGACTCAACATCATCCATAGAAAATGATGGAACAATAGGATCCGTAGGGTAGGAAGTGCAAGAACTCTCTGAGGTAGCAGCAACAGTAGCAGCAGGACGAGAACCATAAGCAGATTTTGACTGAGGCCCAGAACGTGAAGATCCTTTCCTGGAAGAAGAAATAGGGGGAGCACGAGGACAATTGTTTTGGAGATGACCAGAAGCAGTCTTGTGGCAAGTCAAGCAATCACGAACTTGGCACTGAAGTAAAGAATGATTGGCAAGTAGGCCACAGTTGCGACAATAAATGCATGAGCTAGGAGGCTGTGAAGATGAAGAACCTCGTGATGATGGCGTAGCAAGAGCAAAATCCAAAATTGGAGGTTTGAGCATCCCAAAACGAGTTTCTTCTGACAAGAGTTCAGCAATGGCTTGCTCCAAAGTTGGTAAGGACAAACGATGGAACAAAGAAGCATGCACAGGTTCAAAGGTGCTATGAAGAGCCCTAAGAAACTGCAATAGCCATTGATGATTCCTATGAACAATAAATAACTGTGCATCCTCCGAATGTGCCCAAGTAGGTTCAGAAAGAGCCAATTGGTCCCAGACAGATGAGATATGGGATAAAAAATCATTGATGGACTGACCAGGCTCTTAGCGCATGTGATGAAGAGTTTGTAGGAGTTGATATTGGTGAGCATGGCCAGTAGTCTGATAACGTTCCTTCAAGAAATCCCAAATTGCCTTAGCAGGAGAGACAATGGAATCATCATCCTGAAAGCGGCCAAACTGAAGGTTAATGGAAGGAACAGAAGTAGCCCGGAACCATGTGATAATCCGGTAGTTCTACCATTCCCATTCATCAAGACATTCATCGAAAGCAGATGCAGTCTCTTTGTCTTCCTGGACAGGTTTAGAAAAAGCACCAGTGATAATACGCCAAAGTCACTTCCCTTTGATGAATCCAAAGAGAGCTTGGGCCCAGAGAACATAGTTAGACCCATCAAGTGTAACAGAGACAGAATGGATGTTGTCAGAACGATCCATGATGCTCAAAGAGAGCAAAAATAAAGAAGAAGGTGCTTTGTAGAGGCTAATTTTGCCAAAACAGAACACACCAGCAGATTCAGAAGGCCGAAAACAGTGGAGTTAAGGCTGAACAAACCAAAAATATGACCAGAAAGGCAGTGAATCGGCTGGTCAAAGTGAGTTGACCAGGCCTAATGTCACAGCGGCAACAATGATGTCAGCAGGTGCGGCGCACGTTAACAAGGAGGGGCGCGGCGCACGGAAGCAACCAAAGCTGACGTCAGTTGACGTCAGAAACACACAGCTCACGTTAGAGGATGAGGTCGCAGTGCACAATAGCATGGGACAAGTGCAGGAGGTACGTAAGGTACGTAGGAGAATGGGACAGCACGTGTCAAATAGTATGGCCGCGCATAGAGACGCGTAGAGCGTCAGATGGAGATGAATCTGGTGGCGTTGGCTTTGTCTTGAAGAGACGAAGAATCTGGTGTAGTCAAATAGGTGAAACAAAAAAAAACTAGATACGCAGAAACTAACGTGAACAGGACGCAATCTACCGAACAGAAAAAAATCGTGATGCAGAAGAAGAGGAGGCTAGGAAAAAAATCCTAGGCTCTGATACCATGTTATGAGAGTAGAAAGAGAAAAGAAAAGAGAACTCTTGTATTCAATCTATGTTAATGAATAGGTACACACTCCTTTACACAGGAGAGCAAATAAGTATGTACAGAGAATATACTATAATAGATAGGTACGAATAATATCCTAATATACTAGATATACTATATTAACAACTCAAACGGTTCTTTTTTGTTTCGAAGATGTAGATGTGTCTCTCACTTTGGCCCCCTAGTTCTCTCTAGCTCTCTCTCTCTCTCTCTTCCCCTCCTTCGCTTGTGCATTGTCTCTCTCAATATCCCACTTCGACCACCGACCATGGTTATGGCTATTGTAAATTTTTTCTCTCCTCCTTGCTGAAATATGGTGATATTATTTTCCATCTTTCTCTTTTTTTTCTTTTTTCTTTTTCTTGAAAACCTAAAAGACTTCGTTCGGATTAGTTTTTGGAAATTATTTCTTTTTTTTTTCAAAAAATGTACAAACTAGATAGAAAATAATAAATATTAAAAAAATTGAGATTTTGTAAAATACTCTCTCTGTCTCTCTCTCTCTTTCTTCCTACTTTCGAATTCTTTTGAAATGCTTACTGGTTTATAGTGCTTCTATTTTTTGACTTTCCTTTCTTTTTTTTTTAGTTAAACCAAAAGACTTTATTTGGTTTAGTTTTTGGAAATCATTTCTGAGTTTTTTTCATAAAATTTACATGTTAGTTAGACAAAAATAAATATTTTAAAAATTATTTAAAAGTTTTTAAAATTATTTTAGCTCCCGAAGAAGAGAATCATTTAAAAATAAAGTTTTTGATTTGTTTTAGCTTTTCCAATTTAGGGAAGTTTTGGGATTTTTGAAGACTTTAAAAAATGAAAATTTTAATTGGGAATTGTTCTTAAATTTTTAACTCGGTTCAAACATAAAATTAATACTCCACTGTCCATATATATATATATATATATTACAATATGAGAAATAATTTTATGTTTGGACTTTTGTTATTTTGTTTGTTTTGGTAACGCTTTTAATTTTTCTTTCTAGCTTCATGCCACAAGCCCTCCGAACAACTTGCATGATTGGACTCTTGATAGTAGAGTCCTTGGAAGTTGAGTGGTAATGGCTTTGATAATTTTCGTAGTCTCGGGCACAACATCCAACTGAATTTGGCATTGATATCTGGAGTCGTTAGTAAGTATAATGTGGAGGACATATGTTTTACATTTTGGCATAAATGGTCAACAAACTACGTGTTTTGGGTTGGAAGATTGTTTGTACATAATGGGCTTTCTGATAGATGTTAAGGTCGTCATCGGTGTTAACCATTGTGATCCTCGTGCGATTCGTGAGAAATTGCATAGCGTAAATAATTGTTTTAATCGTAATTAAAAAGGGTACACCTGTGGTTACTTCTAATGTAACCTTTAATTGGCTTCAAGACTGTTTTATGATTGTCCTGGATGATTTAGAGGACACTCCTGCATTTTTGTGTCATGTTTGGGCATACGTCTTGTATGTCATTGGTTGTGTTATATCTCCGGATCTGTCGGGAGCTCATCTTTTAGTTTGTTTCTTTCTCTGTTGGAAAACATAAATGAAATAATAAAAAAAATTATGCTTGGGGGCTGCATTGTTGGCTCACTTGCATTGGTCAATGGAAAAGATAAAGAGAAATGAAACCAAGAAAAGAGATTTCAGACTGCGCTTGTGCATTGATAGTAAGCAATAGTTTTATATATTAGTTTGTTTCTCCTTTTGGTTTATGCATTAGGCTTATGTGTAATTGTTTTTTCTGCGAAGCTTTTTGCCCTTGAAAGGATTCCTACTCTAGCTAGTGATTTTGGTTTCACTTAGGATGCTTGAGGGAATCAATTACTCAATTTCTTTTGGTTGTGAGTTGGGCACATGCCCTTCATCGTGTCTTAAAAGACCACTTTAGCAACCATTGTTTCACTAGTTTTTTTGTTGAAAAACTTACTCTATTGGCTTCCAGCTGCTTTAGTCTTTCAACAAAATTTAACATTTTTTGGTTGCTGTGTTTTTTGAGACACGATGAAGGGCATGTGCCCAACTCACAACCAAAAGAAATTGAGTAATTGATTCCCTCAAGCATCCTAAGTGAAACCAAAATCACTAGCTAGAGTAGGAATCCTTTCAAGGGCAAAAAGCTTCGCAGAAAAAACAATTACACATAAGCCTAATGTATAAACCAAAAGGAGAAACAAACTAATATATAAAACTATTGCTTACTATCAATGCACAAGCGCAGTCTGAAATCTCTTTTCTTGGTTTCATTTCTCTTTATCTTTTCCATTGACCAATGCAAGTGAGCCAACAATGCAGCCCCCAAGCATAATTTTTTTTATTATTTCATTTATGTTTTCCAACAGAGAAAGAAACAAACTAAAAGATGAGCTCCCGACAGATCCGGAGATATAACACAACCAATGACATACAAGACATATGCCTGAACATGACACAAAAATGCAGGACTACCCACCTCTAAATCATCAGGGACAATCATAAAATGGCCCCGAAGCCAACTAAAGGTCACATTAGAACCACTAGTCTACCATTTTTATTTACAGTGAAACAATTATTTACACCAAGCAATTTCTGATGAATGGCATGGGGATCACAATGGTCAACATTGGTGGCAGCCTTAGAGCATCTCCAACGGTAGTAGGCATTTTACCTATCTAAATATTACTATAAAGTATATATTTTATTTTGCCTATCAACTGTTTTATGTTTTTACTCCAACCATGCTCTTTATTTTAGCTATTTATCCAAATACTATTAATTTTATAGAATGCCACGTCAACAACAAAGATGGAGGGAAATGATCCTAATGATTGAATATGTTTTGCCTAGCGTTGAAGGCTAGCTACATGTAGCTAGTGAATATGAGTTGAGCCAAAATGCCTAATCATATGCCTAGTGCATTGGAATTGAAAAAAGTGAATCACACTAGACATTTTAACTAATAAGTATTATATGCCTAGTGCATTGGAGATGCTCTTACCGTCTCGCAGAAAGCCCTTTATGTAAAACATCTTCCAAACCAAAACACGTAGTTTGTTGACCATTTACACCAAAATTAAAATATCTGTCCTTGACATTATATTGCCTTGTTTGGGATAAAGGCCTATTTTGGATTTTAACCCACTTCCCTCTATTACAAAAAAAAATTTAAAAAAAAAGGTCAAAAAAATGGTTTTTAACTATCTTTTCAAAACATTCCAAAATCAAAAAATTACTAAAAAAGTTAAAAAGTATATACTATTCAAGGGCAGCTTCTGGGGGAAGTCACTCTTTGAATTCAACTATCCAAAAGTCAAAAGGGTAAAATGGGTATTTTGATTTTACTACAATATTTTATTACACTTTTTTTTTTTAAAGTCAAAAAATTATTCTAAATATACAATTTTTTTTTTCTACTTTTTAATTAAAAATAAAAAAAATAAACTGACAAGTGCAGATATTGACATCAAATTCAGCGAGATGTGCCCGCGACTACGAAAAGTATCAAAGCCACTTCCACTCAACTTGCCAAGGACTCTACTGTCAAGATGCAAGTTGTTCAGAGGGCATGTGGCATGAAGCTAGAAAGAAAAATTAAAAGCGTTACCAAAACAAACAAAATTACAGAAGTCCAAATATAAAATTATTTCTCACATAGTAAAATATATATTTTCTTATAAATAGCGGACTAATGATTTTATGTTTGGACTACAGTTAAAAATTTAAGAACAATTTCCAATTAAAATTTCCCAAATTGGAAAAGCTAAAACAAATAAATAAATAAAAAAAACTTTATTTTTAAATGATTCTTTTCTTCGAGAGCTAAAATAATTTTAAAAGACTTTAAAATAATTTTTAAAATATTTGTTTTTGTCTAACTAACAAGTAAATTTTATGAAAAAAAATCAGAATTGATTTCCAAAAACTGAACCAAACAAAGCCTTTTGGTTTTAATAATAAAAAAAAAAAATAGGAAAAGTCAAAAAATAAAAGCACTATAAATGAGTAAGCATTTCAAAAGAATTCAAAAGTGGGAACAGAGAGAAAGTGAGTATTTTACAAAATTTCAAAAAAAAAAATTAATATTTATTTTTGTCTAACCAGTTTGTACATTTTTTGAAAAAAAAAAATTAGAAATGATTTCGAAAAACTAACCCGAACGAAGTCTTTTAAGTTTTCAAAAAAAAATAGAGAGATGGAAAATAAATTCACTATAATTCAGCAAACATTTCGAAAGTATTAAAAAGTTGAAAGAGAAAAAAAAAAAAAAAACTTACAATAGACAGTGCCCAAGAGAGAGAAGGAGAAAACTAGGTTCAAAGAGAGAGAGAGAGAGAGATCTACAGTTTGGAAACAAAAATGAACGGGTTGAGTGACCATAAATGAAGTATAAAAGAAAATTTGAAAATCGATTTTTTAGTCAGCCCCGCAACAGTTGCCACGCATGAAAACATTTTGCACACACATTTTTAGTTAGCCCAACACATAAACAAGATGCGGGAAATTCTATTTGTACTTAAAAAGTGCATTCGATTTCTTAATACATCTGATTAAATTATTTAAAATTATAATTTACTTTCAATTCATCTTATATTTTTGTTCTCAAATTACTCTTTAAATTACACCCAAATAAACAACTCAAAAATCTCAACCAACTGCAATCAATCAAGTAATCTTCTCCACCACCGTGGTCTTCTTCTTATCTGTCGGCTTCTTCTCCGCTGGCTTTTTCTTAGCCTATCGGAATTTTCTTGGGAAAACAGAAAGGTTTTGGAGAGAGAAAAAGAGTAAAGAGGGTATGAGACGCAATGGCATAAACATTTATGTCTTGGGCAGAGCCACGATGATTGAAAAAAAAAAAAGTAAGAAAGAGGGTAAGGGACTGGAATATCATGATTAAGATAAGAGTAATACTAGAAATCCTAAATATTCTACTAAAAGTTTTACCAAATGTCACACATGGGTGTGGGACTCAAACAAGGTGGGTCCCATGTGTGTCTCACACCCATGTGAGACATTTGATAAAACTTTTGGTAAAATTTTTGGGGCCTCTAGCATTTTTCTTAAGATAAAATATGTAGGCAATAGAGATAACACATACCGTTGGTCCATTTTTAAAATTAAAAAAAAAAAAAAAAAAAATTGCATGATTATAGTCAAATTTGATGAGTTTTCTTCATAAATCTAATGACATTACAGTCAACTCCAAAATACCAATTAGGAGAACAAAGGCTAAATAACCCATATAACAATAGAATAAAAAAAATGATATTGGTGATAATGATAAGTTTTGATAGGGTGGATTGAAGTTTTAGAATGAGGAAGAAGAGAAAAAATAATAATAATTGAAACATTGGAAGAAGATGAAAAAACTTGAAAATGAAGAATATGGTGTACCACAAGAAAAAAGTTGTATTTTATTTTAGATTTTAATATGTATTGTTCTTATTAATAAATTTACACTAGGTTATAATAGGAATTAAAATTTTAACCGGACATACGGAATTATTATTTTGGTGCAAATAGAATCATCCACCAGATGCATATGTGCAACAATAAACATGGCCCATAAAAAGTTGGGCACTATAAACAAGGCCCAAAACAAAGTATCTGACGAGTTTGAAACATACAAAAAAATTTGGCCCAAAGAGTTCAAGCCTGGCCCAAAAATTTTGAATTTTTTTTTTGTCAGATAGTTCAAGGGCCTACACTATTATTTTTAATAATTCTTATATAAAAAAAGATTTCAAAATCAATTTGCACACATTTTTATTCAGGCCCAACAAAAACAATTATCAACATGGCCCAAAAACAGTTAGGCTAGTTGCACCGAAATTTGAAAAACAATTTTTTTACAGGCTCAACAAAAACTGCCTACACATTTTTAAGCCTAACAAAAAATAGGGGGATTCTATTTACACTAAAAAAATTATTAAGTATTCCTAATTTTTAAGTACACTCTGTTTAATTATTTAAAATTTTGATTTTACTCTCATTACACCCTATTATTTTTTCCAAATTACCCTCAAGGTAAACCCAAATAATAAATAATAAACAAATTAAAAAAACTAAATTATTTTAAAAAAAATTCAATACATAAAATAATTCTCAAATACAAAAAAACAAAAAAAAAACAAAAAAAACAACAACAACAACCAAACTTATAAGCACATAAGTATTATAAATATAGAAAAAATCAAACTTTTACAAAAGCATTATAAACTTTTCAAAAAAAAAAAAAAAAAAAAACACTTTTCGTTACAAATTATCCACAAGAATACTCGTGGAGAAGTAAAAACTAAACTTATAAATACATAAGTATCAGACACTAACAAGAAAGAGTAGTTATCAAATAATGTACTATTTAAATGACAAAATAAAAACAACTCCAGTAATATATTATTGTTAATCTAGCTACTGGATCCTTTAATTTTTGTCAAAAAAACGATATAAAAAATAATTGATGGTGCTCTACAAAAATTGTGAAACACCTTTATATGAATACTTACCTCATTTTTTATAGGTTGCTTCAAAAAACTATTCTGATTGTTACTCTCATCCTTATTTGATTTTGTTCAAACTTTCTTCTAGAGTTTAGGATTTCAAAATAATAAAAAATAATGATATTGATGATGATGGTGAGTTTTGATAGGGTGGTTTGGAGTTTTTGAGGGAAGATGAAGAACAAGAAGAAAAAGAAGAAAAAATAACTTTGATCTCTTGGGGAAGAAGATATAGAGATTTGAATAGAAATAACTGATTAAGGTATACTATGAGGGGGAAAAAAATTATTTTTTGGTTTAATATGTGTTGTCATTATTAGTAAATTCATATAGAAGCCCAGTTGTGCAAAACAATTAGTTCATATTAGACAGTAATTTGAGCCTGGCATAAATTTAAAAAAAAATAAAAAATAAAAAAACTAATTAAGTTAAAAATAATCAAAAATAATTTTCTCTTTTTGGCACAAAAATTATTTAAAACAAAATGAAAAATAAACTAATTTTGAGCATAAAAAATTTACAATAATTTTTATATTGGCAAATTACACTAATAATCCTTATAGTTTGGGGCTTGTGTCACTTTAGTCCCTAACTTTTCAATTGTCACATATTTGACTCTGAATTTTGAATCTTGTTTCAAAAAAGGACAATTGAGCATACCATTGCTTAATTTCAAGGGCAAAATCGTCAATTTGATAAAATATAAGCTAATTTTACAAAAAAAAAAATGTCAAAAAAATATTTTAAAATTTTTAAAAATTATTTCTACCTACCAAAGATAAAATTATGTAATATTGATAAAAATTAATAAAAATTACATGCTTAATTTTTAAAAATTAATTTTATATGATTATCATCCAAATACATAATAAAAATTAATTTGGTAAAAAAAAATAAATGTCTAAAAGATTTATCAATTTTATATAATTTTATCATTAGTAGGTAAAGATAATTTTAAAAAATTCAAAAATAATTTTTTGACATTTATTTTTGTCAAATTAATTTATATTTTATCAAATTGATGAATTTGCCCTTGAAAAATCCAATAGTATTTTCAATTGTCCTTATTTGGAACAAGATTCAAAATTCAATATCAAATGTGTCACAATTGAAAAATCAGGAACCAAAGTGACATAAATTCCAAACTATAGGAACCGTTGGTGTAATTCACCCTTTATATATATAACCAAATAGTCTGAATATCAATTTTATTTCTCAAGAAAATTTGATTGATTCCATAGTTCGCTACAATCACATCACAACTCACATTCTTACCATTTCTAGAAAATATGAGTTGTACAATGGAGAGTGAAAGAGAGACAGATAAATGGACTGAGATAATTTTAGATAGAGTGTTCCATTCTCCGGCTGATCGATGAAGATTTGTCAATTGGGATAGAAAGAGAGAGACATTGGTGGCGAAACACATGACCTCATAATCATCAAACATGGCCCAAAATATGCAAAACATAATCGTCAAAGACCGTACCATACCAACCATCCTAGCCAAATAAAAGAACCAATCGTCACCTTCCCAGCCGCCATCACCTCAGAATTATCAAACATAGTAACACCAGCATATTATGCAAGATAGAGAATGGAGGATGAATCAAAATATAGAAAAAAATTATCCAAAAAAGTTACAAAAATAAGAAAAAAATAGTTAAACAATGTACTGTGCCAAATGAAACAATCGGCCGTCACCATCACCGTCACCGTCACCGTCACCGTCACCGACTAGAGAGAGATAATGAGAGGAGAGTTAGATCGATAGAGTAAATGAATATAGGATAAAAAAGAGAGTAAAGAAAGCAAAAGTAGACATCGGCGCTGCTGCCATTGTCATTGCTAGAGAAGAACAAGAGTAGACAAATGAAAATACACACACACACACATATATATAGAGAGAGAGAGAGCATGAGAGAGAGAGAGAGAGAGAGAGTGTGTGTGTGTGTGTGTTTAGTGGAGTAGGTTTAAGTGGGTGAAGTAGGTGATAGGTTTTAACATATATATATATATATATATCCATATATAGATGGATTCGTTGTATTGCCTAACAAGAAAAGGAAAAGTGTGGTTTGTGTGGCGTAACCCTAGGCCCTTCATATCCTCAAAGTCGATAACAGTGACAACCTCGTTTGTTTTCAAAGGTAGGGGCTTGGGATTGAGTCCGGATCCTCGGCCACCCAACCCAGCGGCCCTTCCAACAGCGGCCCAAAACGACGTCGTTTTGGGGCCAATTTTCAAAAAAAAAAAAAAAAACAGAACGAGGGTCTGCTGGGTTCATCCATATATATATATCTTTATATCTATAGATGGAGAAAAAGAAGAAGAAGAGAAGAAGAGGAAGAAGGTCTGCTGGGTGCCTCTGTTTTGCATCGCCGATCGGAGCTGGATTTGATTGTTGATGAAGCTGATGATGATGTTGAAGATGATGACGATGTTCAAAATCTGAAGATGAAGGAAAAAAATGTTGATGATGTTGATTTGGATTGAAGATGATGGTGATCTGGATCTGCAAAATTTTGATGTTGATGAACAAAATTTTTTTTTTTTTTTTGATGTTGATGATCTGGATCTGCAGAATTTTTTTTTTTTTTTTTTTTTTTTTGTTGATGTTGATGATCTGCAGAGCCAATCTTCTTCTTGTTCATGTTGTTGATGTTGCAGAACCAAAATAAAAATACTTATTAGACTAGTTGTTGATGTTGCAGAACCAGATCTTGTGTTTTTGTGTGTAAAAAAAAATGTTCAAAATCTTGTGTGTTTGTGTGTAAAAAAACATGTTGAACCGAGCCAGATTTTTTTTTTTTGTTTTTTTTGTTTTTGATCTGGATTGAAGATGAAGGAAAAAAAAATCTGTTGATGAATCCAGCCAGACCCAGCTCCTCCTCCTCCTCCTCTTCCTCCTCCTTCTTCTTCTTCAGAAAAAAATCTGGAAAAAATTAAAAAAAAAAAAAAATTAAAACGACGTCATTTTAATGTCGAGTCAAATTCAAACCTCCAAATTTCGAGCTACGGATCAGAACTTCGTTGAGGCAAAAGAACCGTCAACGCAATTGCTTGATAATTGGCTTGAATTTAATCTGTAAGGATTTTTCAATCCTTACTGGCACGCCCCCCTTTTTTTTTTTTTTTTTTTTTTTTTTTTTTTGGAAAATTGGCCCCAAAACGACGTCGTTTTGGGCCGCTGTTGGAAGGGCCGCTGGGTTGGGCGGCCGAGGATCAGGACTCCTTGGGATTGTACTATTATTAGTGAGTTGAGAGTATGGACCTTGGAGGTGGAGATTAGCAAAGGCCTCAAAGGGTTAAATTTCAAAACTAGTGAAGGGATTAATTTAGGGAAAAAAAAAAAACATTTTGCCCATGGTGTGTGTTTGTGTGTGTGTGTGTTTTTTTTTTTTTGGTATTACGTCATTATATATGTATATATATGTATATATGTATATATAAATATTAAAATAATATGGTACCAAAAAAAATATTTATAAAATAGAATTTTTAATATTAAAATATATCAAAAACACAAAAGGGTATTTATGGTATTTTATATAGTTAATCCCCTCATTAAAATATATTACACAAATATAATTTTTCTTAATCTCATCACTAGCAATCTCTATACTAACAATCACACCCAATCTAACTCTGTAAACAAGCAAGACGATGAACACTACACTAAAACCAGTAGAAGAGGCCGGGACAATGATTGTAAATTGGTTACTTATGGGACTCATTGAAAAATGAAAAAAAAAGTTTGGACTAATTCGAAGACAAGTAGAAGTTGGATTTATAAAAAATACCCCTATTATCCTTTTGTTGTATTAATTTTACTTTATTTTTCTAGAAAACCAAGCTCACTCTAAAAAATAGTGTGTGATACACCTTTCGTTAGTTTAGATGAAAAAAACAAACAATGTAGGGATGTAAGAAAAATCAAAAAAATTGACTAAACCGATTGAATCGGACCGAACCGGTCATATTTGATATATTTTTTTAATAAAAAGTAGCCTATATGATTTTTTAATTTGATTTTTTTCGATTTACTCAGCTAATTCTACTCGGCAAAGCGAGCAAGCTACCTATCTTACCAGCACAGCTTCCCTAACAACTCTTTTTATCCCAAGTGGCCAATCCTATAAAGTTCAAACATCTTGTGCAATGAACGAGAAACTGACCATTTCAAAATATATTATATTTAGAATATATATATATATATATAATTTAATAATATAATGATATTAATAAATATAATAAATTATTAACTTGTCTTCCCTATAACCTAAGTTAGTGAACCCATATTATGTATAATCTTAATTTAACTAATTATTTTTTAATCCTTAGTGTTTATTATTAGTATTTTTTTTGTTTGTAGTTTTGTTAATCTAAGTATTGGAAAGTATTTATTAAATGGATAGATTAATAGTATGTTTCAATTTGTGAACAAATGATGAATTCAATATTCTTACATAGATTATTGATTTTAGTAAAAAGTGGCTCAAATTTGATAAGTCTTAGACCGATTAAACTATATCGAACCAAACGATTTCAATTGGTGCGTTTTGTACAGTTTGACAGGAGAAGCGGTCTGTATTAGTGCTCAAAATAATACAATTGACATTATTGATTTGATGTAAAATTTTACATAAATATTGATCATGTGACATCCCAAATTTTAATTAAAGACAATGTGAATATATATATATACACATATATAATAAGAGTAAAATAAAATATGGAATGTTATGGTCGTAAGTAAAGTAAAATATTGAATGTTATGGTCGTATGTGATAATTAATTGAGAATTATATATTACATAAATAAAAAAAAGGTATATAATTATTTTCAGAATTGAGCCAAAGTAGAATTAAACCAAAACTTAAGCAAAAGAGGCACGTGTTGAGATGACATCTTGATGACCACGGTTTGCTTCTTAATGGTCATGGTTTGCCTCCCTATAAATAGGGAAGATATGTTCAAGTTTAAGGGAAACAAAAAAAAAGGGAAGAAAATACTAGCAAGAAAGAAAACTAATAAGTAAAGAAGGCCTTTAATAGGGGAAAGTAAGGTCTCGTTTGGGAACCTTTTTTTTTAGTTAAAAATTTATTAAATTAGTTAAAAAGTTAACAATTTATACTAAAAAAATCAAAGATTCTCTTTTTTCTCTATTTTTTACACATATTTTCGTAAAAAGTCAAAAAGTCATCCCAAACATACTAGTTTTTTTTAGCTCATATTTTAGCCAAATAGTCAAAAAGTTACTAAATTAGCCTGTTCCCAAACGAGGCCTAAGAGTGGGAAATTAATATTAAGATGAGTAATATTATACCATGAGTTAACATAAAATATTTTACGTATATCTTGAGTTACCACGATTTATTTTATGCAATTCATGTTTTATAAGTTATATTAATGTTTCAATTACGTTAATGATTTTATAAACCCTATTTGCTTAAATTAAAACCCATAACTATGACTATTTAAATTTTGGAATTTATTTGACAATGATTATATAAATATTTCTTTTTGTGAGTACCACCACAGGAGTCTCATGTTTTTGGAGACTTAAATAATCATTGGCCTCTGATTGGTCACTTTGTGGCCCTCTGTTTGTCATGGATCCATCGACCTCTGTTATGATTGTCCCTCCAGTGATCTCTATTTTATTCTGTTTTGTACCGTGATTATGGTAATTTATTTACATAATTTCGGGATTTCAATTTATGCCACTTAAATAATTTGTTTATTCAAATTAAGTTATGTATAATATTTTAGTTCAAATACCTATCCATGATTATTTTGTGCCCTATGCTCTTGATATAATATCTCTCACTCTACTGTGTGCTTATAACTATTACCCATTTCAAGTGATGAAATGTAAGGAAGGATTGTAACCTCGTGTAGTGGGATTAGCACGGAACTTAATGCCGACATTTTGTATTTTTGTAATAATTGTCTGTCATCGAGAAAAAATAATAAAAACCTGATGGGTGTATTTCCTTTTATTAAAATAATAGGATAATTAATGAAGTTAATTATCTATTTACTTATTTTCTTACTTTTATTTCGCCTCCACCTGCGCCACTTAACTTGTTAAAATTAAAATTAATTAGCAAGTTGCAATTCGAGCCCTAAGCACCCGGGGTTGGGTCGTGACAAGGTGGTATCAAAGCCAGGTTAAATGACAGTATATATATGTATCTATAAATTAATATTTCTAGAATATTTTGCCACATTAGAGATCTTTTTTTGTGCACCATAGTTAATTGTTATGTGATGTAAGGATGTCCGAGCAAATTCTCAATGAAGCATTCTAGAATAAGCTTAAGACCATGAGTCTAGAGGGGATCTTAGAAGAACACCACACCCCTGCCTCGCCAGAAGGATGGGGAGACTCCGAGAACATAATCAGATAGTTACACCCAAGCCTTGACTAGCTGATGGGTCGATCGATATATCTGCAGGCCGATATATCTGCAGGCCGATCTTGATGATTTGGCATACCTATCATGGAGACAGAGCTGTGTCTATACTCGAAGACGATACCTCAGACCTACCCACGTGGTCGGCCTTGCCCCAAGACTAGACCGCCCCCATTATATAGTTGGCCCTTTCTCCCGAGTTATATTGAAAGGAAGCACTGTTCTGTTCAGTTTTGTACCGTGATTATGGTAATTCATTTACATAATTTTGGGATTCAATTTCTGCCACTTAAATAATTTGTTTATTTAAATTAAGTTATGTATAATATTTTAGTTCAAATACATATCCATGATTATTTTGTGCCCTATGCTCTTGGCATAATATCTCTCACTCTACTATGTGTTTATAGATGTTACCCCTTTCAGGTGATGAAATGTAAGGAAAGATTGTAACCTCCTGTAGTGGGACTAGCAAAGAACTTAATGCTACTGACATTTTGTATTTTTGTAATAATTGTCTGTCATTGAGAAAAAATAATAAAAGCCCGATGTGTGTATTTCCTTTTATTAAAATAACAGGATAATTAATGAAGCTAATTATCTATTTACTTATTTTCTTACTTTTATTTCGCATGCGCCTGTGCCTGCGCCTGCGCCTGTGCCTGTGCCACTTAATTTGTTAAAATTAAAATTAATTAGTAAATTGTGATTCCAGCCCTAAGCAACTAGGGTTGGGTCGTCACATATCGTACCGAACCAATTGTATGCCTATAACAATGACACTTTGGTCCAAAAGCACGTGGGGTTCTTCTGGTTGTATGTGAATTATAGAGGAGTAAAGTGGTTTGGCCTTCAACCACAAAGGAGTAAAGTGGTTTGGCCATCAACTTTTTTACAAATTAATCAAGTAAATATATATATATATATATATATAATATAGGATTTAATTTTGTAAATTAGGCAAATAAAGTTGAGTTGAAATCAAATATTTCATCTATTGAAGATCATTTACTTTATTAATTTTTTCATCAAGTAAAGATTATTTTCATTAAAATCATGAAATTTGGAACATAACATTTGAAGTTACAGACACACAACTGTAATGGAAAAGGAATACACAGTATATTTACTACAAGCAAGCACCAAATTGTTTTGAACATGTCAATCTTGTTCCATGTTGGTACCTAACCTACTTTGATCTCTTCTTCTGATGACCCATTTTACACCAAAAATTCTCACAATCCATTCGTCTTTCTTTCAAATGATGCAACTTCCTAGCACCAAACTAAGCACTACTCTACATCTATATCCCATCAACACTATTTCCCAGCCAAAGCCACCAAGTCTATGCTTAAAATTGTGGCTCTTTGGTAAATATGGTGATTCTATTACTTTAATATTCCCACATTTCTTTGACAACGGAAAACCACACAAGCCTACATTTCCCTCATATGAAGTGTTTGAAGATGTTTGAAACTACTAACCTTGTGGTATAATCCCAATTAGATTGTTTTGTGAGACATCAAAAACTTCAAGGAATGCCAAGCTCGTCAATTGTTGAGATATCTCACCAGAGAGCTTGTTTTGGGATAGACCTAAGGACTCGAGCTTAGTGAGATTCACCAAGGACAATGAAATGCGACCTGTGAACCCATTTCTTAGAAAATTTAGAACATGAAGGGCTTTTAGTCTTCCAATGGATGTAAGAATCTTTCCATGGAACTTATTGTGTGAAAAATCAGCTGCTTTAAACATGGTGAGGATCTTAACGTATTCCATTTCATATCCTTTATTCATTATGGTCGTTGAATGATAATCATATCAACCAATATATTTTGACTGAGTATTGTCTTCATTAGCCATCATCATTGAATCCTAGTTGTCAAAGTATTTTGATGGCAAAGTACCTATAAAATTATTGTGAGATACGTCAATGATGTTCAAATTTGTAAAGGCTAATCTCTTCCCTGGTTGCCCAATTGGTCCATGGAATTTATTATCTCGCAAGGCAATAACCTTCAGCTGAGGTAGGTTCTCCAACCAAAATGGAAAAGTATTTATTATCAAATTATGACCCACATTCAAAACTTCTAGCGTTGTGCGATTCGCCAATGATTTTGGAAGCACCCCTTGTAATCCATCGTGGCTAATGTCAAGTTCCTGCAATAAGCTTGCATATCTAAATGTTTAAGGGATAGTCCCATGTAAATTGTTTCTCTGCAAATTTAACACGGTTAAATTTCTACTAAGTTCTCCAAACAAGTAGGGATTAATCTGCCAAATTGGTTATTGGACAGATCGAGATATGCAAGAGAATGAAGATTACAGAGTGGATTGAGTTCTTCATTTAGATGGCTGTTTGAAAGGTCTAGCATCTCTAACAATTCCTTTCGGGTTTTTAGAAATTCAAGAAATTTACTTATATTGCAAGACAACAATCGTAATGTCCTAATGTTTCGGAAAGAGGAGTGGGTGGAGTTGGTAGTGGTCAATGATAGACTATTGTTTGAAAGATCCACATAACCCAAATATTCAAGCTTTGCAAATGTGTCTAGCTCAACAGTGCCGCTTAAATTATTTGACGAAAGATCAAGATAGGTAAGGTTCACAAGATGAAAAAAGGAAGAAGGAATTGATCCATTGATTGAGTTACTGCCTAAAGGAATTGAGCCTTGAAAATTGCTTTGTGAAAGATCAAGCAAAGTTAATCGCGTGAGGTTTGTAAGCGATCTTGTAATGGAACTCGAGAAATTGCATCCATAGGGGTATAGCTCCTCCAAGTTTTTAAGATGCCTGATTGAAGATGGTAATTGCCCATTGATCATGTTATTCGGTCAAAGATCTAAAATTCTTAGTTTTATAAGGTTTCCAAGTGATCTTGGAATGCTACTAAGGAAATTGCAGTCAAAGAGGTATAGCTCCTCCAAGTACTCAAGTTGGCCGATGGAATTAGATATCTCTCTGGTGAAACCTGTGCGAGAGAGATCCAACGATGTAAGGTGAAGGAGAGTTCCATTAAAAAAACTTGGAAGTTTACCTGTGAGTTCTCTGTTACCGTCTAACCATAGCTCCTGCAATTTTACTAAGTGGAAAATGCTATTGGAGAAGTTATTCCCTTGCCAGACTTCGTTTGATGATGATGATTGTATTGGGCCAGAAATATAGGAGACAGAGAGGTAAAGATGGGTCAGATTTGTGAAACAGCCAAATGAAGGTAAAATTTGAGAGTGATTGAAGTTATTCCTATTAGAAAAATAGTACCAAACTATATGGAAAATATAATTTAAAAATTTGTAAACGGTTTTTGGGCAAAACCAAACTGAAATAAATCGACATAATAACGTAACAAAACTTACAATGTATAAATAGATAAAACCTGATCGAGTCGAGTGCGTGACATTCTCTCCTTAAGACAGATTCATCCTCCCACCGGTGCTGGTGCTCAGGATTCAATGGACGTCTATCTCCCAGGATATAACGATCAATGTCTTGCACTAGCAGCACTACTATTGCAAGCCTAGCGAACTTTGCTGTGCATACACACTATTTATAGAAAAATTAGACTCAGGAAAATATGAAGAATAAATGCAAAGATGACGAAGAAATAACGAATTTCCTGTCCAGATGTAAGGGAGATGGAATTTATAGATTTCTCTATGACTCTTCAGAAAGGTTGTGATGCTTCAAAAGGACACACTATTCCATCTCAAAGAGACACAACCATTGAAGTAAATTTTAATTCAAATTTTCCAACAATCCCCTACATGAATGAAATTCAGGGAAAGGACATGCAACAATATGCAGACAAAGAGAGAGTACATTAAGGAAACACCATGCATCGGGATAGGTAGTTTTTGGCTTTGAACCTTTCCTAGTGAAAGCCTATCGAACTTATTAGCTAATAAGTGAACGTGATGCCTTGAACTGTTCTGCCGTTTGTGTAAGCCAAGATAAGAGAATTCACACAAAATATCTCCAGATACAGCTTAGTTCTCACGGTTACGCCCGTTTTGGCCTTGGACATGTCCTAGTGTTTCATAAGTGCTTTAGAAAATTTAGCCTTATCAATTCTCATAGAAGCGACCCCTTCACACTCATATAGATGATCCTTATTTCAAGTCTCTTAAATACTCCTCTTGAAAGATAACCCTCTAGGGTTTTCAAGATATAAGTGATTGTTAAAAGCATAGCTTACCCTAAGTCCCCTACATACAACACATGTTACAGGTATCACTCTCATCATAGGAATGGATAGGAGATAGACTTCTTTAGTGATTTCTGGCGAGCCACACATAACTTAGTTGTCCTTTTGAACTTAGTTATTGGGATCTCGAGTCATCTAAGTAGGGTTACCATTACGATGACTCTGATGTAATAGGCTTTAATCACATTCCCCTCAATGAACTTTCCCTCATTTGCTCTCTGGTCAAACTTTTTGTTTAGCGGTCGCTATTTTTCATTTGACCTTCTCAGTTATAAATCATTGAGTAGTTAGTTGATCCATTATATTATCCTTAGACAATATTCACAACTTAAAGAAAATGTACTACGATATTAAGTCTTTGATTACATCGAGACTTACCATTACTTTATGTCACTCTCATTTTCAAATTTAAATAATAAACATAGAGTTGTTCCTTAGGAGTTAATGAAAGGATTTTTGCTTCTACTCCAACTTTGTCCTATTGAAAGAATTGAGATTCTTTATGGACCTATTATCGGAACCGTTACTTTGGTAAAATCTTTCAAGCACCCCCACATTTTAAGCATTCTAAGGAAACTTAATTTCTCTTGCTGATGTATAATTACACAAAAATATTCACTACAACAAAAACACATTTTAGTGACACCATACTAGTGGCATGTTCTTAAAAAATGTCACAAAAAGAATATTTTGTGGCATTTTTTAGAAAAATGTCATAGAGCCACAAACATACAAGGCTCTAGTGGCATTTCAATTAAAAAAAGTGTTACTTCACTACAACAAAAATGTCACCACAACAAATTTACACTTTAGTGACACTACACTAGTGTCATGTTTTTAGAAAATGCCACAAAAATAAAAATTGGCATTAAATGTTTTAGAAAAATGCCACAGAACCACAAACATACAAGGCTCTAGTGGCATTTCAATAAAAAAATGTCACATCAATTTTATGACGTTTTATAAAATAACTTCACAAAAAATTATGAAGTTTTTTCTATCGTGGCACTAGTATCTACCGTGGCATAGATACAAATGGCACTTGTTCAAAACGCCACAAGACTAAAAAATGTCATTAAATCAATAGTTTTGTAGCACTTTCAAATGTTACTAAACTAAGAAAATGTTGTAGTGATTAATACAGCCCCACAATTATAAGGTAAATCAGAATATATCATTAATTGGCTTTTTGAACTAAATAATAAGATGTAAACTGCTTTGTTAATATAATCACAATACTAATTTGTCTAAAATACAATTAGACTTCATAACTTTCTTTTGTAGTACAAAGAAAAAATGGCTAATACCGGTTGTGGCCACTGAAAAATCTAGAAATTCCCCCTAGATATTGATTTGTTATTATGTAACAATTTTAAGCAGTATGTAACAATCCCAATCAAATAATCAAGACAAATCAACACAACGATTTTAACGTGGAAAAAACCACAATTGGACACCTCCAACTGTGATTAAAAAAACCACGGGCAACAGCCACAAAACAATCCACTAAGAAGATTTAAAGGAATTACACAGGTATACTCTCAATTACCTAGCGAATCCACTCCTAATTGAACCAACCTCTATGTGCCTCTTCCAACCCGTCTTCACCTTGGAATTGTCTTTACGATGAGCCACCCCGGAATCCACCAAAGCTTCAGGCTTGAATTCTTCAGAATCCACAGAAGAATAACTCTCTCTTTTATAGAACAAACAAAACCTTTGATGTATACTCTTTAAAACATGAGTTGAATACTCAATCAAAACATCAAAGAAAAACTCACAAAGTATCCCCAGCTATAATCCCTAGAACCCAAAAAGAAGATCTGGAGTCGTAACCCTAAAATCTGACCCAACACGCGAATTTATAGAATCTATCCCGCGATCTCCGCTCAAACGCCCAAAAGCCCGCTCGAGCGGCTTCAGCAAAATATGTGCGTGATATAACAGACGTCCGCTCGAGCGCTAGAGAACCCGCTCGAGCGCGAAATTACACATCTCAGTACTTTTACAAGCAACCAAAACTGCTGGAACCAGGAATTCTCTGCTCGAGCAGGGTAATGTCCGCTCGAGCGGACAGGCAACTTGGAATGCATTTTTGCATTTTGCTTCGGGGGCGCTACCCCGGACCTACGAAGGGGCGCTGCTCCCTGGACCCCTGCGAGCTGACTGGGCAGCTCGATCCCCGTCATAATCAGTGAAGTGGAAATCTTAAAAGTATTAGCATCACAAACTTCTCTGAAAGGAACAATTCGGGTTGGATTCATATCTAAACACTCATAGCCTTACTGAAATAAAAGTGCGAAAATAAATACAACTGAAATGAGTTTTGTCAAATGGGGTTGCCAAGAATAAAACCTAACAATCTCCCCCTTTGGCAATGCCGTGACAAAACACACCTAACAAATAAAATCTTAAACACCCCAATCCATTACAGCCAACAAAAGCCAACTTCTTTCTCAAGGTCTTGATCTGCAAAACAATTATTAGTGACACAATCTCCAAAACAACTATTAGTCCCACAAGAGTATATGAAAAAGTAATAGACATATGACACGATTAACTTGAAACATGAGATGGAAAACATGAATAGATGAAAACTAAGACTCATGAAAAACAACTCTCAAACAACAAAAGCAAGATCATAAACCACACAAGCAATGATATGACGATGTAAATACCAGGAACATACAAGAAGGAAATAATTAGAAAATAGTGCATAGTAATTTGCAAAACAATTAAAGCCAATCCCTCTTACCGAACATGTCAAAGTGTTCATGCTAAACAACTCTTGCAAGAAAAACCAAACTCCCCCTCACTAAAAACAAAGAACAAGCAGAAAAACAACAAAAATAATATGGTGGAGCAAGCAAGGAATTCCAGATTCGTACCTTAAAAACACACAAGATTATCCAAGAAGCACCATTACAAGAAAGCACAATGTGCACAGTCTGTAGAAGATTCCTCATGAAAGAAAGTGATGCATTATGTGAAAAGCATAGATCCCATGATAAAAGTGTGTGTGTGACTCTTGGAGTTCGACAAACACTAGATTCAATCCTAGTAGTGATATGAAAGCTGGACCTCCGACAAGAAAATCTAAGCACAACAAAGGAAAGTCAAACCACTAGGAATCAAGGGGTATTTGGTGAATAAAGGCGGAGACTCTCCCTCAATCAACGAATCTTTTTTTTTTCTTTCTTTCTTTTGCACATTTTTTCTTTCTTTTGCATATTTTTTTCTTCTTCTCTTTCTTTTTCTTTTTTTTCTTTTTCTTTTGCACAATCATTGGTGGCTGACACGCTAAAGAGTATGGAAACCGAACCAGAGAAGCATGGATATAATAAGGATGGCCTGGTTGGTGACTCTGAGGTAGCCTTTTCCTCATGGCTGGACTACAAAGAATCGAGGGGAAAGCCGTGGAGGTGCAAAAAGATGGTAGGTGGTTAAGAGACTCAGCATCACCCATGATATGCTAGTATAGGTCAATTCCTCTAGAAACGCAAAAGATCAATGACAGAAGTCCATAGAAAAAAAATAATCACTAAGGCAGAAGACTCCAAAATTTGCTAATCCAAGAGTGTGTACAGAATGAGACATACTAATCAAAAACACACACTCCAAAACGAGTAATGACCACAGAAAGCACACATATATTAACATGTAATAGATATTCTCATCAAATCCAATATGCACCAAAGACCACTCAAAAATTTCAAGCTTGCAAAACCATATTAAGAAAATCTTTTTGGGATTTTTTTTTCTTTTTTTTTTTCAAAAATAGAGCAAGACAAAAAAAAATGAACAAGCACACATTTTTTTTTTTCATTAAAAACAACACACAAAAACCCAAAAGCTAAAACAAATAAAAAAATTAACACAAGTCAAGTTTCCTCATCCAAACCTTTTTGATCTTAACAAAATTAGGTCTAGCGGTCTTGGTAAATGTCGTGGCATTGTGAACACCCTCATGAATCTTGGTATTCTGCTTGGACATGTAAGGTTGTCTCCTTATCCAAAAAGTATTCGAATTTCTACCCTTTTGAGACACTCTCCCATGCAACTTATAACAATAAGGGCGAATATGACCATGCATACCACAATGATGACAAATAAAAACATGGTGTACCTTTTTTTCTTTTACCTTACCAACTCTAGGAAGTTTGAGAAGTCCATCCTTATGTTGAATTTTTTGTTCTCCCTTTTCTTGAGTTCTTGTATCATGAGATGTTGAAGTACTCTATTTTTGCTCTTTCTTACCACCAAAGCCAATGCCACTCTTGTCACAACTTATTTGTTGAGACCCAATGATATCCTCCAAAGTCTTTGATCCTTTGTTCCAAAGACCAATGGTAGCCATAGCACACTTGAGCTCTTCCTCTTTCTTGATCATTAGTTCTTCCAAAGCAACTTGTGACATCTCGAGAGATTCAATCTTTTCTTCATACATAGCATGGGTTTGCAGTAGCTCATGCTTTTCTGTCTCACAAGTCAACAGTTTTGCACAAAGAACTTGTCGATCATCAGCTACCTTGATGGCATTAATCCTGGCCTCCGGAATCTCCTCCTTAAGTTTGACATTCTCACTTTCACATGCTTTGAGTTTCTTTGTGAGTTTGTCATTCAATTTGAATAAGTTAAGAGACTCCTTATACAACTTTTCATAAGCTTGCTCAAGCTCTTCATGATCACTCTCCGAGGATTCATCATCAGTGATATTCTCAACTGACCTCTTTGAAGACTCTGTTTGTCCTTCAGTTTCAGAGGCCGCCATGAAAGCAAGAAATTGTTTATGTCCCTCTTCACCTTGATCTTCATTGTCACTTTCATCTTCATCAGATTCAGATTCATCATCCCAAGTGATGGCAAGGGCTTTCTTCTTCTTCAAACGAGTGGGGCATTCTTGAGCAAAATGGCCAAATCCTTGGCATTCATAGCATTGGAGTCTTTCAGAGTTCCCTTGTATCTTTCCTTTCTCCTTTTTGGCTATAGAATTAATTTTGAGTTTATCTTTGTCTTTAGATTTATGAGTATAAGTAGATTCCATAAGATTAGGATTCTTTTTCAAAAAAGATATTTTAAATTGTTTAACAAAAGCAGCCATAATCTTGGAATCTATCCATAATCCTCATCAGAATCCTCTCCAACTTTATGAGCACTACTAAAAGCAATATCTTTTTGTTTCTTTTTGTAATTCCTATGTGCCTCATAAGTTTGGAGATTTCCAACCAACTGATCCAACTTGAGGTTGTCAACATCTTGAGCCTCCTCAATAGCCGTAACTTTTGGTTGGAACCGATCGGGTAAGGATCTCAAAATTTTTTCCACAACTTTGGATTCTGGAATTTTTTCACCTAAATTGAAGCTGGAATTAACAATGTCACTCAACTTCGCATAAAATTCATCAAAGGTCTCACTATCTTTCATTGAAAGGTTTTCGAAACTAGACGTGAGCCTTTGAAGTTTTGAGCATTTAACCGAAAGAGTGCCCTCATGAATAGTTTGTATGATATCCCAAGCCTCTTTTGGGACTTCACAATTGCAAATACGACTAAACTCTTCAGGTGTGACAGCGCAAAAGAGAGAATTGATAGCTTTACTATTCCAGTTACTATTTTGGTAATCAGTTGTGTCCCACTTATCAATTAGTTTGGGGAAAGTTACTCCATCAATAGTAATTGTTGGTTCGGTCCACCCATTCATGACAGATTGCCAAACTTTTTCATCAATAGATTTTAAAAACAATCTCATCTGAGCTTTCCAAAAAGAATAATTGGATCCGTCAAGTAGGGGTGGTCGAACCATAGAATTTCCCTCACGAATTGAATCCATTATCACAAATCAAACAAAATCTCGTTCTAAAAGAATTTTTTTTTAAAAAAAAAAATGAACGACTTGGCTCTGATACCAATTGAAAAATCTAGAAATTCCCCCTAGATATTGATTTGTGATTATGTAACAATTTTAAGCAGTATATAACAATCCCAATCAAACAATCAAGACAAATCAACACAACGATTTTAACGTGGAAAAAACCACAATTGGACACCTCCAACTGTGATTAAAAAAACCACGGGCAACAGCCACAAAACAATCCACTAAGAAGATTTAAAGGAATTACACAGGTATACTCTCAATTACCTAGCGAATCCACTCCTAATTGAACCAACCTCTATGTGCCTCTTCCAACCCGTCTTCACCTTGGAATTGTCTTTACGATGAGCCACCCCAGAATCCACCAAAGCTTCAGGCTCGAATTCTTCAGAATCCACCGAAGAACAACTCTCTCTTTTGTAGAACAAACAAAACCTTTGATGTATACTCTTTAAAACATGAGTTGAATACTCAATCAAAACATCAAAGAAAAACTCACAAAGTATCCCCAGATATAAACCCTAGAACCCAAAAAGAAGATCTGGAGTCGTAATCCTAAAATCTGACCCAACACGTGAATTTATAGAATCTGTCCCGCGATCTCCGCTCAAGCGCCCAAAAGCCCGCTCGAGCGGCTTCAGCAAAATATGTGCGTGATATAACAGAGGTCCGCTCGAGCGCTAGAGAACCCGCTCAAGCGTGAAATTACACATCTCAGTACTTTTACAGGCGACCAAAACTGCTGGAACTAGGAATTCTCCGCTCGAGCAGGGTAATGTCCGCTCGAGCGAACAGGCAACTTGGAATGCATTTTTGCATTTTGCTTCGGGGGCGCTGCCCCTCGACCCTGCCGTGGCGCTGCCCCGGACCCACTAAGGGGCGTTGCTCCCTGGACCCCCGCGAGCTGACCGGGCAGCTCGATCCCCGTCATAATCAGCGAAGTGGCAATCTTGAAAGCATTAGCATCACAAACTTCTCTGAAAGGCACAATTCGAGTTGGATTCGCATCTAAACACTCATAGCCTTACTGAAATAAAAGTGCGAAAATAAATACAACTAAAAGGAATTTTGTCAAACGGGGTTGCCAAGAATAAAACCTAACAGCCACAACACTTTGTCAAATAACATTTCTTTAGCCATGCATTATTTCTTTTTATTTACTGCAACCCTTAATTCCAATCTCAACATGAAATATAAATATCACTGTATAATTACATTTACATCTTATTTGTTTTATCTAGTATTGGTGACTATATCGACAATTACCAAAGCGTCTTTCACCTATGAAATATTTTAACTCATATAATATTTCATTACAGAGTTATCAGTCACCACACCAATTTCACAATCATTATTCCAAAGAATAGTTAGAATTCCTCTCATGTCAAAACACATATGTTCACATTTTTATCAACACTTTGATAAATAATTGACATCCATTTATAATATACCACATACCAAATCGATATATCAAATATATCAATTAATGACATCATATCACAAATAATTGTAAACATTAATTATCAACTCTATAACATATGTAGGCATGGACACAAATAAATTAAAATTTCCAACACTGAAAATCAGAAAACAAATTTAAACAAAAATTTCCAGAACTGGAAATACAGAAAAATAATTTAAATTGCAGAACTGGAAAAACCAGAAAAATAAACTGTTCAAAAACAGTTTAACAATTTCTAGAATAAGAACATAAATATAAAACAAAATAGTTTGAAAAACAACTCTTTCCAGCACCATTTAAAAAAAACAATTTTAAATAAACTGTTTCAGCATAGTTTATATAAACAAAACAATTTTTAAATAAAATAGAAAACTATTTACAGATGGTTCTGATTTAACCAAAAAACCAACTCTGTAATAAATAAACTAAATTAAAAAATAAAAAACTTTTATATATATAATTTTTTCTATATAGACCATCATTGCCATCATGGCAAATACCAAGCAAAGTACAAATGAAAAACAATTAACACAAAGCACATAAACGGAGAAATCTGGTGCTATAGAAAGTGTTCCAAAATGCCACAAAGAACATAGTGAAGAAAGAGAGAGAGAGAGAGAGAGAGATATGGCTGCTTAACTTATGCAATCTGATGTATGGTCGCATCATGCACCTCTCTATCTCTCTCTGGTTTTCTTTACCTGTTCCTCTTTCTGCACGCTGATAGTACATACCGTAATCACGTAGCAAAATTCAAAGTTGCACCATTCCATCTCCAAATAAACAATGCACAAAAATAATTGATTTGAACAAATCATTTTTTAATACCATATATTCGAATGATGACATCACATAAACAAATATTTGTCATGGTAAGTTCTATTCACGCTGCAAGTTTCCAGTTATACAACAATAATAATTGCATATAAACTATTAACAACCATCAATCAATAAATTTGAATATTGAAGGAAAAAAAATATGATGGTCCAACATATTGCAATGCCATCGGCTCATGCAATTCACCACATACAAATAATAAATCAATTATATTTTTCCAAAAACCATAAACATAATCAAATTTGTCTTAAGATTGTTAGAAAAATAGTACCAAACTATATGGAAAATATAATTTAAAAATATGTAAACAGTTTTTGGGCAAAACCAAAACTGAAACAAATCGATATAATAACGTGATAAACTATAAATAGATAAAACCTGATCGAGTCGAGTGTGTGACACTCTTTCCTTAAGACAGATTCGTCCTCCCACTGCTGCTCAGGATTCAATGAATGTCTATCTCCCAGGATACAATGATCAATGTCTTGCACTAGCAGCACTAATATTGCAAGCCTAGTGAAAATATGAAGAATAAATGCAAAGATGAAGAAGAAATGACGAATTCTCTATCTAAATTGAAGTGAGGGAGATGGAATTGATAGATTCCTCCGTGACTCTTAAGAAAGGTTGTGACCCTTCAAAAAGACACACTCTTCCATCTCAAGAGACACAACCATTGGAGTAAATTTTAATTCAAATTTTCCAACAATTCCAAGAAAAGGCGAGTTGTTGAAGGTGAATGAGATTGAAGAGGTTGTTGTTTGGATGGATGGTACCATATAGGCAGTTACAAGAGAGGTCGAGCCAATGACATGAGCAATGGTGTTATCACATGTGATCCCATTCCATGCACAACAATCTGTACCCTCTTTCCAATTATTAGTATTTAGAGCAGAAAGATCACTGCTGCAAATGCAAGCAGAGCAATTGATGGAAAATGATTGTTTAAATTGGAGTAAAGCAATGCTCTCTTCATTATGGCAAAGACGTGAAGAAGATGATGACACGCAAAAAATCAGAGAATACATGAAAAATGTTATTATGAGTTGATAATTGGATAGTAAACAACCCATTCTTACACCAGTATTGGAGTAAGAGTATGACAGATGGGTGGTGAGAGAATTGGCTATGGATGGTCGTTCTATGCAATTTTATTTTTATAAGTTAATAATTATTCAATAATTAAAAAATATAAACTAAAAATTTTCTCTGTATAGTCTTTTGACTTTCAACTAATGGTTCATGTTTCTGTACCAAAAGTAGCTTAATATGACATATATTATTATTGTATTGGTTTAATGGACTCCTCACACTCATTTTTGTTACCAATACAATGATGATTAAACTATATTTAGTGATAAATGTATTCATTCTAACATTATTGGGACAATTACATGTAGGTGGAAGAATGAAAAAAAAAAAATTATAAATACATGGAGTGCAAATGTGTCTATGGTAGGGTACAAATAAAAGGCTGTGATGGTTATATCCCGCCATGTATTGATAATTTTTTTCTCCTTCTCCCAATTCCCCCAACATTATTAAAGCAATGGGTCCCACCACTCACTTATTATAGTCGACATAATTTGTTACTTGTGCCCATCTAATCTTTGTAGTTCAAATTATATTAATTTTTTTCCCTCTATTTTTTCATATTGTGCTCAATTCAGTCTAATGAATAATATCCGTTAAAAAATTGGATAAAAATCAAAGCGAAATTAGCTGTTAACCCCTCTATCACTATAAGAAAATTAAATAAATTATTTTACTTCTTAATTTCAATTTAATTACTAAAAAAGTGTTATTGGCTGAATTACATTGCTATAATGTAAAAATTCATAGTTCAAATTGATACAATTGTAACGAAAAGAACCGAACTAACACATGTAATTCGTCCATAACTTTTAGAAAAACAAATGTATAACATTATGTCCACAAACTTTTAAGAGGCTTTTTTTTAGTGAAGGCAAAATAAAATCGTGTGTGCCCTCATGGCACAAAGTGGACAATATTTTGGTGCCTGCTTCAGTTAGAGCTGGGCATGAGGTTATCCGACCAGCAAAAACCACCCAACCTGAACCGTCTGCACCTATTTGGGCGGTTTCGCATAATCATTAGGGTCAGATGTCAGTTAGGATTTTCTTATTTTGCGGGTTTTATCTGCACCCGTACTCACCTGCTCACATCTGTATACATTGTTTTCCTTATACCTTTTCTGCAAAATGAATGCGAGTTAATTGACTGATCCTAACCTGTGCTTATGGTCTGCTTCTTTCTAGAAGTAAATTGGATAGATAGGTTGTAATTTATTTGGAATAAATCATTTGGAAAATAATGATTTCATAATAAGAAATATGTGATTTTATGGCCCAAAATAATATTTACAAAATGGGGGGAAAAGTCCCAAAAAGAATATTTAAAAAATAGAAAAAAAAAGCCAAAAAATAAAATTTAAAGGAAAAACCCAATCCATAAACTGTCTGCACATCCATGAACCCTATCCGCACAAACCGCAATCGGCACTACGGGCGGTTGTGGGTTCAATTTTTTTCAAACCGAAGACAATCGGGTAGGTTCAAACAGCAAACCGAATAGTCAAAAATCAATCCACAAACACCCCTAGCTCCAACGATGGGGTGGTCCACACACTACCAAAGGGTACACTGGTAATACCAGAGACGATAGATGAGTGATGAGAGAATTGAAGAAGGATGTTTCTTGCAACATAGTATTTTTTTTTTTTTACCAATATATAAGAAATTAATTATAAATTTAGGAACGATTACATCAAATTAGACAGTTGTGTATCTACAAATCTAACCAACCAACACAAAGAAATCATCTAGCCATTTGAAAAGAATTGTATTAACTATCACCACATCTAGGCTGGGAAAATTTTGAACCGAAAATTTTTTAAAAAAAATATGTAAAATGCTAATAATCTAGTAGAACGTGCAAGTTGCTTAGCCACCCACGCAATAATACAAAAATTTCTCCAAAGTGGGGGTGTCTTTGATGTTTTCAAGTTGTGCATTACACATTGGATTTCAAAATATTTAATAAATAAATAAATAAATAAGACTTTCTAGGAAGTCTTTCATAAATTTGCAATATGGTGGGCGTGGTTGAAGAAACTCTGATCATTTTCTACAAATATATGGTGGTCGGGTAGTTTTGAGTATTATTTTTTTGGTAATTTTTTTTACTTTTTATATATAAATAAATAAACGTGCCAAATAATAGAGAGAAAAATTGACTTTTTATAGTGACTTTTTAAAACATGTCACTGAAATAGATTGTTAGAAAGCAAAAAAGCAGTCAAGAGACTTTCATTTTCTATAAAACATGACTGTTGATTTTTATTTTTATTTTTTTGCAATTCTTGTTGCAATATAGCACAAGTGGATGAAGATTTAATTGCAAATGAAGATAAAACAATTAGTTCAAATGAAATAATGACATGGGAGTTATATATTGAAGAATATGAAAATGAAAATTCAACAGAAAAATGGATTAGAGTGTTTTATTGGTCAACATTTCCTTAGTGAATAAGACACTTTCATTTTCTATAAAAATTATGTGAATCAACATGGTTTTCCAATTCGGCAAGGTTGTTTTGTCAAAAAAATAAAAATAAGGAAATACTGAAGCGTGAATTCTTTTGTCATTGAGAAGGTAGACAGTCTAACCCAAGGAGTTGGCCTAATAGATGCAGCTTGGGACCTGGAGGTGTGCCCCCTCTAGATCTTAAGTTCAACCCTCATTAGATGCTATCAACTCTTTGGAGTCCCGATCGTAAGTTTTGTTTGAGATTTGTGTAATCCACTTAGAGAGGGTACTTTACGTGAGTCTCGGGATTAGTTAAGGTGTACGTAAATTAGTCTGGGCGCCCGATTAAAAAAAACAAAAACAAAAACAAAAAAGGTAAACAATCATTAAAAAAATGTTACACCATCTCAGAAGCAATAGAATAGTGAGTCTTCAAAATGTGGATGACAAGCTCATCTAAAAATCAGAATAAAATGGTCTTCTAATATTTTTGTATAAGAGTGGAAAATTACTATGTTTATTGTAGATTATGAAAAATCTAGAAATTCCCTAGATATTGATTTGTGATTATGTATCAATTTTAAAGCAATAAAACAATCCCAATCAAACAATCAAGACAAATCGACACAACGATTTTAACGTGGAAAAACCACAATTGGAGCACCTCCAATTGTGATCAAAAAATCACGGGCAACAGTCACAAAATAATTCACTAAGAGGATTTAAAGGAATTACACAGGTATACTCTCAATTACCTAGCGAATCCACGCCCGAATTGAACCAACCCCTATGTGTCTCTTCCAACCCCATCTTCATCTCGAAATTGTCTTTACGATGAGCCACTCCAGAATCCACCAAAGCTTTAGGCTCGAATTCTTCAAAATCAACCGAAGAATAACTCTCTTTTTTGTGTAGAACAAACGAACAATCCTTTGATGTATACTCTTTAAACCATGAGTTGAATACTCAATCAAAACATCAAAGAAAACTAGCAAAATATCCCCAGATATAAACCATAAGATCCAAACAGAAGATCTGGAGGAGTAATCCTAAAATATGACTGAATCACGTATTTATAGAAAACTGTCCCGCGATCTTCGCTTGAGCGTCAGATTGGCCGCTCGAGCGGACCTATGCTCGAGCGCGGAAAGTTCCGGTCGAGCGGGAAAAAACAACATCCAGTATTTTTGCAGGCGAATAAACTTCTGGAACTCAGCATTCTCTGCTCGAGCGGGAGAATGTCCACTCGAGCGGACAGCTCGATCCCCGTCATAATCAGTGAAGTGGCAATCTTGAAAGAATTAAGCACCACAAACTTCTCTGCAAAGCACGATTTGGGTTGGATTCGCATCTAACAACTCATAGCCTCACTGAAATAAAAATGCGAATAAAATTACAACTCAAAGGAGTTTTGTCAAACGGGATTGCCAAGAATAAAACCTAACAATCTCCCCCTTTGGCAATGCCATGACAAAACACACCTAAATAAATAAAATCCTAAACACCCCAACCCATTACAGCCAACAAAAGCCAACTTCTTTCTCAAGGTCATGATCTGCAAAAACAGTTATTAGTACCACAATCTCCAAAACAACTATTAGTCCCACAAGAGTATATGAATAAGCAATAAACATATAGCTAGATTATCTTGAAGCATTTGAAGCATGAGATGGAAAACATGAATAGATGCGACTTGGAGATTTTAAGAACATATAGCATGAAAACTTGAAAACTAAGACACATGCACCCGACACATGAATGGATGAAATCATACTACGACACGTGTATGAAAACATGAAATCCAAGGACACATGGACACCTGACAGTACTCCCCTTTTTGTCACGAATTGACAAAGAAAGCTCAAACAACAAAACCAAGAGCATAAACCACGCAAGCAATGATATGATGATCTAAATAACAGTAGCATGCATGAAGGAAACAATAAAGAAGCCAATGCAAAGCAACATACAAAACAACGAATGCCAAACTCCCTGACTAAACCAATTCAAGATGAACCAAACTCCCCCACATTAAAAGCAACCACAAATATTGAAAATAGTGAACAAGAAGAAAACGACAAAAAAATATGGTGGAGTAAGCAAGGAATTTCAGGTTTGTACCTTGAAACACACAAGATTATCCAAGAAGTACAATTACTTGAAAACACAATGTGCACAGCCTCTAGAAGAATCCTCATAAAAGAAGATGATGCATTATATGAAAAGCATAGATCCCATGAGAAAAGTGTGTGTGTAACTCTTGGAGTTCGACAAACACTAGATTCAATCCTAGTAGTGATCTAAAAGATGGACCTCCGGCAAGAGAATCTAAGCACAACTAAGGAAAGTCAAACCACTAGGAATCAAGAGGTATTTGGTGAGTAAAAGCGGAGGCTCCCCCTCAATCAATGAATCCTTAATTTTTTCCTCTATTTTTTTTTCACATCTTTTTCTTTTCTTTCTTTTGCACATTTTTTTTTTCTTTGGCACATTTTTCTTTTCTTTCTTTTGCACACTCATTGGCGGCTGACACGCTCAAGAGTATGGAAACCGAACTAGAGAAGCATGGATATCATAAGGATGGCCTGGTTGGTGACTCTGAGGTAGCCTTTTCCTCATGGCTGGACTACAAAGAATTAAGGGGAAAGTTGTGGAGGTGAAAAAAGATGGAAGATGGTTAAGAGACTCAACATCACCCATGATATGCTAGTATAGGTCAATTCCTCTAGAAAAGCAAAAGATACCATGCCAGAAGTCCATAGAGAAAAAAGATCACTAAGGCAGAAGACTCCAATATTTGCTAATCCAAGAGTGTGTACAGAATGAGACATACTAATCAAAGAACACACACTCCAAAATGAGTAATGACCACAAAAAGCACACACATATTAACATGTAATGGATATTCTTATCAATTCCAATATGCACCAAGGACTACTCAAAAATTTCAAGCTTGCAAAACCATACAAGAAAATCTTTTTGGATTTTTTTTATTTTTTATTTTTTTCTAAACAAAGAAAGACAAAAAACGAACATGCACACATTTTTTTTTTTATAGAAAACAAAACATGGTAGAAAACGAACAAGCACACATTTTTTTTCTCATTAAAAAAAACTAAACAAATAAACAGAAACCCAAAAACTAAAACAAATAAACAAATTGACACAAGTCAAGTTTTCTCACCCAAACTGTTTTAGTATAAACAAAGTTGTGAGCATTGCGGTTCTTGGGTGGTGTCTTGATGTTGTGGTTCCCTTTGCTTTCAATGGGAACCCGTCTCGACTTGGTTTCCAACATCCTATTTTTAAGTCTAGGCAAATACACTCTTCCATGCAACTTATAATAATAAGGGCGAATATGACCATGCATACCACAATGATGACAAATAAAAATAGGGTGTACCTTCTTTTCTTTTACCTTACCAACTTTAGGAAGTTTGAGAAGTCCATCCTTGTATTGAATTTTTTGTTCTCCCTTTCCTTGAGTACTTGTATCATGAGATGTAGATGCACTCTGTTTTTGCTCTTTGTTATCACCAAACCCAATGCCACTCTTGTCAGAACAAATTTGTTGAGACCCAATGATATTGTCCAAAGTCTTTGATCCTCTGTTCCAAAGACCAATGTAGCCATAGCACACTTGAGTTCTTCCTCTTTCTTGATCATTAGTTCTTCCAAAGCAACTTGAGACATCTCGAGAGTTTCAATTTTTTCTTCATATGTTGCATAGATTTGCTGTAGCTAATTCCTCTCTGTCTCACAAGTCAAGAGTTTTGTACAAAGAGCTTGTCGATCATTAGCTATCTTGATGGCATCAATCCTAGCCTCAGAAATCTCCTCCTTAAGTTTGACATTCTCACTTTCACATGCTTTGAGTTTCGTTGTGAGTTTGTCATTTAATTTGGATAACTTAAGAGACTCCTTGTACAACTTTTCATAAGCTTGCTCAAGCTCTTCATCGTCACTCTCCGAGGATTCATCATCAGTGGCATTCTCATCCGACCTCTTTAGATGCTCTGTTCGTCCTTCAGTTTCGGAAGCCGCCATGAAAGCAAGGAACTGTTAATGTCCCTCTTCGCCTTGATCTTCGTTGTCACTTTCATCTTCATCAAATTCTGATTCATCATCCCAAGTGATGGCGAGGGCTTTCTTCTTCTTCAAACGAGTGGGGCATTCTAAACCAGAGTGGCCAAATCCTTGGCATTCATAGCATTGGACTCTTTTAGAGTTCCCTTATATCTTTCATTTCTCCTTCTTGGCTATAGAATTAATTTTGGGTTTATCTTTGCCTTTAGATTTATGAATATGAGTAGATTCCAAAAATTTAGGATTCTTTTTCAGAAAAGATTTTTTAAATTGTTTTATAAAATCATCCGTAAACTTGGAATCTATCTCACAATCCTCATCAGAATCCTCTTCAACTCTATGAGCACTACTATAAGCAATAGTATCTTTTTGTTTCTTTTTGAAATTCCTATGTGCTTTATAAGTTTGGAGATTTCCAACCAAGTGATCCAGCTTGAGGTTGTCAATATCTTGAGCCTCCTCAATAGCCGTAATTTTTTCTTGGAACCGATCGAGCAAGGATCTCAAAATTTTTCTCACAACTTTGGATTCTGGAATTTTTTCACCTAAATTGAAGTTGGAATTTACAATGGCACTTAACTTCGCATAAAATTCATCAAAGGTCTCACTTTCTTTCATTGAAAGGTTTTCGAAACTAGACGTGAGCCTTTGAAGTTTTGAGCGTTTAACAGAACGAGTGCCCTCATGAATAGTTTGTAAGATATCCCAAGCCTCTTTTGCGACTTCACAATTGCAAATACGACTAAACTCTTCAGGTGTGACAGCGCAAAAGACAGAATTGATAGCTTTACTATTCCAGCTACTATTTTGGTACTCAATTGTGTCCGCTCGAGCGCGGAAAGTTCCGCTCGAGCGGGAAAAAATAACATCCAGCATTTTTGCAGGCGAATAAACTTCTGGAACTCAGCATTTTCTGCTCGAGCGGACAGGCAACTTTGAATGCATTTTTTCATTTTGCTTCAAGGACGCTACCCCAGACCCGCCAAGGGGCGCTGCCCCCTGGACCCCCGCGAGCTGACCGAGCAGCTCGATCCCCGTCATGATCAGTGAAGTGGCAATCTTGAAAGAATTAAGCACCACAAACTTCTTTGCAAAGCACGATTTGGGTTGGATTCGCATCTAACAACTCATAGCCTCACTGAAATAAAAATGCAAATAAAATTACAACTCAAAGGAGTTTTGTCAAACGGGATTGCCAAGAATAAAACCTAACAGATTATAATTATGAATTGTTGTCTCATTCAGAAGCCCAATTTCTACGAACTAGTTGTAGACATTCTATTTTGATTGATTACAACAATTAGTCCCCGGAGACAGGCCACTTCCTACAATGATGAAAATATTGAGAGCTTCATACACTTAGTTCAATTTTGAATTCACGTTAGGATTTTAGAGTCACTTTCAATCACCGATTAGCCTTAAATGCCTCAAAACAAGAAGTTCCCTTTCATTCTCTCGAGTACCCAAAAAAAAAATTAAACTCATATTTATGCCCCTAAATTTGTTTAAACGTCTTTCTAGTTGATTTCAGACCCTAAATGTTCAAATTTGACCAAAAAATGCTCTTGAATCAAGCTAAGAAAAAATCAATGATCAAAATTAGAGAGCCCAACTGTAAAATCCCGTACTTTTATATAATAAAAATAATATATTTTTCCTACTGAAAATTTATTCAAAAAAATATTTTTAACACTATTTTATTTTATATTACGATAATTTTAATATTTTTATTTTATTTTTTCTCAAACTTTTACCAGAGTAAATTATATTGAGCTACCCAACCTGTTGCCCACGTCCTTTGCTTGCTAGGTTTCAGACCCAGATTTGGGCGCCCATGGTGGCATGACCCATGACCCATGTCCCATGTCCTATGTAAAACCAATTTGAATTTAAATTCAGAGTTATCTTAAGAGATAAAGATAGTTTATCATCCCATCTTATCTGGGATAAGGATGGGTGCTTATCCATATCTCTATATATTAAACCTATTAATGTACGTATTATTATGGGAGTGAATTGGGAAAGCAAAACGAAATATTGTGGGAAAAAATATATGTGCTTTCAATATCTTTGTACTGTGAGTTGTGTGGGTGTTACTCGCATTGTAGTATCATTCCACTGCTAGGATTCCAACTGGTGATTTGGAAGCATATGATTCACTCATTAGGTACATTATTTTTGGATTTAAGATTCAGGTATGGATTGAATCCGCTAATCCGCGATGTATAAATATTCCTACATTGGTATCAGAGTCATTGTTGAATGCTTTCGTATTATTTGTGCATGAATATATATGTATAGATATGATTTATGTATACAATTGATGTTTTTTGAACCATTTTTGATCGTCCAAAATTTCATATATATTGTAGTCTATATTATTTAGATTATATCTGCCAAGTTTTGCAAAAATTAAACAGTCGGATTTTGAGAAAAATAGAGATTTATATATGATTTTCGTAATTTTGACTGTATGCTGTTTTTACATGCTTCGTTTTCATATTATGAAAATTATATATTTAGAACCTTATTTCGAGACCTTTAAAACGGTATATTATGGGCCTGATTCCGACTTAAAGATTGAGAGAAATCATAAACCCTAATTTGGGTTTGTTTTTCTATTTTTGGTGGTTCTAAGGCTGAGCAAGGAATCCGTGAAATCCGTAATCCGATCCAGTCCAATCCAATCTGGTAGGTTTGGATTGATTTTTTGAATCCATGGTTGGGTTCTAGATTAAAGAATTAAAAATACGTAGTTCATGGATTGGTTCCAGATTGGAACCAATCTGAACCGTATACAAATAGTTTATATTTTTATTATACATCCTCCTACATAGTATCTTCTCTTATTCCATATAAAACCTAAACCCGCATAATATCTTTTTTTGTTACTTTTGTTTGTTAGTTTTTAATTTTAATTTGTAATGGTCTAAATACTTATGGTGGAACCAGTTTTCTTATGGTTGTTTAAATACTAGAACAGTATGTCGCTATTATAGAAAGATATGTTACTATTGTGGAACTAATATAGTAATATATTTATGTTTTTATGAAATTAAAGTGTTACATATATATATTTTTTTGTTATTTAATTGTGTGAATCCGTAGTTTTAAACTGATCCAATCCATATTTAAATAGATTGGTTCGGATTGGTTCCACGATTTAAACGGATTGGATTGATTTTAATTTTTTCAGAACCGTAAATAAAAGATTGGTCATGATTTTATCTTAATCCGGTCCAATCAGGACCATACTCACCCCTAAGTGGTTCATTATAGAAGATGAAGGGCAGAAAATCTGCACTCCTACTCTCACTAGAGAGAGAGTGGATTACCCTCCTTATTATAAACTTGTCAAAATAAAAAACCAAGAACACCATTGGATGCCTCTCAAAAAATCGAGTCCGATAATGCCAAAATCGATTCGAAATGGAGTTCGAGAGGTGGCGTGTGATTCACACGTGTCGAAAGTCGCATTCATGCGCTTTCAAGCGTTGACGCATGCGGATACTAGGATTAGCATGCTTTGACGCACACTAGCGTGAGCGCTAAAGCCATCAATAACCCAAGTTGCTGATGTCATCTGATGACGTAAGCATTGACACAAGCGTTGTGGCTGTTAAGGTTCTGTTGCTTTGTTTTTAATTTAAAAACTACGTTAATTGCTTCTATATTATTCGTTATAATTCTGATTGAAGCATGACTTAAACCATTGGACTCGTAATTCAGTTTTCTACAGCATGTTAAAGTTTTAGAATTTTTTTAAAAAATAAAATATTTTTCATCAACAAATAATTCAACATTTTTACGTTAAATTGCTCTTGAGGGAGCATGATTTGGATTATGGACTTGGAATTTTTACTGTAGACTACTGCTATGTAATCTTATGTACTGGTATGATTTTTATATTTTCCCAGATTCTATAATATTTATTTCTAATTTTCTATGTAATAATTAATTACTTGTAATTCTAGAAAATTTTAGAAAATTGTAGAAATTATAGAAATCTGTTATGCCATTATTTAAATACTGTATATAGCATGTTAAGTTCTTTTAAATATTTAAAACTTATAGTATGTTGTTATTTTAAATAGCATGATTTATTTATATCGATGAATTTTAATTTCGTGATTAAATTATGTTATAGCATGTTTTCTTTTATGAATTCACATTGAGATGCTATTGTATGGAATTAATATTTTATCATGCATTAGACATGTCATAGTTAGTGAGAAGTTGTTCAGTTGAGAGAAATCTTTGTAGATTTACTCCCAAAAATCAATATTTTTGCGCATAAATTAAATTAAATTTTGAATAATTGTTACTTGTAGTGCAAGAGATGATTACGAGTATAGCATATTTTCAATCTTGTGACTTGTGTAATGTTGTCACTATTTAATTTCAATTTTTGTGGAAAAATTATATTATGATATGCTAATCAAATTAATCTCAATGTGCATTTTTTTCCTCTAATTGACTTATTTTATGGAAGTTAATTTGATTGACCTAGACTTAGTAGAGATGTTCAAATGTGAACAATGTAATCCCATTCTTTAGATGAGCAAAAAAAGTCTTGGAGACTTTAGGTCAAACCTTAATTGAGCCAAAGTAAGGAAACGTGATTCGACGTCGTCGTGGTTTTGTTGCCTTGTTTGGTGCAATAAAAACTAATGTATGCGCTATAATTAATAGCATGCTATGCAATTTTAATTGGCGAGTTTGGAGTTGTGGGATTAGTAATCCCTCAATAGATCTACATATGATCCTGACTATTGAGCTACGCGGATTGACTTTGCATTTTGACTTGTAATAATGTTGCATCATTGGATGAACCAACATCCAAGAGTAAATGAGCTAGTCATTAAGTGTAAAATGAGTAACCAGTATGAGCAATGTTTTGCTCTCTACCCAACTGATGGGAGTGGATGGAGAAAAATTTCACGCACTATGATAGTGTACATTAACGTATCACTTGAAGTTAAAGGATTAGCGCTTAGAAGCTGCAAATTCTATTAACACTAAGTGAGAATATTAGCGCCCAGTGGCTGAAAAATCCATTAGCACTGCCAACTTGTCTAAGTTTGGACACTTATTGTTTTCACCCTTGCATGTAAGACTGTAACCCGGCTTTTTCGCACCCCCTTTCGAAAGCTCGTAAAGAAGCCCTACATTTCGGACTCCCGCGGTTCTAATCTAATTTCACAAGTGCAATGTGAAACTGATAATCACCAAAGAGTTCGAATCCGGCAAATCGTTTTGAAAAATTGATTTTGAATCAAAAAGTGCCAAAATTGGACTGCTTTTCTAGATACAGAGTCGCCACCTAAATATTTTATTTTGGAAAAATTTAGGAAACCCATGACTCATGCCAAAGGCCACGTGTCCGTCATCACCAAAGTTGCCTCGGCTCGGGAACTTAGGTACAAGGGAGAGGGTCATGAATTGAGCACCCCCACTCGCCCAATCAAAGATCGGCCTCTACTAACCATGATATGATTTTTTTAAAAACATTATGTGCTCTTGTTGATTATTAAACTAGCATTACCATGTGATGCGCACAATCAAGTATAGACTAATTTGCTCAATTTGGAACAATTCAACTCATATTTATTTGCGAAAATGGTTTGAATTTTTCACCTCAAGTGGGCCTAAAGTTTGCAAATTTGCCACCAAACATAGTGGGCTTAAAACATGATTTGCTACTCAACAAAGTGGGCTTAAAACGCACATTTGTTGAATCGTTCCAATCCAAACAACGAGCCTTCATCCACAGTTATTCAAGCAGTTTAGCAAGTAAGCACATAGCCTCATGGCAAGCATGCTAATCATGGAAACATTCACATTCATGCAAGTATGCTAAAACATAAAAATTCACCTAGTACTCCAAGCTAAGAAGATATGAGTTAGAAAAATATGCATGATTCATAACTATACAGGATGCCTAATGCAACAATGGAATATGCAATTAATAGGCTCGGCTACTAATATGGCATATGAAGCAATTTAAATAACATGCGATTGAGCACGTATTCAAATAAGGTATTGAAATAGCAATGAAGTTTGAATAATGCGCTGAGCCTCGGTACATGCAATACGAATGAATGGATGCAAGCATAAGGTATGCTAATTGAAACATGTCCTTAATCTAACCATCAAAAGTGATTAAATAAAAGGAAGAAAGACGTGGGGTTGGAAGACAGACACACACGCACGCACACTTATTACAACATTACGCCCTCGCGAAGGAAAGTCTAAATGAATAAAAGCTAACTAGCTAGCTAAACTAAACTAATTAAGCTAATTATTACAACACTTCGAATGAATAACAAGCCTACTCTAAGCTAGTTAATTAAAACAATTAAATAATTAACTATCTAAGCTAATTAATTATTACAAAGCAAACTAATTAGCTAAATACTTAACTAATTAATTACAAAGCAACTAAGTTAATTAATTACAATATGAATTAATTAACTACTCTACTTAAATAATTACAAAATTAATTATTTAGCTACAACTAAATAACTAATCAATTTAAACAAATGGTCCCGGGAGGCAAGGGATGCCCAATGCATGCTCAGTTTCCACCCGAAGAACGCCGTTGTTTTGCTTCCAATTGCCTCTGTTGCACACCCTATGCACTGGTCCTTCTTCTCTAGATCAACTCTGCTCTGCATGACAAGCTTTCTGCCAAATTTTCATTGGTGGCTAGCAAGCCAGAAGTGGTGGCCGGTCGGCCACCAGCAAGGGGTGCCGTCCAACAGTGGTGGCCTGCCATCCAATAGCAGTGGCCGGCTAGCCACTAGTGATGCTCATTTTCTTGCTGCAATAGAGAGCAAACAGGGCAAAGAAGAGGCATTCTCACAGGTTGTTTGTACTATGTATCACCCCTTATCATCAACATAAGCTCAAAGGAGTGATACATTTGGCCCTCAAACCATCAATCAAGCAATTTCCATGCATGATGGCTAAGGGACCAAATTGTACAAGTTTAATGAGTGCAAAACAAGACTCAAATGCCATCACCCTATCATGCATGATCAAGGGCAACAGTGACCTAGGAAAGTGGCACATTTCATCACTTTTGAGTATGAAACGTCCTATTTTCCTTGTGTTTAAATTAACGTCCGATTTGAACACATACAATGCAATACAAATGAATGTTTATCTTGCCACTTTTACTTGGCAATTTTGTTTACACATTTTAGTTACCAAATTATGCTTTAATCAATTTGTCCATTTGGTGAGTGTCTTCTAAGATAAAAGAAGTGTCAACCAAGGGATAATGTAAGGCAAGAGAGAGATCATGCCGTTGATAATGAACCCTCAAAGAGGATTAAACCATTAAGCATGACCTTAATCTCAAGCTTAAAGGATCCCAAGCTTAAAACAACCCTCAAAAGCAAATAAAAGAGTGAAGCAAAGAGGGAGGTTGCAGAGTTTATAGTGCTAAAATTGAGTGAAAAACAACACTAAAAGATGCTATCAACTCAAGCAAGAGGTGTCTAAGACCTTAAAACACCAACTTGTGAGGACTATTGCACTACAACCATGCAAAACAAGACTCAAATGAACTAACCAGCCCAAAACAGAGCTAAAACAGGCCATTTCAGAGGCTAAAACATGCTTGACTTGAGCTAAGTTAAGCTAGAAAAACATGCTAACATATGAAGCTAACTAAGCATGCAAACAAGACACAAGGAGGGGAGGCTAACCCCTCCAAATTTGGACTTCAAAATGAGTTTTTTGCCACTGAAAAACCTCTAAAATTTAGTGGTTAAAGGGCCCAAAAAAGTTGGTTTGAAAGTGGTGAACAAAGGTACAAAAGCTTTACAAACAAAGAAGTAAGATGGGTGAACCACCCCCTAACTGAAAATGGCCTCAAACCACCACCTTTAGGCCACAAAACAGAGTTTTTTACAGTTCAAAATCATCCCCAAAATAGCTCCAAAACAATAGAAGAAGATGGCAAAGCAAGTATGCAAAACAAGTTTAAAAGGCAAGTATTATACCTCTTGAAGGAAAGATAAAAATGAAGCAATAAATCAAGCCATGACCACCTGCTAGAGCTCAAAGAGGTTCCCAAGTAACCTCAGTCCAAAGATAAACAACTTTTGTTAAGAATTGATAGGCAAACTTGAAGTGTATGTAGGCTAATTTGCGCAAACTTGCAAGAGGGAGAGAGAAATGTAGAGAGAGTGACTCCCAAAATTTTTCTAACCTTGAAAGCAAGAAGAGAGGTCTTCTAAATATAGAAATATAGGAGCTTTGGTCGAAAATATCTAAAAAATGACAGCTGGAGCTGTGTGGAATAGTTGGAGGGAAAATATCTAGTTTTTACAATGATGGCCGGCAAGCTTGTAGTGGTGGTTGGCCGGCCATCACTGATGGCCGGCAGGCAACAAATGGTGGTTTGCTGGCCACAAATGGTGGCTGCCGGCCACCTACTGGCCATGCCCTAGGCCCGACTTCAAGTGGGCATATCTCCCTCATCTAGACTCGCTTTCAAGTCATTCTTGAGTCTAAATTGAAGCTCCGGAAGTCTACTTTCCGATGGTGGAAGCGTCACATCTAAATTCTAAGTGTGCAAAGAGATATATTTATTTTAATGAAGGTTGCTCAGTTTTGGCTTAACCAGATTGATGCTTAACTTCAACCAGTCATATCTCTCTCATCCGGACTCAGCTTTAGGAGATTCTTGCGTGTAAAATGAAGCCCCGGAAGTCCAATTTCCAATGGTGATGGCCTCATAACTAAAGTCCAAGTGTACAACCCTTAACGGTGTCAAGCTCAACCACTTTCCCGACTAGTTTTCTTCTCTCCACTCTTATTTTCTTCAACTCCAAACCTCAAAATAAGATATTTAAATGGATTTTTCAAAGAGTTCACCTCTCTTACATTTATTTCCACTTTGTCCTTGTTCAGTTTACCAAAAAGTGCAACTTTTAACAAAATACGAGTCTTAGAACATCGTAGAAACTTTATGAAAAATATTTTGAAAGAAAGGGTTTTAAGGTCTAAAAAAAAGTTTTGGTCAAAATAGTTTTGGTCCAAAAAATGGGGTGTAAGGTTGGGATTTAGAGCTCTTCTTGCTGAAGAAATCGAATATTTGCATAGCATAACTTTCATCATCGAGTGATTAATCAGTAGCGCCCAAATCTTAAGAGCGGTCAAAAATGGGGTGTCTAAAGTTGCCCCTCTTTGGCAGAGCTCAGAGTCATGAAATGAAGTGAGTGAATGCCAAAGTCCGAAGACGACCCATTTTGACTAGGCCGTAAGACTTGGGCAAAAAAACAAAATGCAGATGCAGTTGGTTGAACCCGAGGGTTGCCCACGTATCCCGTTGCATGGAATCAAACCAGTGTAGTTCAGGGGCAAGATGCAAATGATACATAATATAACGAAACAATGTAATGATATACAATGTAACGAAATAATCAAACCACAAGCAGTGCTTACCACACGAATATCATAAAGGAATGGAGATGCAAATCAAACTATGTTTTATATAGAAAAGAAGTGGGCACAGCCAAACGACGTCTAACACAGGCTAAGTGCCTACATCCTTAATATTGGCCTCAGCGCAGCATGGATGCTTACACATAACAGAACCATGTTTCAATGTGAAAAGGTGCGAGCACATGCAAAACTATGCGTTTCGTAGAAAGAGAAAGTGTACAAGTAATTGTGTGGTATGATATAAGTGAGGAATGATCTGCTGAGAAAAGATAATGATCCTAAATGCTGAATGCAACAAGACAAAGCACAATGCAATGGATGCAATGGATGCAGTGCATAAAAGGCGTAAGCCAAACTATGTCTTACCTAGAAAAGGTATGATACAAAACAAACCACGTCTAACACAGAAAAGGTGCCGAAACCCTCATACTACAATTTTTGTAGAATAGGCGCGTACACATGCAAAGCTATGTTTTAACGTGAAAAGAATGAGCACATGCCAAACTAAGCTTTAACATGGAAAGGATAGTATGATAAAATAGATAATGCAGTAAATGCATGTGATGGTTGCTATATACAATACAATAGAAGTAGTAGATTATAATGGATATGATGATGTAGCTAGGAAGTGATGCTTTAGAAAGTACCTTACAGGGGCAATCGGCGATGATTCACCTTATGCTGCTGGGGATCTTTCTCTTCTGCATCTTGCGCTTCCAAACCACAGGTACTACTTTTCTCCCTAGCTATGTTCGCAACTTTCCCTATTCTCTAACAGGGTGACATACTAGATTGGTTCAGTATCCAAAATTGAGGCGCATACAGGCTACCTCAACCTATGGGGCTGCCATACAGATTTCAAGCCGAGGATACACTCCTGGGTCTTTTAACCAGACTTTAGTCTCAGAAATCCGGAACCTTTGCGTTCTAGGCCTTGGCCATTCGAACTCTAGTTTTCACAATCTCAGTTGATCTCCTAGGAACTCACTGTAAACACAGTCAGGTGGCTATACCAGACCACCAGAAGTCGTTCGGGCACGACAAACACTAAAAGAATTGTACTTTTAGAGGGTTTAAGGTCTCCTAGACCCAGGGAGTGCACAAGACAATGCGATACGGAGTGCACAAGACAGTGTGGTACAAAGATACAAGGTGCACAAGACAGTGCGAGTGAGGGTGAATGAATGCACAAAATAGTTCTATACAAAATGCAATGCACAAAATAGTGTGACGTAAGATGAAATGCACAAGATAGTGCGATGAAATATGAAGTGCACAAGACAGTGCTATACAATGCACAAAATAGTACGATGTAAGATGAAATGCACAAGACAATGCGATGTAATGCACAAAATAGTGCGATGAAATGTGAAATATAAAATGAATGCACAAAGCAGTGCTATATGAGTGCACAAAATAGTGAGATGTAAGTTTGCACAAAACAATGCGATATATGGTGAAATGCGCAAGATAGTGCGATGTAAGGGTGTGCAAGATGGCAAGAAGGTGAAATGCACTAGATAGTGCGATGCACAAGACAGTGCAATACAGATAAAATGCACAAGATAGTGCGATGCACAAGATAATGTGAAGTAAGTTGAAGTGCACAAGATAGTACGAAGGTGAAATGCACAAGATAGTGCGATGCAGACAAAATGCACAAGATAGTGCGATGCGTAAGATAGCACGATTAAGTTGAAATGCACAAGATAGTGCGATTTATGATGAGATTGTGCGGTAGATGCACGAAGTGAGATTATTGTGCGATAGATTGCACAGAATGAACAAGTGAACAAGATTACAAATCAATACAGTGACAACGCATGCTCCATGAAAGATAGACAATCGATGCTATGACGTTAATTGAAAGCAAGTTCGATGCAAGAGACAAGAGCATATTCTTTACAAAATTGAAAGCATGTTCTATGCATGAAACAAAAGCATATTCTATGCAAAATTGAAAGCATGTTCTATACATGATTGAAAGCATATTCTATGCGTGATTCATAAACGATGCAAGGCACGCGTGCGACATGAGTATATGTGAAAATGCACATTCTATGCAATAGAAGAGAACAAAATATGTAATTTTGATAGAACGACAGATCGAACAAAAGATGTTGTTCGGGGACAACCTCCGATTTACCCCTTGGAGACTTTGTAACATGCTCAAAAAGATATATCCTGTTTAAATTGGCAAGGGGTAACATCTGCAAGCCGCTTTGATCATCATTTTGACTTAAAGCAGGCTTGAACTTGGGGTCAAGGTACACTTATACTCCAAAAAAATGGCGAGGCCTGAGAAGGTGCACCTGGAATGCAGTATCAAAATTTGCTGAAGATAAAACACACTAAGATGCTCCAAATTTTCCCTATTTTCTTTTGCTTTGCGGTCTAGGACCTATGCAGCTTCAGATAAGTCTTAGTTCTATTGCTCTCTCTCCCTTGACCTAGGTTGAACCCTACAGTCTATAAAAGAAAGAATTTTGTTTTGGTAGATCATGTTGGGAATGACATGGCACTCTGAGCACAAAACAATTTATTTTGGAAATTTGTTAACCAGGTATTGAGCCTACGACTGACCACAATCAAAACAACTCAACAAAGGAAAAACAAAGGTGGAATAACCGAAACACATCTACTACACTCAAAACGACTCAAAACAAGAATCATGTCATGACCCGAACCCGCCCCTATAGATTAAGGTCATAACCGGCCAGTAACCATGAGATTACCTACCGCCTCAAACCTGATACCAATTAAGAAAATTAATAATATGGGGCCAGATGCAGAAGCAGACTTAAAAATTTTATCCAATGAACTATGCTTACATGGCATGTTCAAAAACATTTCCCATATACTTGATAATAACTCACACCACATATCAACAGTTAACATCTTGTATATCCAGGATCATTCAAACATATAGTCAGTTATAAAAGAAGATACAAAAGATTATAAACAAAGCCTCTTGCGTAAGGCACCTGGGCTGACTTCACAAACTCAAGTTCTTTTCTTAAACTCCACTAAGGTTGGGGTTGAACAGCCCTTTGCTCACCTACATACATATAAATAAGAGTGAGCTAACGTCCAGTGAATAATACCAAAATAAAAAGGTTAATGAATGAGATTCGTTCATAAATAAGTCATACTTATAATGTAAACATTTGAACCACTATTCTCATTCAAATCAGATTTACAAATCTTAACAAAGCAAAATGACCTCGGGTCAACACATCATATCCATATGCAAAATGACCACAGGTCTAATTCTTATATAAAACAAAACGACCTTGGGTCCATCTATACAAAACGACCTTCGGTCCAATACTCATTCATAGGCCGACTTCAGGTTTATTTGATCCACGTACCAATAACCACCGGTCCTCCACATCGTATTACCAAATGAGCTTGGGTCCACCATTCTTATATTCATGATTATGCGCATAGGATCGGAATCTCATCCGTACCCATATTCAAAACGACCTTCGGTCCAACCAATTCTTTATTCGAAACGACCTTTGGTTCAATTCAAACATATCAAACGTATCAAATGGCCTCAGGCCCAATTCAACATATCAAGCGTATCAAACAGCCTCGGGCCCGTTCTCTTTATGTTCATATCCATGCGCATTTCATATTCATGATCATAATCCTTTTTCATTCAAACGGCCTTCGGCCCATTACACTCATATTCAAACGGCCTTTGGCCCATCACGGCATTCAAACGGCCTTTGACCCATCAAAATATTCGAACGGCCTTTGGCCCATCACGGCATTCAAACAGCCTCTGGCTTATCACGGCATTCAAACGGCCTTTAGCCCAATAAAATATTCAAACGGCCTTTGGCCCATCAAAATTTTCAAACGGCCTTTGGCCCATCATCATTATATTCAAACGGCCTTTGGCCCATCTTTATATTCAAACATATCAAATGGCAAACGGCCTTAGGCCTAATTCGGACATATCAAACGTATCAAACGGCAAACAACCTTAGGCCCAATTCATATTCTTCAGAGTCTTATAAAAATTAGGCATATAGAATACTCATTCGTAATTCAAATCAACAAATCCATGAAACTTATACAGAAGTAGTATTTGGAAAATAACATACTTGAAAATATCTTTACTAAGATATTACTCGCAGTGATCCGCTGGATGATTTGCCCTTGTTCTTGACCCTACACATTTCATAAACATAATGGGTCATAAGTGATTCAATTCGTTCTTAATTCATACAATCCTCTTAGACCCCTTTCTTATTTTCTTAATCCATTTACAATGCTCAATGTATGCCTAAGAGTGCTTAGAAATGAAAAAGAACGGAAAACAATTTGTAAAACAACTTTTCAAGATTTTTGAAACAAAGCTCTCCGCTCAAGCTCAGCTTTCGCCGCTCGAGCGGACCCCTTTGGTTTGCAAAAGTACTAGTTACCCATTTTTGCGCTCGAGCGCGACTTCGGACGCTCGAGCTGAGAGTCAAAATATGTGACTGGGAGCTCAAGCGTGACCATTTCTGATCGAGCAGACATCAATGTCTGCAAAAGTTCTAGGAGCTAACATTTCACGCTCGAGCGGCGCTTTCCTCACTCGAGCGGACATGCCGAATTCTGGAATTTCCAGAACTGTATTTGAGGCTCATACTCAGCATTCAAAGGCCCAAAGCTCGAATTTTTGGTATAAAAACATGGAAAATCATTACATGACATGGAAACACTTTTAGTTTAGAACTAATTACTCAAAATCATGAGCCAATGTCCAAAATCAAGCTCAAATCATTCAATTCCTTGCTCATAATTTTTGAGACTCATGCATGTATGATCTTACATGGGTTCATCATCTTCAAAACATGTAGTTAAGTCTCATAACCTTATTATTCATGGATGCATGTCTTAAATGACTTCCAATTCAACTCATTTGACATGTCTTATACATAATCATGAAGACTCACAACAAATTGTTATATGCATGCGCATATTGATCTCAATTTCATCATGATCAACATGCTTCACATTCAAATATACAAATTCATGGCAATTTCCTACATGCATGTATATATTGACTTCAAATTCATCAAATTCAACTAAATTCTTGTTCTTAGTCACATAACAAGCTAGAATTCATGCAATGATAAACTTAAACTCATGAAATTTAGTTCATTCACTCACCTAAGAGCTCTAATCTCCCAAATTCTAGCTAATTCTTGAGCCTAGCTTCCAAATTCCAAACTTTGAGCCAAAATACACAACCCTTCCTCTTCCTCTCTCTAGAATCGGCCCTCTCTCTCTCTCTCTCTAGAGTGATTTTCAGATTTTGAGCTCTAAGGAAGATGAATATGAGTGTATATTGGACCTTTTTATAGTCTCTCTCTTAATTGAATTGATTAAGGTTAAATAATAGTGCTTAATTCAATCGTTCTGAATCTAATTATTTTTTGACGGCAGACAACATTCCACTCCCGAGAGGCGACAACCATCTTACAACCCTTATCTTCTCCAGCTTCAAAAACTTAAACAAGCGGCCGAACCAATTGTCGAGGACCCGAACTAGTTGGCAGCGGAGGTTAACGAAGCTCTTAACTCGGCCTTTGAGGAAGCTGGACTCAACTTGTCCGACCCTCTGTCCACATCAGGCCGAGGGGACGTCTCCTTTGAAGATATTTTTACAACCTTGAGAGACCTTCCCGACGCTTATTCTGAGGGTATGGCTGGGGAAAATCTAACGCAACTGGCATGAAAGAAAAACGCCGAACGGTTGGCCGCCCGACGAAGAGCCGAGGCCGTCCGTTCTGGACCTATCCCGACTGAATCTATTGAACCTACTATTGTAGAAGAAACGGCTCAAATTGATGTGGCCGAGACGGATAAGGAAGCCGAACGGTCGATTTTAGAAGATCGGGGAGAGAAACGTACCACCGAGGGTGAGGCCGGCTCTGAGGAGAACCCTGTTGATAAACGGCCACGCTTAGAGTAGTCAGATGTGGTTATTCCTTTCGTTGTCCAACCAAAGATAAAAAACGCGCCGATCTCCTCCGAAGCGTCAGCCTTGAAAGATCCAGCTGTGGCGTTGAGCTTGGCTGCGTCGGTCTCATTGCTGGCTAACAAGGCAACCTTTCGGGCAGAGCCGGATTTGGTAGCAATTGCATTAGCTGCCCAGCCGGCCCTTCTGGTATGTGACTTGATCCTAACTCCTTGTTTTGGTTTGGTTTGCAGACCGTATTTCTTGGTATGTGATGATTCTAACTCCTTGTTTTGCAGACGGTCAGAAGGATCGCCGAATGAGGCCGCCGCCAGCATGATGCCATTGAAAGGATTGGCCGTTTGAAGTCGGAAGTCGAGGGTCAGAGGAGCAGGGCTGAGTTCGAGGCGATGAGAGCGACAATGGAAAATGCACGGGCCGAAGCTGAGAAGGAAAGGGCGCGAACTGCTGACCAACTCAGATCGGAAGCCGAGGAGAGGGCAAACGCGAGCGAGGAATCGCTCAAGTTAGCCAAGGAGGAGCTTGCCAAGCTGGAGGCCGAATTGATAGAGTCAAAGGCAGCGAAGGAAAAAGCCGACTCCGAGGCTTCCGAAGCGTTCGAGGCTGGGAAGAGCGCCGCCCTTGCAAACTACGTAGAAGAAGTCCCTAAATTCGAGAATTCGGGATTCAAACATGGCTGGCTCAAAGCCCTTGCTGCCGCTAGAGTGACATTGGCTATGCCAATTCCATACGAGCAAGTGGACGTTGAGCCGCTTGAGTCTGATCTCGAGGATTGATTTGGGGGACACTTTAGTTTTGTTAGGTGTTTTGAATGTATGTTCTTTGTTAGTTGATTTTCATCTTTTTTGGATTTTCATGTGTAAAATGTCCGCTGTTAGGGCCCAATTTATGAATGAAAATTTTCTATGCTCTCAAGTTATTGCTTGTATTGTTTGTTATATGAGTACATAATTAAAAGAATCAGCAGTTAGAACAAAATGTCACGACTACGTGAGACGGCAAACTTATTAGCCTATTAAGTTAATAAATTTGATTTATGACTGAATAAAATGAATTCATGAGGTGCTGATAGGTCAGCTCATAAGGCAGCTAGGGTACATAAGCGGATTAGCTTGACGAATCTGCCCTTAGCTGGTTCATGAACAAGAACACCAAATAACGGAGGTTCATGAACTAGAACGCCGAATTAAATGAACTTATGAATATTGTATTGATAAATCGATTCTTGAAGCAGCTGGGGCACTCGAGCCGACTGGATTGATGAATCTGCCCTTACCCCAGCTGGTTCATGAACATAGAACGCCAAATAATGGAGGTTCATGAGTATTGTACTGATAAATCGATTCATGGAGCGGCTAAGGCACTTAAGCCGACTAGATTGATGAATCTGCTCTTGCCCTAGCTGATTCACGAACTTAGAATGCCGAATAAAATGAATTCATGAATATTGTATTGATAAATTGATTCATGGAGCGGCTAAGGCACTTAAGTCGACTAGATTGATGAATCTGCTCTTGCCCTAGCTGATTCACGAACTTAGAATGCCGAATAAAATGAATTCATGAATATTGTATTGATAAATTGATTCATGGAGCGGCTAAGGCACTTAAGTCGACTAGATTGATGAATCTGCTCTTGCCCTAGCTGATTCACGAACTTAGAATGCCGAATAAAATGAATTCATGAATATTGTATTGATAAATTGATTCATGGAGCGGCTAAGGCACTTAAGTCGACTAGATTGATGAATCTGCTCTTGCCCTAGCTGATTCACGAACTTAGAATGCCGAATAAAATGAATTCATGAATATTGTATTGATAAATTGATTCATGGAGCGGCTAAGGCACTTAAGTCGACTAGATTGATGAATCTGCTCTTGCCCTAGCTGATTCACGAACTTAGAATGCCGAATAAAATGAATTCATGAATATTGTATTGATAAATTGATTCATGGAGCGGCTAAGGCACTTAAGTCGACTAGATTGATGAATCTGCTCTTGCCCTAGCTGATTCACGAACTTAGAATGCCGAATAAAATGAATTCATGAATATTGTATTGATAAATTGATTCATGGAGCGGCTAAGGCACTTAAGTCGACTAGATTGATGAATCTGCTCTTGCCCTAGCTGATTCACGAACTTAGAATGCCGAATAAAATGAATTCATGAATATTGTATTGATAAATTGATTCATGGAGCGGCTAAGGCACTTAAGTCGACTAGATTGATGAATCTGCTCTTGCCCTAGCTGATTCACGAACTTAGAATGCCGAATAAAATGAATTCATGAATATTGTATTGATAAATTGATTCATGGAGCGGCTAAGGCACTTAAGTCGACTAGATTGATGAATCTGCTCTTGCCCTAGCTGATTCACGAACTTAGAATGCCGAATAAAATGAATTCATGAATATTGTATTGATAAATTGATTCATGGAGCGGCTAAGGCACTTAAGTCGACTAGATTGATGAATCTGCTCTTGCCCTAGCTGATTCACGAACTTAGAATGCCGAATAAAATGAATTCATGAATATTGTATTGATAAATTGATTCATGGAGCGGCTAAGGCACTTAAGTCGACTAGATTGATGAATCTGCTCTTGCCCTAGCTGATTCACGAACTTAGAATGCCGAATAAAATGAATTCATGAATATTGTATTGATAAATTGATTCATGGAGCGGCTAAGGCACTTAAGTCGACTAGATTGATGAATCTGCTCTTGCCCTAGCTGATTCACGAACTTAGAAACCCTCAAGTGGGCTTAGAAAACATGGTGATTTGCCACTCTCAAGTGGGCTTAAAACTTGCAATCAATGAATTGTTCCAATTCAGGTAATCCAACCTTCACCCACAGGCATTCAGGCAATTATATCACATAAGCAAATAGCATCATGGCAAGCATGCTATCATGGCTGTCACTCACACACATGCAAGGATGCTAAAGCATAAACACTATCGAGTACTCCAAGCCAAAACAGAAGATAGTTTGTAATCATGCATGATCCTAGCTATGTCAAAAATGCCTAATGCAACACATGCAAAATGCAACTAAGATAGGCTCGGCTATTCTAAAATGTCATGTGAAATGCAACTTGATACATGTATTCAAACAGGAATTGAAATACAATGCAGTTAGTATGATGCGCCGAGCCCAGTGCATGCAAGACAGATGAATGAATGCGAACATGCGAGCATAAGGATGCTAATTGAAACATGCCCTAAAACTAACCATCGTAAGCTAGTAAATAAAAGGGAGAAAGAAATGGGGGTTGGAAGACATGCATCACACACACGCACACTTAATTACAACATTGTCCTCTCGGAGGAGGGTCCGAATAAATAATACAGAACCGACTAATTAACTAACTATTCTAGCTAATTAATTATTACACAACCAAAATTGAAACAAATATACATTCTAAGCTAACAAAACACTAAAATGGCGTCATGACGAGGGATGCATGCATGCTCGAATCGCCTCGCTCGAAAATCCATCGCGATGCCCCGATTTGCCTTTGTTTGCAACTGGTCCCAGAACACTGCATAAGGCTCCAGAAGGCTAAAACTCCACCATAGGAACCTGTAGGGATGCTGCCGACCAGTTGTTGACATTGGAGACCACCTGCAGACCACTTTTTTGTGCTAAAAACCAGAAAAAGTGGTCGGCCAGCCACTTTACCTGGTCGGCCGACCATTTTCTACTGCCAGACTTCAATTTGCTGCAATAGAGAGCAAAAAAGGGCATGGCAATGTATTTGCAAGATATGTGTGCACAACCACCCTCCCTATCATTTCATAAGCTCAAGGGGGTGTGGTTCTCGACCCTCGGGCCATCAATCATACATTTTAATGTATGATGGCCGAGAAGTGAAGTTGCACAATTCAATATGGAAATGAATGCACAAGTAAACACATAAAGCCTAAAACTCTATCATGTATGATTAAGAGCGTCACCGAGAATTGAGGCGCGTTTCATCACTTCAAGTATGAAACGTCCCTCGTTTCCCGTGTTTGGACTAACACCTATTCCAAACGCAAATTCAAAGCAAGCATGGCATACCCAATGTGACTCAAGCATGCAACTCGATGCAATACAACTAAACAAGCATGCAAACAACATGCAAGGGACAAGCATGCAAACATGCAATGCAATGTAACTTAGCATACTCAATGCTAATGGCATGCACAATGCACAGTGCTAAGAACCACATGGCCCACTCAATGGAATGTGACATGATTAACTTAACGAAGCTAATGACATGCAAATTATGCTAATGTATGCATACTCAATGCAAGACAACATAAGCATGCAACAATGTGAACAACAACTAGCATACACAATGCGAATGGACATGGCATACACAACGCAATGAATCATATGGCATACACAATGCTCGATGGGCTTAAACCAAAATGGACTGATCTCAATCATGCCCAAATCAGTGGCCATACATGCTAAGATAGAAACTCAAAATGCTATACAAACATGCATGCATATTGGCCCAAGCTCAAGGCACAAAATACAACTCTCCAAAGGCATTGAAATGATGAAACATGGAGTACAATGGCATATGTTCCAGCACTGAAATGGCATGCAAAATGACTTAGAATCATGCAAATAACCCATGTAATGCATGTTGAAAGGCTCAAGCATCGAAGCTAGTGAAGTGTATTACACTAGAGGCATGCAAGACAATGCTCAAATGGCCAAACCAACCCCAAACAGATTTTATGCAGGCCAAAACAGTAGTCAAAATGGACTGAGATGATGGCTTGAAAGGCAAGAAAATGAGGCTCGTGCAATGGCTCACAAACAAGGCAAAAAGGTGCAACTCTCAAACACATTGAAGGAGTGATAAACATGAGTATATGGCAAAGATATAATCTCTGAAATATCATTCCAAATGATGCTAAATCATGCAAATAGCCCAAGCAATGCATGCTAGTGGCTTGGAAACTCAAGGCTAGTGAGCTAAAATGCACTATGGCTATACAAAGCATGGCATGCATGACCAAAACAACATAACTCAGACCTTAAGCATGCTAAAACATAAACAAAGTCTTCTCAGAGCTAAGCCAAAAGCATGCCAAAATGACAATTCGAAGCATGATGCATGTTAGGCTATTTCATGGAAATGCACTACAAGTGCATAGAGCATGCATGGGGCCATCAAACCAACCCAAAATAGAGTTATGACATGTCAAATGATGGCCAAAAATCCACTGAAATGGAGCCAATACATGCTAGAAAGACATGCTACTTTGATGAGCCACAAATGGGATTACACTGCACATACAAGAAGCATGCAAAAGGTGACCAAACTAGCCATAGAAGAGTCAAGGAAGGCCCTAGAAGTCACAAAAAAGTGCCTGAACTAAGCCTCAAAATGGTAGAAACACATGCTCCTTTGATAGGCCAATAATGAAAACAAACAAAACAAGAAGAGAGGGGATCACCCCCCTCTGATTTGAGGCCTCAAAACCACATGCCTACCACTGAAAATCCATTGGATTTCAATGGTTAAAAGGCCAAGCAAAGACTAACTCAAAGGCCTCAAGGCATGGCACAAAACAAGGCCAAACAAGGTACAAAAGGAGGTAGAACACCCCCAACACCCAAGGAGCCTCAAACAAGCATGTTAAGGACTGAAAAATAGAACTTTTTCTAGTAGAAAGTTAAGCTCAAATCAACATGCAAATATGGCTAGGAGAGTAACCAAAAAACAAAGCTTAAAGACGAGAAAAGGGGTTACCCTTGAAGCACTGCAACAACAGCAATTCCTCCAGCCCAAAACCAACTCTTATGACCCAAAAACCACCTCCAAGGATCTCAGCTCAAATATGGTGGTGTGTGGCTAGGAGTTGTAGTGCAAAAGTGAAGGAATAGCACTCTTTAAGGCACAAAATATAGAGGGAGAGAAGAATATAGAGAGGGAGATGTATCTATCACTCTTAGCCAATTTCAGAACCTCTGGAATGGAGAGGGAGGCTCTCTCTTATAGAAAAACATAAGCTAAAGCTTCTTAGAGAAGCTTAGAGCTTGGATAAATCCCTCCATACACTATGGAGGATACAGTATGTGCCCTCTAGCTGGCACAGCTGGCATCCACAACACCTGTAGAATATGCAGGAAGGCCGCCGACCAGTTAAAGTGGTCAGCCGACTACCTTAACTAGTCAGCTGACCACTTTTCATGAGAAAGTGGTCGGCCAGCCACTTTTTCTGATCGGCCAGCTACTTTTTCTGGTTTTTCAGGACAAAAAGTGGTCTCCTGGAAAGAAAAGTGGTCGGCCAATGGCTGGAAAGGCCAAAAAGTGGTTGTCTAGTGTCCAAATTGAAGCCCCAGAAGTTATCTTTCCAATGGCACCAGCCTTGCATCAAAATTCCAACTGTGCAAAAAGTTATGCCTGTTTTGGTAAAGCCGCGCAGTTTCGGTCCAACTGGATTGATGCCCTACTTCAACCGACCATATCTCCCCCATTCGGACTTGGCTTTAGGAGATTCTTGAGTGAAAAATAAAGCCCCGAAAGTAAGATTTCCAACGGTGGTGGCCTCATAGCTAAAATCCTAGTGTATAGACAGATAGGCGTGATTTAGCGAGGACCGCTTGGCTCTCTCTCTTAGCGGTTGATGCCCACCTTCTTCTTTAACTTGGTTTCTTCCCTCTTCTCCAATTTTCCTCAACTCCAAACCCCTAAAAAAGGTGTTTTGAAAGATTTTTCAAAGATTTCAACTCTCTTTCATTCATTTCCACTTCGTCATTTCTCGGTTTACCGAAAAGCGCAACATTTAATGAAATGCGAGCGTCGAAACATCGTAGGAACTTTATTTTCAAAACATTTTGAAAGAGAGGGTTTCAAGGTATAAAATCTTTTGATCAAGATTGTTTTGGTCCAAAAGGGATATGAAGTTGAGATTTGACTCTCTCATTGCCGAAGAAACTGAACCTTTGCCCTGCACACCTTTCTCCACCAAGTAAACCACCAATAATGCCCAAGTCTTAAGGGCGGCCAAAAATGGGGTGTCTACAGGTGCTCTTGCGCTGATAGTGGCAAAAGTTCTTGTCGTAGTGGTAACTGTTGTTGTTGTCTTAAGATTTCTGCCATTTCTTGTACTATTCTTTCCAGTCTATCAAGTCGGGCTGTGGAAGAGTTTGCCAACTCATATGCTCCTGTTTTGTCCATGATCTACACAAACTCTTATCAAGCCATGCCTAGTACAGAAATGCCCAGTACAAAAATAAACACAAATACACATAGGCATATTTGCGCATAGGTACATCGTTTTATATTCATACTTTACGTATCATCAAGACACAAATGATCACATATATAACAGATAATTGCATACTTAGCAGATATTGCGTGCTGAATACTTAGTAAATAATTGCACACTTAACCATATTCATATTCCACGTATACACCCATTAGCAGAATCGAATGCATATAAGTAACAATTCATGGTTCACATGTTCATGTACTTGCATTATAACAAAACAAAACTTGTTGTATACATTAACACAATTATTCATATCTCATGTAATCACATGTTCCCAATGCAAGCGAGCATGGACTTATCAAATAGATGCATCATAAGTCTTTTCTAGACACCTTATGGCTCATTTGGACAAGTGTGTGAGTTATTAACTCGTGCTCTGATACCACTCTATCATGACCCGAACCCGCCTCTATAGATTAAGGTCATAACCGGCCAATAAACATGAGATTACCTACCGCCTCAAACCTGATACCAATTAAGAAAATTAATAATATGGGGCCAGATGCAGAAGTAGACTTAAAACTTTTGTCCAATGAGCTATGCTTACATGGCATGTTCAAAAACATTTCCCATATACTTGATAATAACTCTCACCACATATCAACAGTTAACATCTTGTACATCCAGGATCATTCAAACATATAGTCAGTTATACCCCAAAGAAAGCTTATATACATAAATGGTCTATCATGACCAACGGAAATAGCAAAAGAAGATACAAAAGATTATAAACAAAGCCTCTTGCATAAGGCACCTGGGCTGACTTCACAAACTCAAGTTCTTTTCTTAAACTCCACTAAGGCTGGGGTTGAACGGCCCTTTGCTCACCTACATACATATAAATAAGAGTGAGCTAACGTCCAATGAATAATACCAAAATAAAGAGGTTAATGAATGAGATTCGTTCATAAATGAGTCACACTTATAATGTAAACATTTGAACCACTATTCTCATTCACATCAGATTTACAAATCTTAACAAAGCAAAACGACCTCGGGTCCAACACATCATATCCATATGCAAAACGACCTCAAGTCTAATTCTTATATAAAACAAAACGACCTTGGGTCCATCTATACAAAATGACCTTGGGTCCAATACTCATTCGTAGGCTGACTTCAGGTTTATTGGATCCATGTACCAATAACCACCGGTCCTCCACATCGTATTATCAAATGAGCTTGAGTCCACCATTCTTATATTCATGATTATGCGCATAGGATCAGAATCTCATCCATACCCTTATTCAAAACGACCTTCGTCCAACCAATTCTTTATTCGAAACGACCTTTGGTCCAATTCAAACATATCAAACGTATCAAATGGCCTCGGGCCCAATTCAACATATCAAGCGTATCAAACAGCCTCGGGCCCATTCTCTTTATGTTCATATCTATGCGCATTTCATATTCATGATCATGATCCTTTTTCATTCAAACGGCCTTTAGCCCATTACGCTCATATTCAAACGGCCTTTGGCCCATCACGGCATTCAAACAGCCTTTGGCCCATCAAAATATTTAAACGGCCTTTGGCCCATCACGGCATTCAAACAGCCTCTGGCCCATCACAGCATTCAAATGGCCTTTGGCCCATCAAAATATTCAACGGCCTTTGGCCCAATAAAATATTCAAACGGCCTTTGGCCCGTCAAAATATTCAAACGTCCTTTGGCCCATCATCATTATATTCAAACAGCCTTTGGCCCATCTTTATATTCAAACATATCAAATGGCAAACGGCCTTAAGCCTAATTCGGATATATCAAACGTATCAAACGGCAAACAACCTTAGGCCCAATTCATATTCTTCGTAGAGTCTTATAAAAATTAGGCATATAGAATACTCATTCGTAATTCAAATCAACAAATCCATGAAGCTTATACAGAAGTAGTATTTAGAAAATAACATACTTGAAAATATCTTTACTAAGATATTACTCACAATGATCCGCTGGATGATTTTTTGCCCTTGTGCTTGACCCTACACATTTCATAAACATAATGGGTCACAAGTGATTCAATCCGTTCTTAATTCATGCAATCCTCTTAGGCCCCTTTCTTATTTTCTTAATCCATTTACAATGCTCAATGTATGCCTAAGAGTGCTTAGAAATGAAAGAGAACGGAAAACAATTTGTAAAACAACTTTTCAAGATTTCTGAAACAGAGCTCTCCGCTCGAGCGCAGCTTTCGCCGCTCGAGCGGACCCCTTTGGTTTGCAAAAGTACTAGTTACCCATTTTTGCGCTCGAGCGCGACTTCGAACGCTCGAGCTGAGAGTCAAAATATGTGACTGGGAGCTCAAGCGTGACCATTTCTGGTCAAGCAGACATCAATGTCTACAAAAGTTCTGGGAGCTAACATTTCACGCTCGAGCGGCGCTTTCCTCGCTCGAGCGGACACGCCGAATTCTGGAATTTCCAGAACTGCATTTAAGGCTCATACTCAGCATTCAAAGGCCCAAAGCTCGAATTTTTGGTATAAAAACATGGAAAATCATTACATGACATGGAAACACTTTTAGTTTAGAACCAATTACTCAAAATCATGGGCCAATGTCCAAAATCAAGCTCAAATCATTCAATTCCTTGCTCATAATTTTTGAGACTCATGCATGTATGATCTTACATGGGTTCATCATCTTCAAAACATGTAGTTAAGTCTCATAACCTTATTATTCATGGATGCATGTCTTAAATGACTTCCAATTCAACTCATTTAACATGTCTTATACACAAACATGAACACTCACAACAAATTGTTACATGCATGCACATATTGATCTCAATTTCATCATGATCAACATGCTTCACATTAAAATATACAATTCATGGCAATTTCTTACATGCATGTATACATTGACTTCAAATTCATAAAATTCAACTACATTCTTGTTCTTGGTCACATAACAAGCTAGAATTCATGCAATGATAAACTTACACTCATGAAATTGAGTTCATTCACTCACCTAGGAGCTCCAATCTCCCAAATTCTAGCTAATTCTTTGAGTGTAGCTTCCAAACTCATAAACCTTGAGCCAAAATACACAATTTGTGCCTCTTCTCTCTCTAAAACCGTGCACTCTCTCTCTCTAGAGTGTATAACCAGATTTTGAGCACAAGAAAATGGTGAGTTTAAGTGTATATGGGCCTATTTATAGGCTTATCTAATTAGACTTTATTAAGGCTAATTAATTGTACCCAATTCAATCAATTTAATCTAATTATTTGATCCAAATCAATTTCTAATTAAATTTCACCATAGGCTCTAAAAATTACACTAATCATAATGGCGTAGTCAATTTCGATTTTTGTGGCCGATAAGGCCTTCAATTTTCAGTTTAGAATAGTAAGTTGAATACATTTTCCTACGGTGAACAGATATAAAGCCAAAACCACATATAATCATGCAATTAGCACCCAAATTCAAATTAAGCACATAGTTACAAACATAATCATGATTAATTAACATAGCACAGGACAGGGTTATCACAAATCAAGACAAAAAAAAAAAAAACAACAACAACAACAAACACAACACTTGGATGTTTTCCGCTAGTGGGAGACCTTTCGGTTCACAAGGAGCCCACTGCTTCTCCAGGTATTGTGTCCCATCCTTTCTCATTTGTGATTCTCATATCACTTTGGCACTCAATCTCTTTTTCTCTGAAAAGCCATTTTCTTACTTTTTCTCTCAACGCACATCTCTCTATTTTTTAATTTCTCTTATTTTTTATCCCTTCCTAGGTGTGGTTGGTAAATAAGTTAAAAGTTGTGGGCTCTTGTCCCTAACATTTTTCTAGATTCTCCTTCTTTCGCTCACAACTATTGAGCTTTCCTACAGGGGGTTGTGGTGCGATTAGACATGCAGCAACCCTATAATAGACATCACTTGGTGATGGCCTTCGCTTCACTTGACCGAGATGAGTTGCAACATGTCCCGCCGGCCAGGTATACAATTGATTGGTCTCACACATTGCATTTTCTAATTCCCTATTCCGGTTTAGACGCCAATTTGGGTGCGATTGTTCAGATGAGGGAATCAAATATCCAACTCCATTTCCAGTTCGTGCTTCGCATTTGGCTTGATACCTTATTGCTTGGAGGATGAGAGATTTTTGGCCTCTCTGCTGCTAACTTTAGTTGTGCCTTTTCTGGCAAGTATAGTGCCTTTTCTGGCGAGTATGGTGCTCTTTCCGACAAGTATGGTACCCTTTCTGGCAAGTATGTTGACAACGGGGAAAAGACAGAAAATCCGACTCAACTATGCCCCTAGTTCTTTATTTTGACCTTTTTTTTTTTTGTTTTTGGCTTTCTGCTAAAACAATTTTGACCAACATGAGAGTTAGATTAGCATACTTATTCGACTTTCTGATTTGAAATCATGTAAATCAGGTTATGAGCACTGAAAATTTTCCTTTTTTAGATGCAAGATATGGTCCAGTTTTAGAAAAATGGAATAATTTTCGAGAAAACTAGTCAACCTCACTAAAAATCTTCAAAACTATTTTTGCATATAGCCACTGCTCAACCAACACGGAATCTACTCTCGAGATGCACAATCTTAGATCTGAACTTGATTTGTCTTGCAGCTAAATTCTCTAACAGAATATGACAATCAATTTTGAATGAAGACGAGCCAATTTGCACATGGATAAGATAATCGAGTTGAACAAGGATCAGCCAATCAACACGGACGAGACCAGCAAACTGAAAATGGTTGGGTCCGAACTTCAGGATGAAGTTTCCTACGTATCCCAAAGATGAGAATCAGACCGTACGTAGTTCCGGGTTAAGGTGCACTCTCCTTTTGTGCTCTAACTTTTGCCAAGGCTACCCTTTCAGGTTTTTAACCTTGCGAGCTATTTTTCTTTTCATTTTTCTTTGTTTTTCTTTTTTCTTTTCTTCTTTTTTTTTTTCTTTTTTTTCATTTTTCTCCATTTCCATTTTTTTCATTTCTGTTCTTTTCTTTTCATTCTTTTCTTGCTCTAACTTTTGCTTTGGTCGCCCTACCGGGTTTTCTGCCGAGCGAGCCTCTCAAGGATAGAAAAGTTTAACTTGTCCATGTTATTTGATTTTGAGATCTCGAAGCCATCTGAATCCAGGAGAATGGTTGTTGTTCGCTGATGATGTAGGAGCCCATCCAATTGGGTCTGAATTTGCCCCTAATGTTGTGGATAGGAACTCGATTGTCCTTCAGCAAAACTTTTCTTTTCTCCATTCTAGGATTTGGCTTTCTTGCCAATCTTGGTTTGCTGAATGACCCATCTTTTGAATCTTCGAATATTTCTGACCTTTTTTGCCTATAATTCTCGGGCTGTTCTCATCCAGCTATGCAAGCTTCCTTTGATCACATCTAACGTTCTTGCCCCTAGTTCAAGAGTTGCTTCCAATCTGACCATGCAAACCTCAAATTTTGATTGATCGTTAAACATTTTGAATCAAAGTTTGAAAGAAAAGGGGTCGAGTCTTGAGGCTGAAAGTGATCCTACGTTGTACAATCTCAAGACCAATTCCAGGCATACCTTCGTAGAACCACGCAAAACATTGTTTTGAAATCTTTTAAGAAAACGACTAGTCACTCGTGCTCTCTTGAAGACAATGTAGAACCAATCTGGATTAAGCCAGGATCCTTCTCACTACTCACATTAACACACACGATCTCATTCACTAAAGGCTTAGCACGCCTCTCTTCCTCTCAGTTAATCAAATTTTTGCAGATCCCGAGGAATTCCTTCCTCTTTGTTTTCATCACAGTGTTCGAAAAGGTTTTGAAAAATTTACGTCAATGCAATGACTAAAAGGCACAAAAAAAGTAGGTGAAAATTACTGCTATTTCATTCAGATCTTCTGACACAACTGGAGCAATGGTAGAAACAGATGCAAAAGAAAGAGTATAAGAGACAAACGCAAAACAAGAAAGTGATGCCCGAGTTAACACGCTCGAAATCACCAACCTCCAACACAATAAGACAACCTCCATATAAAAAGACTGACTCAATACGACAAAACTAACTCAATACCCAAGTCTAAAAGTAAATAAACAACATTTGCACATTGCTCAAAACAGTCCGTGTCATCCGCCATATCTGGTATAAAATGAGCACCATCAATAAGTGGTTCATTCCTGATCACATAGTCGCATTATCCCCCAAATTCATCAATCCAGTACCGATAGACTTTGTAGGACCTAGTGTGACGATGACCTCGTTATCAATCAGATCTTGAACTTCATGGTGAAGACGATAACAACTATCAGTGTCATGACCAATTTGTTGATGGAAGGTACAGTACTTGGCAGCATTATGCCTGGCTGGAAGGGGATTCGGGAGAGGTTGAGGCTCAAGGGGTTTGAGATGGCCTTGTCCTATAACGATTTGGAGAGCTTTGGACAAGGTCATGTAGAGGGGATTGAAGGTGCGGTTACTAGTTCTGATAGGCTTGACAGAGGGCTTGGCAGGTGTTGACTAGGATTGATGATCTCTTATGGGTGTAGGATTGGAGCTGAAAGGAGTGTTTCTGGTACGACATCCCTTTTCCCGGTTTGCCCCTTAATTCAGAATGCTCTCATCCTGAGTGGCAAAAGTGTCATCCATAGTCTTTGCAACAACTGGGAGCACTTGCTATTTGTTCAGTCCTTCAGCTTTCAAATGCTCAACAGCCCACAGAAGATGTTCATAGGGACCAATGCCTGCCCCTACCTTGTTCTTGCCATTTGCCTCCACTTTGCAAAGGGATTGGCCTTATTCCAATGCAGCCCATCCCAAGGTTAGGGAGCCTTTTAACATGAAATTCCTGGTATGTGATATGGTCGATGATGGAGCCAATATCCCAAAGGTTAGATCTGCCACAGTTCTCTGAAGATCTTCAATCATGTTCATTAGCTTAGAAGTAGTGGGTTCGTGGTTTTGAAATGATTGGGGTTCAAGTGCATCCATCATACACAAGTCCATGCTTTCTGGAATGAACACCTCAGGCTTGGGTAAATGGGCTAGGGTGATATATATGCTGGGGTTATAGGTAGATGGCAGTGTATGGATTAGATTGAGATGTAGAGATAATAGGTTAGGGGTGGCCTGAGGTCCTTTTGGTGGAGCCATGATCTCTTCGTCAATAAGATCCTGAATCTTATGACGAAGGCGGATGCAACGGTTTGTATCATGACCGTGCTTCTGATGATAGACATAGTATTTAGATGGGTCATATCTTGGTGGAAGAGGATTTGGAAGGGGTCGGGGTTCTAGGAGTTCTAGGTACCCTTTTTCTTGCAGTATTTTCAAAGCTTGAGAGAGACTCATGTAAAGAGGATGGAAATTTCAAGCTTCGAGCCGAGTTGAAGTGGTTGGTTTTTGGTCATTAAGGGGAGTGGTGACAATGTTGACTTCTGAGCATTTCGCAGATGTGCTACCATTAGTAGTAGCATTGGAACTGCGAACAATATTCTTCTTCAAAGGCTCATTATCGTACACAAAGATCCCTTGTCTGATGGCTCCTCGATTTAAACCCCCATTTCATGAAGCTATGGAAAGGTAAACAGAGGTAGAACGATCATCTTCTGCAGCAACTTGCCATGCAGATTTTGAACAATCATCCTGATCTGATCTTTTTTGGAAGGCCTTGTAGTCATCATCGAGGCCTTCGCTCTCCATCTCGTCACAAACTCTGAGAAACCCTTTTTTAGCTCTTAGCAGGTGGCTTCGAGATCACGAGTTGTGACCTCGATATGTGTGTTGTAGGAGTATTGAGCAATAAAGGCCTCAGCCATCTCTTTCCAGTTTTGTTTCACAAAGTCCTCTAATTTAGCATACCAGATTGCGGATATCCCAGACATGGTTCTGCCGAAGAGAGACAACTTCTGGGCTGGAGTCAAACCCATTGGCCTCAGGATATCAGAAAATAGGCAGAGGTGCACCATTAGGTCTTCAGAGCCGTCGAAGCGGTCAATTTGTGGCATTTTAAACCACTCCAGTAAGTATAGATTCAGTATACCTGTCCTCTAAATCCGGGATGGAGTTCACTCCCTGTGCTCATTTGAATAACTTCTCCAGTTTATTGACCTTAAGTGCAGTTGGGTCAACCTCAAATTCAAACGGAGCTTCGGTTTAATAGACAAGAGCTTTAGGGGCCTGTGTTGGGATTAGCTCCTCTAGATTGCCCTAAGTCTCTTGGACATTAGCAGTATAGGCAATGGCTCCGGGTGTCGGGTTACCCATGAAAGGTGCATGAGATGCAGAAGTCGTGGTCGGCTGTGGTTGTTGTTGTTGCAGCCAGTTTATCACCTTAGCCTGACGAGCTGTGACCTCGGCCTGATGAGTAGTATCTTGCTGCAGTGCTTCAACTGTTTGCTGTAGGTGCTACATGAGTTCTTCCACACTGGATGGGGGATATTATGCCATTTAGAATTGGCGTTTGAACTCATGTTGAGTGAGAAGTAGATGACCGTTCTCAGACCTGACTGGACACTGGTGAACCGAAGGGTGACTGCAGTAGACACTGCACTGGTAAATCCTGTCTAACTCTCCTCTGTCTTGTACCCGGGGGGGGAAGTGAGGTAAACTTTGGTTGCCTCTAAACAAATTCCAACCTAACAAAGTTTATCGATACAAGTCCAGAGTACTTGGGAGATATCGGAGCCTTCTGAAGCTATGGTTCCAGGACTATCTAGCAAAAGAGAAAACAGATAGTATCCCAACCCAATTTCACTAGAACGGATATGATCATAGCTGAATGACTGTGCTCTCTACTGAGTTCTGCCCCAAAACAGATACCAACTTGGCAATTGATATGCACATCCCTATACAGTTTCACTGTAAAGCACATACCAGTTAAGTGAGAGCCAAAACACCCCTATGATAGGGTAGGGTTACCCTGTCCTAGTTTCGTCAGGAGCTAGGGTTTTCACTATGTATAACAAGTGGTTTCATACAATCCTATATTCGGGTAAGCATTTTGTCCTAGTTTCGAACAGTCTCTATGGTTTCCAATATGCAACTAGGTCAATTGGTCAAAAAGGGTACCTCAGCAAGACTACCTAATATACCTCTCACACCTGACATCGAAAAGTGAAAGGAGGATCAAACGGTACAGCGGTAGTCCAGATCCAAGGGTTGTGTTTCCATCATAGCAAAGCCCGCAATCGGTCAGCCTTTTGGCATGCTTTTCCAAGCAAGCCTCCGGTAAACCGTTCAAGAATAGCAGATGGCAAACATAGTGACTTAGGTGCACCAATGCCAATGCAAATGCAAATGCAAATGCAAAGGCAAAGAAACACATAAGTGTAGATAAAATGTCATATCATAAGTTTGAGTCAAGTTCTCTAAATCCCCAACAGAGTCGCTAGAAACTGTAGCCTGAGTTTTTCATGCCCCCTTTCGAAAGCTCGAAAAGAAGCCCTACAGTTCAGACTCTCGCAATTCTGAATCTAATTTCACAAGTGCAATGTGAAACTGATAATCACCAAAGAGTCCGAATCCGGCAAATCGCTTTGAAAAATTGATTTTGAATCAAAAAGTGTCAAAATTGGACTGTTTTGCCAGATACAGAGTTGCTACCTAAATATTTTATTTTGGAAAAATTTAGGAAACCCATGACTCATGCCAAAGGCCACGTTTCCGTCATCACCAAAGTTGCCTCGCCTCGAGAACTTAGGTACGAGGGGGGAAGGTCATGAATTGAGCACCCCCACTCGCCCGATTAAAGATCGGCCTCTACTAATCATAATATGATTTTTTTATAAACATTATGTGCTCTTATTGATTATGAAACTAGCATTACCATGTGATGCGCACAATCAAGTATAGACTAGTTTGCTCAATTTGGAACAATTCAACTCATGTTTGTTTGCGAAAATGGTTTGAATTTGCCACCTCAAGTGGGCTTAAAGTTTGCGAATTTGCCACCAAACATAGTGGGTTTAAAACATGATTTGCCACTCAACAAAGTGGCCTTAAAACGCACATTTGTTGAATCATTCCAATCCAAACAACGAGCCTTCATCCACAGGCATTCAGGCAGTTTAGCAAGTAAGCACATAGCAAGCATGCTAATCATGACAACATTCACATTCATGCAAGTATGCTAAAGCATAAAAACTCACCTAGTACTCCAAGCTAAGAAGATATGAGTTAGAAAAATATGCATGATTCCTAACTATACAAGATGCCTAATGTAACATATGCAATATGCAATTAATAGGCTCGGCTACTAATATGGCATATGAAGCAATTTAAATAACATGCAATTGAGTACGTATTCAAATAAGGTATTGAAATAACAATGCAGTTTGAATGATGCGCCGAGCCTCAGTGCATGCAATACGAATGAATGGATGCAAGCATAAGGTATGCTAATTGAAACATGTCCCTAATCTAACTATCAAAAGTGATTAAATAAAAGGGAGAAAGACGTGAAGTTGGAAGACATACACACACGTATGCACACTTATTACAACATTACGCCCTCACGAAGAAGGGTCCGAACGAATAAAAGCTAACTAGCTAGCTAAACTAAGCTAATTAAGCTAATTATTACAACACTTTGAATGAAAAACAAGCTTACTCTAAACTAGTTAATTAAAACAATTAAATAATTAAATATCTAAGCTAATTAATTATTACAAAGCAAACTAATTAGCTAAATACTTAACTAATTAATTACAAAGCAACAAAGCCAATTAATTTCAATATTAATTAATTAACTACTTTGCTTAAATAATTACAACATTAATTATTTAGCTACAACTAACTAACTAATCAATTTAAACAAATGGTCCCGGGAGGCAAGGGATGCCTAATGCATGCTCAGTTTCCACTCGAAGAATGCCTGCCAATTGCCTCTGTTACACACTCTATGCACTGGTCCTCCTTCTCTAGATCAACTCTGCTCTGCATGACAAGCTTTTTGCCAAATTTTCATTAGTGGCCGGTAGGCCAGAAATGGTGGCCGGTCGGCCACCAGCAAGGGGTGTCGTCCAACAGTGGTGGCCTGCTGGCCAATAGCAGTGGCCGGCTGGCCACTAGTGATGCTCATTTTCTTGCTACAACAGAGAGCAAACAGGGCAAAGAAAAGGCATTCTCACAGGTTGTTTGTACTATGTATCACCCCTTATCATCAACATAAGCTCAAACGAATGATACATTTGGCCCTCAAACCATCAATCAAGCAATTTCCATGCATGATGGCTAAGGAACCAAATTGTACAAGTTTAATGAGTGCAAAACAAGACTTAAATGCCATCACCCTATCATGCATGATCAAGGGCAACGAAGACCTAGGAAAGTGGCACATTTCATCACTTTTGAGTATGAAACGTCCTATTTTCCTTGTGTTTAAATTAACGTCTAATTTGAACACATGCAATGCAATACAAATGAATGTTTATCTTGCCACTTTTACTTGCCAATTTTGTTTACACATTTTAGTTACCAAATTATGCTTTAATCAAGTTGTCCATTTGGTGAATGTCTTCTAAGATAAAAGAAGTGTCAACCAATGGATAATGTAAGGCAAGAGAGAGATCATGTCATTGATAATGAACCCCCAAAGAGGATTAAACCATTAAGCATGACCTCAATCTCAAGCTTAAAGGATCCCAAGCTTGAAACAACCCTCAAAAGCAAATAAAAGAGTGAAGCAAAGAGGGAGATTACAGAGTTTATAGTGCTGAAATTGAGTGAAAAACAACACCAAAAGATGCTATCAACTCAAACAAGAGGTGTCTAAGACCTTAAAACGCCAAGTTGTGAGGACTATCGCATTACAACCATGCAAAACAAGACTCAAATGAACTAACCAGCCCAAAACAGAGCTAAAACAGGCCATTTCAGAGGCTAAAACATGCTGGACTTGAGCTAAGTTAAGCTAGAAAAACATGCTAACATATGAAGCTAACTAAGCATGCAAACAAGACACAATGAGGGAGGCTAACCCCTCCAAATTTGGACTTCAAAATGAGTTTTTTGCCACTGAAAAACTCCTAAAATTTAGTGGTTAAAGGGTCCAAAAAAGTTGGTTTGAAAGTGGTGAACAAAGGTACAAAAGCTTTACAAACAAAGAAGTAAGATGGGTGAACCACCCCCTAACTGAAAATGGCCTCAAACCACCACCTTTAGGCCACAAAACAGAGTTTTTTACAGTTCAAAATCATCCCCAAAACAGCTCTAAAACAATAGAAGAAGATGGCAAAGCAAGTATGCAAAACAAGTTTAAAAGGCAAGTATTATACCTCTTGAAGGGAAGATAAAAATGAAGCAATAAATCAAGCCAAGACCACCTGCTAGAGCTCAAAGAGGGTCCCAAGTAACCTCTGCCCAAAGATAAGTAACTTTGGTTAAGGGTTGATAGGCAAACTTGAAGTGTATGTCGGCTAATTTGCACAAACTTGCAAGAGAGAGAGATAAATGTAGAGAGAGAGAGACTCCCAAAATTTTTCTAACCTTGAAAGTGAGAAGAGATGTCTTCTATATATAGAAATATAGGAGCTTTGGTCAAAAATAACTATATAAGGACAGTTGGAGCAGTGTGGAACAGTTTGAGGGAAAATATCTGATTTTTACACTGATGGCCGACAAGCTTGTAGTGGTGGCCAGCCGGCCATCACTGATGACCGGCAGGCAAAAAATGGTGGTTTTTCGGCCACAAATGGTGGCTGCCGGCTGCCTACCGGCCATGCCTCCAGGCCCAACTTCAAATGGGCATATTTTCCTCATTTGGAGTCGGTTTCAGGTCATTCTTGAGTCTAAATTGAAGCCCCCAAAGTCTAATTTCCGATAGTGGAAGTCTCACATCAAATTCTAAGTGTGCAAAGAGATATGTCTATTTTAGTAAAGGTTGCTCAGTTTTGGCTTAACCGGATTGATGCTTAACTTCAACCAGTCATATCTCTCTCATCCAGACTCGGCTTTAGGAGATTCTTGAGTGTAAAATGAAGCCTCAGAAGTCTAATTTCCAATGGTGATGGCCTCATAACTAAAGTCCAAGCGTACAAAAGGACAGGCCTGATTTAGTGAGGCTGCCCAATTTTCCCTTAACGGTTTCAAGCTCAACCACTTCCCCGACTAGTTTTCTTCTCTCCACTCTTAATTTCTTCAGCTCTAAACCTCTAAATAAGATGTTTAAATGGATTTTTCAACGAGTTCACCTCTCTTCCATTTATTTACACTTTGTCCTTGCTCGGTTTACCAAAAAGTGTAACTTTTAACAAAATGCGATCCTCAAAACATCGTAGAAATTTTTTAAAAAATATTTTAAAAGAGAGGGTTTTAAGGTCTAAAAAAAAGTTTTGGTCAAAATAGTTTTGGTCCAAAAATGGGGTGTAAGGTTGGGATTTAGAGCTGTCCTTTCTGAAGAAATCGCACATTTGCATAGCACAACTTTCATCATTGAGTGATTAATCAGTGGCACCCAAGTCTTAAAGGCAATCAAAAATGGGGTGTCTACAAAGACATGAGGAGGTGCTTCTTTGTATGATTCCTTAGATAGGCTAACCTTTTTTAATGGTGTTTACCACTAAGCGCAAAAATTGCAGCATAGTAATGAAAAAGATAAGGCCGACAAAGTTGTTATGACTCTAAGAATTTGACGCATCGTTCATAAGAACATTGTGTTAAATTAGACACTTTAGTCTTATTCGCGCTTAAGTTGTTTCAGGAGCTACTATAGATATATAGCTTATTCTCTCCTTCTTGTAGATAGTAGAATTAATTGCAACTAACTATGAAGCGAGAAATAGAGATGGCAAGAGGAGTATCGTCATGTTTCAACTAGATGTTGTAAAGTGTGCAGAGAATAAAATTGACTTGAAGATGTAGAGGATTAGCACTTACTAGTTAAATTTGTGACTTAGGCGCACTAGATATCTCCATGACATCCTTTTATAATCTAGTGAACATGAGTTAGTCATAAGTCATTGCTTAATTGGACCTATGTATTTACACTTGTTTTCGAAAACTCACACATTATAATGATTGGAATTAGTTTATGACATTGGTCATTAATCGGTGGCTTATTGTACTTAATCACATTGATGAGAAGGTGACATGGATGGTTTGAATAGGCCCCCTTGGGCCCACTTGCTTGTGGCATCTTGCTCTCATATGAATGTGCAACTTTGTTTATAATGGCTGTGCACAAGTAAGTTAGAAACCTGCAAAAGGGCATCTGTATTGGAAATTTAGTCACATAAAGTTTTCTTAGCAGAGGTGACGTGAATAGAGTTTTGGAACTCCATAAGATAGAGAATTCTAAGTATAACGCTTTATGTAGCCTAGTTGAGAATGGAAAGAAATTTCCAATATCCTAGATACAGTGAGAGCAACGTGTCTACTAGTTGATTACTCTATTAGAGAAGAATACTCTATATTTTTAGTTGCGTGATAGCGAATGTGAAAAATTTACACATCACTAGGTGATTGAGAGGGAAACATTCATAATTGCTCTACAAGATAATAAAGAGCCTAGGATAATACCAAAGGCTCTCTAGTCCCCTGTTTTTAGAAAGTGGATCAATATTGCACATTTTAAGACGAAGTCTTTGAGAATTAACCATTTCTAGGATTGGGTTAACTTTCTGCTATGACACGAAACTGTTCTAAAGTTATGCGCGATTTGGATAGTCATTTTTTCAAGCATAAGACTCGCTAGATACCAAAAAGTCACACAATTGAAGAAGGTGTAGACCATGAGAAGACTTCCTCCTGGGGAGTAAGGTTACTTCCACTTAGGCTATGATTGACATGAGTTTAGAACTTTACTTTGTGGACATTGTGACCGAACTTCTTGTTAGAGAATTGGATAAGTAGATCCATAGGGGATTTACCTTTTGTTTTCATGGCGAAAAGTTAGGAACGCAAAACGATTGCTAGTTCCAATAAATCTTTTACGGCCTAAAACAGTTATCCAAATAGTGGTTCTTAGATTTCATTGAGCTATGATAGGCCAACGGTGATCAATGAAGACCACTGAGGTATAATCAACGGTCTAAAAAAAGTTTTTCCTTACTTAGTCATTATGAGCTAGGAATTTTTAGGGTTGGCAGTCCTCTGTTTTAGACACGATGGAAATGGGTGATGTAATGTATATGCTCGGATGCACGATCCTTAGGGATTGTTCTGGGAGAATTCTTGGTTTGTCTTTGATGACTTACATAAGGAATATTCTAGAATGATTCTAGATGTGAAACTGCAAACTCATTGACTTACCTATTGGTAAAAGCTAGAGCCTTAACTTTTGAGTGAATTCTCAAATTATCTCAGAGAGAAACAGATGATCTATATTCCTTGATCTTTTGTTGTAGGAGCCTGAAGTACGCTATGTGGGCGTATTCGGCATGATGAGTGTTATCTTTTGTAAATGGTCAACTGAGTAGTTTAGACCTTAACCTTGCTCATTAGACTTTGGATAAGATGCTTTACTGGTAGTATATAAATTTGCCTCTTGTAAGATTCAATGAGCTAGTTGGGCACATCTTGAATGAATACAAATTGGTCACTAGAATGTCTTTAGAGAGATAGTGATCTCGAACCACTTCATGTGAGGCTTACATGGTGGATTCCATTGTATATGCTTATCACAAAATGTGCTGATAGGGCCTATGTTTGGAATAGAATTGCGCAAACTGTAGTTATGTTTTTGAATCGATCGCTTATTTTTGTGAGATTATAGGATATTGCTGCTATTATGGTTTGTGTCATAATGATTAGCAGCTGATGATGTCAATAGGCAAGATTGGCTCACTCACACAAGCGATCACCATTGGCACTTGGGAGCAAGCAAAGATGAGACTAGTGGTTTATTTTATTTTGGAGCCAAGAAAAGCTTAAAATTATCCACTATGTATGTCGCCTTGGTTTCAGTCAAGATAAGGTCGTGTAAAAGACCAAACATGAATGTTAGTATCCACTTTCCATGTTCTGCCTGTTATGATTAGCCGGATGCGAGATCTTATTTAGCGTCTAGAAAGCAATCAAATAGAGAATTCGGGTTAGGCGCTAGAAAGCGACTCGTGCGCTTAAGAGCGACTAAACTAAGATTTGTACAGTGTATTAAGTATGACGTCATTCTTTGGAAGAGTTACTACACCGTAGCATGTATTCACACTACATATGCTTGGCGATTGAGTAATGAGGTGAGAGAATGAATCTCTACTTCCTCACCGTGTGAGTCTTACATGTCATTATTGATATGACTATCACTTTTGTACTTTTTTGTGACCTTTGACTATGTCATAAGGTGAGACATTGATGTTCTGCTACTTTAGTGTGTTGCTCGTAGTCATGTATGATTCGGCCTTAAGGGACATCATTAGGAAAATAGTCAATCCTAAACTAAATGGCATGAGGGTGAAGGGAAGAACATCTAGTATTATACCTCTGTTATATATTTCTTACCGGTAACTCACATCGTTCTGTATGAGAGGCGGATTGAGTTTGAATATATTGCATGATATGAGAGGGTCGAGCATGCTTTGTGAGGGATTAAAGATGCTTGGACTGGTGTAATTGGATGGGTCTGGGGTACATGAAACACTATTTTTGTTATCTTTGGGTTGATGTCTCTATTCTTGCTCGTTTCAAGTTTCTAGTATAGAGCTCCTACATTTAGGTGTTCTTAGCAGTCGCACTGTCCATTGGCCAGTATGAGTTTTTTCTAAATTTGGGTAAATTGAGATAAGGATGTAGCAGTGTTATGCCAACCCATGTGCCAGTGGGAGATGTTGCTAAATGGGTCACGGTTCGAACTTGGGTTTGGGCGCCCATGGTGGCATGAGCCATGACCCATGTAAGATCCATTTGAATTTAAATTCAAAGTTATCCTAAGAGATAATAGGATAGCTTACCATCCCATTTTATCTGGGATAAGGATGGGTGGTTTGTAACGCCCTCAAAAAAATATAACATTAAACCCATCAATATAAACATACATTGATATATAAAAGCTCCACTTTCTTCTATTCATCAGAGTTCCGTTACCAAAAAGTATTACATGTTAACGGCAAAACCAAATGCCCTAAAAGCTTACAGCTTTCCAAGTTAACACTTGGTTACAACAAAAGAGTGCTAACTCCTTTACACATTAAGCCCTTGGCTTGAATATACATGTAATACATCAAAGAAACTAAACAACAAAAGTCTGCCCGCCTCTAGCCTCCCAAGCTACGTCCTTGGAGGTGGCATGCTACCTGTACCTAAAAATGATATTCCCATATAGGGTGAGCCACAGCCCAGTAGAAATACACTAAACCAAATATGAACAATGACTAAAAGATTAGCAGTTGATAGATGGCCAACACTGATACTTTCCCTTATCACACTTTACGGTTTCATGACATACAAGTCCATGTTACAATCCATTTTCCAATTCTTTTCAATTCTCAATTTATAACCATGGCTCAGAACCTGGCCAGACAACTTACATGAGACAGTAACTCATATTAAGCACTTTCCCATTTCATAATAGATAAGCATACTAGCTATATCACACTCCAACAGATAAGCATACAAGCTATATCATCACTTCCACAGATACGCATAAGAGTACTATCACACTTCCAAAGACAAGCATATGAGCTCTGTCAACACATTACTAGATAAGCATATAAGCTCTATCTATGGAGTCCATCCCCTATCTTCTCCTAACAACATCCGGTTTAGAGGTCCATCCCCTATCATCCCCTAAACCGTGGAGTACATCCCCTATCTCCTCCCACACGACACAATGCATATAAATAATAATTATACACATCATCACACAACACATAAATTTAATGTATTCTTTTAACCGTCATACTCAATGACACATTCCGATGATTAGTTCCAGTTTGCCTAATCATCATGCATTGTCTACAACAATCAAGACTATCCTCTACCGATAGCCCAAAGCAGTTATTTCTATACAGAAAATAAATGCAACAATGGATATATAATCAACATTTCAACCAGGTGAGTGATAAATAATCCAACTACACCCTTTAATTCCATACATTTCCAAATCAATTTCTCATTCCTCATAATTAATTATGCGAATTAATTAACCAATGTAATTAGGGCATTATCCATAATTAACATTACAATCCTTAGGTTCCATTTTCATTAATTTTTTAACATTAATTTCACCTTTCCATGCCAAACATGCATCTAGGTTTTATATAGCTAAAACCCCAACTTTTGTAAATTTACACAAAAGCCCCAAACTTTCACAAAATTACCAAACCAACCCCAACATCTCAAAATACTAAAATTTAAAGACAAAATCCATAGTGAGGAGTAGGTTATCCCTACCTCAAAGAATGACACCCAACCAAGAAGATGATGGACACGAAAATGCTCCAAACCACGAACTTTTCGGATCAAAAGATGGCCCTCGACGATCAACAACTTTTTTGTAAAGGCCAAAGGTGAGGGAATCACTCCTAATAGATCAATACCTAGAGAGAAGGATGAGCTCTAGAGTGAGAAGCTCAACAATGGTGTTTTTGGAAAAGTAAGAGAGAGAAAGAATGAGAAAAGTGATTTAAGACTGTCCCACAGCCAACTGATATACGACATTCCCGCTCGAGCGGAAAACACAACGCTCGAGCGTCAAGAACAAAAACTAGGTCCGCTCGAGCGCAAAAGGACCCGCTCGAGCGCTAAGACACAAGAATAAAGTAAACCCGCTCGAGCGCGAAAACCAGTTCGCTCGAGCGCAGATTTCCTGCTCCCAGAACTTACACCCAAAGGTACTACCCGCTCGAGCACTACCGCTCGAGCATAAGCAAACCCGCTCGAGCGTAAAAATCATATCTGCAGAAGTTTTGCAGGAATACGAAATACTGGAGATGTGCAATCCCCGCTCGAGTGCAAGAAGACCCGCTCGAGCAGATCGCCTAAAAACAGGACAACAAGGAATTAAAACCAAGGCCTAACCAACCTGTAACAACTCTGCCCCATACATCCTAAAACTCAATCAAGTGGAATTAAAGGATGACAACAAGGTGTACCACCACCAACATCACGGAACCGAGTCCGAAATACAACAGAATAGTAAAGGGACAACCGGGATCGCTATAACCTCCCCCCCTTAAAGAATTTCGTCCCCGAAATTAAACACGAGTTTTTCAAAAACAGGTTTTCTCCATTTCAACAATATTACAATATAATATTAAACAACCCGACCCATTATTGGTCAATCCCATCTCTTTTCAAGAGGCAAAACACAACATATATTGCAAATGCATTATCAACATGCAATTTTCTTCCATTTCCAACCATTCCCAACATACATGGTTTACAGTTCATATCATAATCAATATACATGATACAACTCCAATTCTACAATGTAGCCAACATATGCAATATCATAATCAACTCCCATATCAAGGTAAGTTCTACAACATACTTCCATTAAACCAAAACATTACCAATGTTTTACAACTTAAGACATATATAAAGCTCTTAAGTCCAACAACATTACAAAATCTAAATACAAGATTACTCATCAATAAACAGGTCCGAATATTTCTCGCGGACCTCCAACTCACGTTCCCAAGTGGCTTCCTCCACTCCGTGATGTTTCCACAAAACCTTTACCAAAGGGATGGTCTTGCCACGCAGGACGTGATCCCGCCTATCCAAGACCTGAACCGGTCTATCCTCATACGAGACATCCTCATCTAACTCTAAGTCGGTCCAATCTAACACATGCGATGGATCCGGCTCATACTTCCGAAGCATACTCACATGAAACACGTCATGAACTCTGGACAACTGCGGCGGTAAGGCTAAGCGATAAGTAACCTCGCCAATCCTCTCAAGGATCTCAAAGGGACCAATAAACCGAGGGGATAACTTCCCACTCTTCCCAAACCTCATCAAACCTCGCCTAGGTGATATTTTCAAGAAGACATGATCACCTACCTCGAACGCCAAAGGCCTCCTCCTACGGTCGGCATAACTCTTTTGGCGACTCTGGGCTGTAACAAGCCTCCTACGGATAAGTTCAACTTTCTCCGTCGTCTCCCTAACCAACTCCGGACCCAACAAAGGTACATCACCCACCTCGGCCCAACAAACTGGAGACCTACACGGTCGGCCATACAAGGCCTCAAACGGTGCCAACATTTTAACTAGTTGAGCGATGAACGAATCAAACTACACCATTTAATCCCATACACATCCAATTCCAACGTTCTCAATTTAATTCTTCTTTTTTTCAAATTAATTATACCAATTAATTTATAACAACAAATTAGGGCTTTTACCCCCAACTCTCAATATCAACTCAAAGGTTCAAATATCACCAACCA
>NW_021024778.1:900264-922122 GCF_004153795.1 Camellia sinensis | reverse complement strand
GGTGCTCCCCACGGCGAAACACTAGGGCGAACAAAGCCCTTATCTAGCAATTCTTGGAGCTGAACTTTCAACTCAACCAACTCTGCTGGAGCAAAACGGTAAGGTGCCATAGAAATCGGCGCCGTGCCGGGCACAAGATCGATAGAGAACTCAATCTCTCGGTGAGGTGGCAAACTAACAAGATCTTCGGGAAAGACATCCGAATACTCACAAACCACCCTCGGCAACACAATCTGGGTCTCATCACCCTCACCACTGTCAAAGCTAGCAAGTAGACCACTAAGCTCACTCCACCCTCGCGGATCATACACCGGTGGCAACACACTACCAACCCGGTCCCCCAAGAAATGAAAACACTCCCCGCTCAAGATACATACGGTGACCCTCTGGCGGTAGCAATCAATAACAGCTCGGTATGACGATAGCCAGTCCATACCCAAGATAACATCAAAACCCTTCATAGGCATGACAACAAAAGGAAAAGGAAGCCTATGGTCGGCGACCTCTATATCACAACCCCTAACACCTTGTTTCATGATCAGTTCACCCCCAAGAGGTGACACTACACATATAGGAGATGCTAACTGTGCTAACTCCAACTCCAAAACAGATACAAATGCAGCAGATACAAAAGAATGAGATGCACCCATATCAATCAACACATTAGCAACCGAGTTGCAAAACAAAAAGGTACCTCTCACTACTGATAGAGCCGGTACTAGATCCTGCGCGGTAACAACATACACGCGCCCCGTAGGCCCCTGATCTACTTGCTCACCCCTCGAAGCATACGACTGCTGCACTGACTGGGACGACGAAGCCCCCGGATTGGCCCTCGAGGCCTGCACAGACTGAGCTGGCTGAAATCCCTGCGTCTCTCTAGAACCAGACGCTCCTGAAGTGGCACTCAACTGTGGGCAAAACCTCTTCAGGTGCCCAGGCTGCCCACACTGATAGCAAGATAAGGGCTGCCCCCTGTCCGAACTCTGACTCTGGGGTCTAGCTGAAGAAAGAGCAGCTCTCTGACCTCCGCCCTTCTGCAGGCAAACCGAAGACTTGTGACCCAGCTGGCCACAAGTGTAGCAAGTCAAACCTCCCTGATTACCTCTTCCCGAGCCTGCACTCGGCACCGGAAAGGTCGATCTAGCAACTCCACCCTAAGACTGCTGAGGGTTGTAACCTCTCTGTCTCCTGCCACCACCCTGACCATCCTGGCCCCTCTTGGAGCCTCTCTGTCCCTCATCCTCTTCCTGCATCATGAGCTCCATATGAGCTACAACATCCACTAACTGTCTATACTCTCGGATGAAAGACCCGCCAACCCTCAACTTGAGGCCCCGCCTCAACTTCCGTTCAAACTCATAGCAACGGCGTTCTTCAGACGCCACCAACTCAAGTGCAAACCTGGACAAACTAGTAAAAGTGGCCTCAAACTCTGCCACAGACATACCCTGTTGATTAAGCCGGCTAAACTGATCCCTCAGCTTCTCCCTAGCCACTGCAGATAAGAACCTCTCCTGGAATGCATTCACAAACGCCTCCCATGTACCACCAACACGAGCCTTCTCGTACTTCCACCATTGACCCGTATCTCCCTTCAGCTGGAAGGATGCCAAGGTCACTTTCAATGCTCCGTTCTCGATGCTAAGCATCTCGAACGTCTTACTCATTTGTTCCAACCACTCGTCAGCCTTTAGTGGCTCCTTTGGATCCCCAACAAACTCATCCGGGTTAGACCGGAAAAACTCCCTCTTCAAGAAAGAAGGCCCTGCCTCAGCTGCCTGATTCCCAACTCTGAAGATACCCAAAGCTCCTGCTATCTCTCGTGCCAAGGCACTCATAGCCTGCTGACCCGCTGGCTCGGCCACGTTGGCCTGACCAACTCCCTCCTGCACTACCGGAACCTCCTCCAATAAAGGCATCTCCTGCCTACCACGTCTGCCACGCCTACCGCGTCCTCGTCCTGACATCCTAATAAAGGTAACCAAGACTATTAGCACATTCACAAATGTGCCGAAGCTATAACACTCGCGTCCTAATGCATGGACAACTGTAATTCATTCCACGTAAGCACATAAACACATAAGCACTTACGAATTTCCTTTCCGGATAATGATAGTCCCGAGGCGTTACTAGAGTTCCGGTTAGAAACGGCATTGATCAAGTGCCTTTCCAACAAGACTCCCAGAAACCCAAGGATCCAATCAACATCCTAGAAATTAAATCCCATACCTACATAATCACATAAGCATGTTATCAATTAAGCACATAATATATGACACTACATCTAAGTCTCTATCAAGCGAGACAAACCTATTGTGATACTAATCACTTCCCACGTACCCAAAGTATTCGAACCCGGTACGCTCTGATACCAAGTTGTAGCGCTCTCAAAAAAATATAACATTAAACCCATCAATATAGACATGCATTGATATATAAAAGCTCCACTTTCTTCTATTCATCAGAGTTCCGTTACCAAAAAGTATTACATGTTAACGACAAAAGCAAATGCCCTAAAGGCTTACAGCTTTCCAAGTTAACACTTGGTTACAACAAAAGAGTGCTAACTCATTTACACATTAAGCCCTTGGCTTGAATATACATGTAATACATCAAAGAAATAAAACGACAAAAGTCCCAAGGGTGAATCCACGGGCAGAACACTATGAGTAATATCTTAAAGATATCTAAAGTATGTTATTTGTCCAATTGCTTACTTCTATATAAGTCTTATAAGTTTGTTACATTGAATTGGGGACAAATATTTGTATGACACGAATGAATGGGCCAGAGCCCGTATGACACGAATGAATGGGCCAGAGCCCGTATGACACGAATGAATGGGCCAGAGCCCGTATGACACGAATGAATGGGCCAGAGCCCGTATGACACGAATGAATGGGCCAGAGCCCGTATGACACGAATGAATGGGCCAGAGCCCGTATGACACGAATGAATGGGCCAGAGCCCGTATGACACGAATGAATGGACTAGAGGGCATATGACATGAATGAATGGGCCAGAGGCCATATGGCATGAATGAATGGGCCAGAGGCCATATGACACGAATGGATAGGCCAGAGGCCGTATGACATGAATAAATGATAGTCTGACATGAATGATAGTTTGACACGAATGATAGTCTGATACGAATGATAGTCTGACATATGAATGATTGGGCCAAAGGCCGTCTGACATGAATGATAGTCGGATATGAATGATTGGGCCAAAGGCCGTCGGACATGGATGATTGGGCCAAAGGCCATTAGATATGAATGATTAGGCCAAAGGCCGTTAGACATGAATGCAAAGATGGGCCAAAGGCCGTTTGAATATGTCATTTGATATGCTGGGATACTGTGATGGGCCAAAGGCCGTTTGAATGAAAGGGATCATGATCATGAATATGAAATATGCATGGATATGAATATAAAGAGAATGGGTCCGAGGTCGTTTGATACGCCTAATATGTTTGAATTGGGCCCGAAGCCGTTTGATGTGTTCGAATTGGACGAAAGGTCGTTTTGAATAGAGAGTCGGTAGGATCAAAGGTCATTTCGTATAGATGGACTCGAGGTCGTATTGTTTTATATAAGAATTGGACCTAGGGTCGTTTTGCATATGGACACGATGTGTGGGACCTAAGGTCATTTTGCTTTGTTGAGATTTGTAAATTTGGTGTGAATGAGAATAGTGGTTCAAATGTGTAGAATATGAGTACGATTCACTTATGAACGAATCTCATTCATTAACATCTTTATTTTGATATTATTCACTGGGCGTTAGCTCACTCTCATTTATATGTATGTAGGTGAGCAAAGGGACGTTCAACCCCATCCTTAGTGGAGTTTAAGAAAGGAACCCGAGTTTTGTGAAGTCAGCCCAGGTGCCTCAAGCAAGAGGCTTTGGTTATGAACTTTCGTATTCCTTTTTGCTATTTCTATTGGTCATGATAGACCGTTTATGTATATAAGCTTTTGGTTTAGTTGACTATGTGTTTAAATGATCTTGGGTGTACATGATGTTGACTACTGATATGTGGTGTGAGTTATTATTAAGTATATGTGAAATGTTTTGTTATGCCATGTAAGCATAGCTCGTTGGACAAATTTTTAAGTCTGCTTCCGTTTGGCCTCTTAACTCTAATGGAGTATATTCTAGTCTGATTTGAGGCCGTAGGTAATCTCATGATTACTGGCCGGTTATGACCTTAATCCATAGGGGCGGGTTCGGGTCATGACAATGCCCAGAAATCACAATCTCCAAAACTTGCCTTTTCATACACATAGTACAATCTACCCTTCGAAGGCTTCTCAAACTCTATCAGTCTAATGGCTACTTTTCTTCCACAACGACTTTTCTTGCTGATGAACCTCATGATTTTTGCTTCCCCACTACCTATACTGCTTGATGATCACATTTTTACTGAGTAGAGTCGTCTACAACTGGACATAGAGAGGAAGGGGATGGTAAAAAACCAATCTTCATGGGTAAACTTTTACTTCTAACTCTAGAAGCATTTCAGTCATTTACTTCGATGAGAAAACCATCGGTTCATGCCTAGTTGTACATTACGCACATATAATGCACAATGTAGACGTCTCCGAACGTCCCAGGAGAAATCCCGTTCTGTTCATTGGGCTTACTACAGTTCGGACTCAAATGTCACGGTCCTGTAGCTAATCTCGCAGAGTGCAATGCAAGACTGATGAATCATCAAAGAGTCCAAATCCGGCAAATCATTTAAAAAAAACTGATTTTTAGAAAGAAGTGCCAAACATGGATTGCTTTGCCAGATACAGAGTCGCCACCTAAATATTTATTTTGGGAGAATTTAGGAAACCCTGACTTGTGCCTAAGGCCACGTGTCCGTCATCACCAAAGTTGCCTCGGCTCGGGAACTTAGGTATGATTGGGGAAGGTCAGCTATGAGCACCCCCGCTCGCCCGATCAAAGATCGGCCACTACTAAATATGATATCCTGTTTTTGAAAACACATGCGTTCTTATTCCGGTTAATTAGTTAATCTGTACTACGTGATGCGCACAGCAAAACAAGTATAGACTAGATTGCCTAATTTGGAACAAAGCATCGCATATCTGTTTGTTTGGAAATGGTTTGAAGTTTGTTACTCGCAAGTAGGCTTAAAACACGGATTTCAATGAATTATCCCAATTCAAGCAATCCAACCTTCACCCACAGACATTCAGGCAGTTATGTCACATAAGTAAATAGCCTCATGGCAAGCATGTTATCATGGCAAGCATGTTATCATGGCAGTCACTCACACACATGCAAGGATGCTAAAGCATAAACACTCACCAAGTACTCCGAGCCAAAATAGAAACTAGTTAGTAATCAATGCATGATCCTAGTTCATGTAAAGGTGGCTAATGTAACACATGCAAAATGCAACTAAGATAGGCTCGACTAATCTAAGAATGGCATATGAGATGCAACAATCGATACATGTATTCAAGTTAGATTTCAAATATTATGCAGTTAGCATGATGCACCAAGCCCGGTGCATGCAATACTGATGAATGAATGCACGCATGCATAGCATAAGGTATGCTAAATTAAATATGTCCTAGTACTAACCATCAAAAGCAGGTAAGTAAAAGGGAGAAAGAAGTGGGGGTTGGAAGACATGCACACACACACCCACACTTATTACACATTTGCCCTCGCTCGGAGGAACCAAAAGAACAATATAATTTAAACAAATAATTAACTACTCTAGCTAATTGAATATTACAAAGCTTCTAATTAATTAAAAAATTAAATACAGCAGGAAAGTGGCCGCAGCCCCGCCTCGAAATGATAGGATGATGCATGCTCGGTTCGCCTCGGCTGGAAACCCGATACCATGCCACTGTTGCCTCTGTTTACACTGCCCTGCTCCTCTGGAATTTATGAAAGTTTCCAGAATCCTTCTGAATCACTCCCTGAGTGTTGCAGAATATCACCGGCCACAATTTAAATCCGTCAGCCATGGGAGTAGACTTATTGACCATATATTGAACCACCGGCTGGACACTGATGGTCGGTCGGCACGAAGAGTGGTCGGCTGGCCATTTCTTCCTGCAGAGCCCTGTTTTGATAGCAGCAGAGGACAGACAGTGCATGGTATGGAATTTTCAAAGCAATGTGTGCATGGCCACTCTCTCTATCATGCTATAGGCTCAAGGGAGTTTGGTACTCAACCCTCGGACCACCAATCGCGCATTTCGATGCGTGATAGTCCAAGAAGTCAAGTGTGCATTTCAATGTGAATGAATGCAACAAAACACATGAGTGCTACACGTCCTATCATGCTGAGATCAAGGACATCGGCGACCGAGGATTGAGGCGCGTTACGTCACTTTGAGTACGAACGCCCCTCATTCCTCATGCTTGGTTTGACACCCCAAATCAAGCAAAATGTAATGCAAGTATGCAATGTGACCCAAGTATGCAACATGTCTCAAGCATGCAATATGAGGCTAAGGTAACAACCATGCCAAGTGCAATGTGCCAAACATGCAAGATACAATGCAATGCAACCTATCATGCAAGCTAGGATATGGAATGCAATTAGCTAAACAACATGCAAACGTGCAAAGATGAGACAATGCAAGCATGAAACCAAAGTAATGCAACATGTCAAAACATGCAATGGTGGACTTAAACCGCAAAGGGCAGACCTCAGCCCATCCCAAAACAGTGGCCGAAATGATGGGTGAAGGCAACAAAAATGCAAAGTAAACAAGCTTACTAATTGGTCTATTACTTAGACCACAATACATAACCTTCAAGCATGAGTGAAATGAGATGAATATGAGGATATGGCATTATGATAAACTCTGAAATCTCATGAGGAGTGATGCCGACTCAAACAAAACATGCAAGTAAGGCATGCAATGGGGCCCCAAACTTGAAGCCAACAAGGGGGATTCAAACCATGGCTATGACAACCAAACCCCAAAGGACCAAAATGACTAAAAACAGTCCTAGGGCATTCCAAAACAAGACTAAAGCATGCATAGAACATGATCAAAACATGCCAAGAAATGGGCCCAAAACAAAGGACATTCAAAGCCACGAAAGGGAGCATTGCTCTACACCCACCCCAACCAAACATGGCATGGATTATGTGATGAAAAATAGAGTTATAATACATCAAAATGCACCCCAAAACCCACTGATATGGCAGCCCAAGGTCTTAAACAAAAAGGCATACACCAATGCCCATTTCAAAGCATAAAAGAACAACTCTTCAAGGCATGAAAGGGATGATGAATGCAAGCATGCAAGCATGGATTATGGACTGAAATAGCATGAGAGGTGATTCCAAATCACTGAAACAACCCAACTAAAGCATGCTAATGACTCACACATTCAAGGCTCACAAGCCAAAATGCAAAGAGGCTATACCAAACATGGCAAACACGATCAAATCAGTACCCAACAAACCTTAAGCATGGCAAAATATGACCAAAAGCTTCATGAAGTTAAGCTAGAACATGCAAGCATGGAGGGGCAAATGCATGGCACATGTTATGACAATAAAGGGGATTACTAAGCAAGTATGTGATGCATGTAATGGACAATAAATCTGAGCAAAAATAGAGGTATAATATGACCAAATAACACCCAAAAACCTCTGAAATGAAGCTAAGAACAACTAGGCACGCATGCTACCCTTATGAGCCAAAAACATGAACAAATGAGACACAAAGGGAGAGGGGTGTCCCTCCCCTATGCAAGATCTCAAAACCTCTTCTTCACCACTGAAAATCCTCTGGATTTCAGTGGTGAGAAGGCCAATACACGAAAGTTACAAAGGCTCAACAAAGAAGGCACAAAAAGGGGCCAAACAAGGCCAAAGAGGGGGAGGTCGACTCCCAACACCAAAGTGACCTTAATAAAACATCTTAAGCATGAAAAAAATAGAGTTTTTATCAGTTATACACAAAGCTCAAAACAGCATGCAAAGTGGGTTAAAAGCTAGTACAAGAATGGGGAATATAAAGTAACTAGCTCACCCTTGAAGAACACTTGAAGAACAGCAAGTCTAGCCCCTTTCTTCTGATCAAAACCAACTCAAAGCTTTAAGAACAACCTCCCAACACCTCAATAACCCAAGTATGGTGTAATACTAGGTGCCTTAGTGCAAAACTAAGAACAAAACACCCTTTTGAACCCTCAAACACACACAAATAAAGAGAGAAAGGGAGATCTAGAGAGAGAGAGAGAGTGATATATGAGATATATTAGATGTATATGTTTGATTTGTTCAACCTCTTCACAGGAGAAGGAAGGCTCTCTTATATAGACAAAGCAAAAGGCCTAAGCTTCCAAGAGAAGCTAACCAAATGGGTCAAGGCTTCTTAAAGAAACTAAGGCAAATGGGCCAAGGCTTCCTTAGTAAGCTGAGACAGGTGTCCAAACTTCTTGAGGAAGCTAAGACAAAGGTCCAAGCTTCCCCAAGAAGCTAGACCAAAATGGTGCAAATTCCTCCATACACGTGTATGGAAGACAGGTCCGTGCACTCCAGCTGGCACAGTTGGCATGCGCAGTGCCTGAAAAAGAAAAAAAGGAGATATCGACCAGAAAAGGAGTCAATTGGCCAAATTAATGGTCGGCCGACCACACAAAAAGGTCGATACACCTAGCATAGTGCCGACCGACCAAATATTTGGTCTATAGGAAAAACAACAAGGCCGGTGGCATCATGCCACGGCCGGTGGGTTTCAGGGATGGCTAAGAAGCCTCTTCCCACCCTCAGAAGCACAAAACACAAGTCCCTGGTGCAAAACCAAGCACAGAACAGGCAAGTTAAGAGATCCTGAGACAAGGCGTGCGGCCGAGGCCTCTGGGAACTCAAAACGAACACGAACATGGATGATCACCGAGCGTTCAAACGGTGACGTCCAAGTCTTGAGGACGGTCAAAAATAGGGTGTCTACACACAGGCATTTAGATTAGATGGAAATGCTAACTGTACACTTCAATCCATTAATCATATGAGGAATATGTGGTCATATACAAATGTTAGAGAGGTAATCCGCACCAGACTCAAACTACAGTGGGGTAAATGAAGTTTGCCCAATTAAATAACAGGGCATAATATATTTTACCAATAATTACCCTTTCTTTGGAGTCTAAAGTTCTCCTGAATGATGCACATGATGCAGCTAAGGAGTGTTTGGGAAATGGCTACAATAGTTTAAAAAATTCGAAGATTCATTATCATTCTCTTAACTTTTTCCACGTTTATTCATAAAAAGTAAAAAAGTCATTCCCAAACCCATTATTTTTTTTCACCTCATATTTTAGTCAAAAACAAAAACAAAAACAAAAACAAAAAATTTCAAAAAATCACTTAGAAAACCAATTTCCAAACCAACCCTAAATGCTTGGATTAAGTAGGCAAGCTCTAGTTACAAAATTCATTTAGATATGTATTTGCACAAATTACACATGTACATGGGTCACATATACGGGAAATTTAAATAACACTATTCTCACATGATGTATGTGTTTGGATCGTAAATTTAGATAGGGATCGTTTCTGTTTTCATTTTCAAATCTCTATCTAAATTCATGATTCAAAAATAGTCTTAGAAAATACATATCCATGAAGGGATTACTATTTGTTTGAAAAGATTCAGTTTAGGCTTTAGTTAGATAGAACTTGCACTGAATCACTATTCCAATTTTGGTATTCTCCATCGAGTTGTGTTTAGATTATGAATTTGGGTAGAGAAAGAAAAAAAAAAGTAGGGACAATGTGAATAAAATATAAGATAATTTATTTATTTATTTAAATCCTTGTCCAAATTCATGATCTAAATATAGCGTTAAGCTTGAAAATATAGATTTAACCTCTATTAGATATATGGTATTCAATCGAAACGTTACTGATGAAACTAGAAGCCCAACAGTGTCAACCCTGATCATGAGGGAATAATTTATGAGTTTACATGCATAACAAATTAAGGAGTCCAACAACACCAGCCTAATTGTTTAGGAAATAATTCAGGAGTTCATATCGGTAATACCATGACTTACTCATTTAAAACTAGGTGCATCTTCAAATGGATATTTTTAAATTTTAAAAAAAAAAAACGCTTGAAACGTTAATAGTAAATGGTTGAATTTGAGATTTGAAAGCTCCTTCACTATTAAGTCCGCCAGGTGTTAAAATTGTGGCTGGTGAATCATGGAGGAAGAGTAAGTGAAGAAAAGAGTGGCAAATTTTGAGATTTGAAGCTCCAGTGGAATTATTAACTTTGTCAAAAATTAAATTGTGGAGATCTTTTAAGAGACAATTTCGCTTCATATGTTAACAGCAAATAGCTGAATTTGAGACTTGGGTTTTTAGTAAAAAAATTAATATAAATTGTCATATCATTTTTTTTTTTTTTATATATTTTTTTAACAATTTTTTTTTATAAAAAAATTAATGAAAATAATCAATTTCCAAATGAGACATAGGTGTTAAATTGTCCAAAATCTACAATGTTGGACCAAATACCCAAATTAGTCAATCACCCATAATCCTACATCAAGATGTCAAACATGAGATAAAATTCATGCCAAAGCAAGTCAAACTTCAATCCAATCAAAAACTCACACAATGGAGAAGCAACGAGGGCAACGAGTGTAGATATCAGTGGTAAAGCAACGGGGAAGGCATGGGAAGCTGGAAGCATGAAATGAGAAGGGAAGAACAGGTTTGTTCACATTATTTGTGGACAATCTACCTAAAGCAATGAATCCAAAGAGCATGTATACTTTGTTTACAAAGGTTGGAGTGGTCAGGGATGTGCTTATCCCAAGCAAGAGGAGGACAACAACAAAAACAAGGTTTGGGTTTGTTTGATTTGATTGCCCAGTAATAGCCCAAATCGCAGAACAAAAAGCAAATTGACTTTGGATAGATAACAAAGCATTGACTGTTAAAAGTGCAGACTATGGAAAAGAACAAGGTGAAATCAAATGGTGGCATCCAACACACAGAGGAAAGTTTGAGGTGCGAAAAGTTTCAGTGGTAGTAGAGAAAAATGCAAGGCTTCCTGGTATGGATAAAAAAAATCTTTTGTTGAGGTCTTAAAGAGGGTTGAGAAAGGAGGAACAACAATGACTACCATTGAAGTAGAGGAGATTGGAAATGGGTGGTTATATGAGAGCAAGATCATGAGGCTCAAACCACAGTACTCCGCATTGGAGTTGAAAGAGGAACTCAAAAACAGAGGTCAGAGTGATGAGTTAGTAAGAAGGGGAGGTGGAAGGGATGTGGTAATAACATTCAAATCAATGGAGGAGCTAAGAAGCAAAGAGAGTGTGCTCTATGCAGGTTTCCACAAGTGGTGCGACTATATCACAAGATGGTCACCAGGTCTTTATCTTGATCAAGAAAGATTGGTATGGTTGAGTTGTTATGGTATTCCCTTGAATCTTTGGAATTCTAACACTTTCTGAAAAATTGGAAGAATATGGGGTGAGGTGGTTAATTTTGATGATGATATCTGTGAACCTTCATCTTTCAAATATGGAAGGATTAGAATAGCTACAAGTGTTATGGAGTCAATTAATTCAAGTTCAAATTTGGAATGCAAAGGAAGAATATACCTAATAAGGATATGTAAAGAACATATAGTGAATGAGGTAAAGGCCAGCTGCAAATGTAACACATATGAAGGTGTTGTGGATTATGTTAGTTCAAATGTTCATGGTGAAACACAGCTAGTAAAGGAAGGCAAAAAGGAAGAAAATGATGATATCATGGCCGATGAAGAAATTGAGAAGGAGGAGGTGGCAAATAGATATATGACAGCTTGAAGGCAGTGTAGAGGTGAGATAGAGGTTGATGGCAAGTGGGAGGTAGTGTCCGTAGTTGCAGAGTCTGAAGATTGCCTGGGGAAATCAAGTGTGGTAGGCACATGTATAGAGGAATCATTGTTGAGGGAGGAGAGTAGGCAGCTGCAGAGGTGTAATCATGATGCCCAAAAAGTAGATGGACAGATTGTCATACATGACTTTATTTCGAGTCTCAATGGGACTCAACGAAAGAGGCCAGGCATTTTGTTTGGAGGTCAATTTGGGCCATGATCATTTCATAAACAACTCAATGGGCCAGGATTTTGTAGGTCAGATCTGAAGGGCGTAGGCCAGGCTAATGAAAGCAGAAGGTATAGGCCTGTTATGTTGGGCTCTAAGTCATATGTGAGTAATACTATAAGTTCTTTCTCTAGTGAATATATTAATAATCAATTGAAGAAAGGGACAAGGAGAGAGAAGAATAGTAATGGCCAGACAATAAGGAGAGGCTTTTCTGGATTTGTTAGAAGGATAGGGCAGAGAGGAACAGGGCCAAGCAAAGGTACCCCAAAAATTGTAGTGGTTAGAGCTACGACAAAAGTGTTATCAAGGTCATTCTCAGAAAAGTCAAAATCCATCTGTGATGATGGGAGATTGAAGGAGGCATAGGAAACTCTACAACTAGGTAAAAGGTTAGGTATTGCAACAAATGGCCAAGATGATGTAATACTACAAAAATTACTCCTATTGAGGAAGATGATAAGGAGAGATTGGGAGAGAAAAAAGGCAAATGTCTGTAATCAGCTCCTATGTTGGTGGTCTACAGTGGTTAATATATGTTGTTATGAAGATGTTAAGCTGGAATATTAGAGGGGTTGAAAAACCTGAGAAAAAAAGACAGATCAAGAAACTTTTATTTGATAGAAAAATTAATATGGTCCTACTTCAAGAGACCAAGTTGTCAAGCATCTCAGAGGTAGAGGTGAGAAGATTATGGCATAGAGACAGATTTGAGTACATGTCTGTTGAGGCTGAAGGAAGAGCTGGCGGGTTGTTATGCATTTGGAATCCTGAAGTTTTTTACCTATCAGAGTGCTGTAGAAACAAAAAATTTATACTGCTATCAGGTACTTTTCATAAATCATTTGAGTGTGCAATTCTTAATATATATGCTCCAAATGATGTGGTGAAGAGAGGAAACTTATGGGAGATCTTATTAAATCTTAAAAGCAATTTTTCAAAGCCATGGTGTTTGAGTGGAGATTTTAATGAAATTAGAAATGTAGCTGAAAGAGTAGAGTACTTAAGAAGAGATAGAGGTATGAAAGACTTCAATGAGTTTATAGACAGGTGTGAGGTAACTGAAATTCAGATGCTTGGGAAAAAATACACCTAGTGCAATGTACATGATGGGATTAAATGGAGTAAAATAGATAGGTTTCTTCTAAGCCTTGAATGGATTAAAAGGTTCAAGTTCAAATTATGGGGATTATCAAGAACTATCTCAAATCATTGTCCCCTAGTTCTTATGGACGATGTGAGGGATTAGGATCCTAAACCTTTTAAGTTCTTGAATGCTTGGATATTGCACCCTAAGTTTGTTCCTCTAGTGGAGAAGGTATAGAGAGAGTCACACATAGTAGTTGTCACGTCCCAAGTTTTTAATTACTCGAAAACATTACCAAGAGCCTGAAATTTAGGTCCATTTTTTTTATTAATTAAAAATATCTATTACCCTTGAGTAATAGAAACATAATAGTACATGTTCTTTCTCATGATGAATACAACAATAATAATAATACATGCCAAGCTCCTATTACGGAGTTACAAATAAATAATTACATACATCAATGTACAAAATTCATTCTTGCACATCTACTATGAAATTACACATAACAGACACGTGAACTTCTTAATCCTCCAACCAATCAATTTGAATTCTCTTCTTGTAAGAAAAATGAAACAACAAGGGGTGAGCACAATTGCCCAGTAGGAATCTCATAGTTCAAAATCAATAACCATCCTATAGATAGAAGTGATCATGCATTCAAGGTGATACCATATAGTACGGTGACATTTTGTAACTTCAAAATATCATACGTAGCGTATTTTTTCCTCAAAATTTATTTGAACATTTAAGGAAAAACCTTCGACCATAAAAAACTGTCCCTTTTCATTAGAGAACCATAAATCCTTTTTTAAAACAAATATGTTTAAGGAACAATATCATTTTAAATTTATTAACCAATTCTAAAATATTCCTCATTTAATTTTCATTTTAATATTCCTCTTTTTAATTCCATTTTCGCTTTCTACTCGTTACATTTATTAAAACTCCATAACCTCAAGTTCAAGTTCTCTTAATAATCCAAAACATCCCACATATATGCTATTCCTACAAATCTATTCATATTTGTTGTAACTCCTCAATGTAAAAATCCAAATCTCCTCTATATTCAATAATAATTACATCACATCTTCATTTGCATTATCAATTAAAATCCAACATATCATTACTACATAATATCCGCATTTGCATTTGCATTATCAATTAGAGTTCAAACATTACACAAGAATGACGAACCCTTTTTAACACAATTTTCCAATTATTTACAAAACAAAACTCATAATTTTCCCTTATAGTCACAAGCAATCCGGCGAGTCCGTCATCACCAACCTCTAATCCAATTGCCATTTCATTTTCCATTCTTTCAAACAATGTCATATCAAACACCGGATCCATTAACAAGTTATCTCCATGAATCACACGCTTTACCAGTCACAAGCCGAAAGGAAGGTGGAAGCTCACGCTTTACCGGTCACAAGCTGGAAGGAACGCGGAACCTCTACATATCCCAACATACCACACACTTTATCGGGCACTACTCCGGAAGGAAGGTGGCACCTATTTCTAGTCTCACACTTTGCCGGCTCGAAATACGGCGAGAAACGGACCCCGAAACAACATTACATTCCATAAATTTTATCAAGTCATCTATCATTGTGATTAGTGGGCAAAGCCAACACATCATCCATTATTCCCGTAACACATTAGTTCAAAACGCATCCACCATAAGTTAAAATTCCATTTACATAACAAGTACACATTATGTTCCACCACCTTTTTCTATTACCCACAAAGTCATTCACGTGTTCATAATTCTTAGGTTCAAACTATTTCTTCACTCTTCCATATTATTATCAAGTCTTCCAAATCAATTTTCACAACACATCGATTATCAATTATTATGTGAGGCTATACATTAAATCTCTAGCATTAATTTCATCGATACAAAAAAAAAAAAAACTCCTTCACGCAACACCGTCATATTTCACAATCTCTCATTTATTGTTCCTCACACTTATCTGAACCAAACTTTGACTTAACACAATTTAACATAACTCAACGCAATTCAACATAATACAATAAGATTCTTAAATATTCACTTCATCATTTTATCACAATTCTCGCATCATCCTTACCATTAGTAATTTCTTTTCCCCAAGTTTGGTTTTATATTATAACATAATTTAAAATATCAACATTGAGGGGCTCAATCGCAACTTTTGCATAAGTTTTCAAACTCTTTAAAATTTTAATTAAATTTGTACATGTGTAATTTAACACCTCAATTTCATGATTCTACTATCAATTGAAGCAAAACCATTAACCATCTTCATAAGCCAAACTAGGTTTTTAAGAGAAATTATAGCTTTGCACAAAAACACATTTTATTCCAACCCTTCTATTACTTTTACACCCAAACTCATGACCCAAGATCATAACCCAACAAATAAACCCAACTCTCTTCAAACCCTAACCCCCAATCTCATGATTCATCACAATATGCATAAAAAATGTAAAATTTTGTATTTATATAAAGAAAATACCACAAATCTATCTATAAATGAGGGTATTGAAAGAGAACTAAAAACCCGTACCTCTTGAAGCAAGAGATGACGACCCAACATTCACTGGTGATGAAACCACGAACTATTCAGATCAAAATGAAGCCCTTGATGAGATCTACAATCTTCCTCAAAGGACCAAGGTGAAAAGATCACTCTAGGTGAATAGATCGAAAGATCTAAGTGAAAAAGTTTGAGTTTAGAGAGAGAGAAGAGAAACTCACGATGTAGAGAGAGAAAAGAGAAGGAAAAGTGAAATGAACAAGTGTTTGGAACCTATTTATAGTAGCAAGACACTAATAGAACAATAGCCCCAAAGTCAAATAAAAAGAACAAATCAAAAATCCCCAAAAAGTAAGGCCCAAACCGACCCAAAAATCTAAAAATTACACACAGGAGTCGACCCTTAGGACAGAGGTGTCGACCCTTAAGAAGAAATACTGAGACACCAATGTGTGTATGTCACGACCCAAACCCGCTCCTATGGGTTTAGCACCGTAACCGGCAAGTAATCCGTGGATTACCAAAGGCCTCTGAACAGATTAGCAATTAATAAGGTTCTACGGAAGCAATAATACAAAATAGACAAGGTCCAATGAGCTATGATAACGTACATAGGACAGAACATTTCAAAACTTATTTATAGATACATAAACATGCCAGTCCAGCTACACAATATGTACAAGGTATTCACAGATTGTACTTCCGAAGACCTATTTCACAAAACACATTTTATTCCAACCTTTCTATTACTTTTACACCCAAACTCATGACCCAAACCATAGCCCAACAAGTAAATCCCAACTCTTCAAACCCTAACCCCCAATCTCATGATTAATCACAATATGTATAAAAATATACACTTTGGTATTTATATAAAGAAAATATCACAAATCTATCTATATAGGAGAGTATTGAAAGAGAACTAGAAACTCTTACCTCTTGAAGCCAAGAGATGACGACCTAAAAATCAGTGGCGACGAAACCACGAACTAATCAGACCAAATAAAGACCTTTACGAGATCTACAATCTTTCTCAAAGGACCAAGATGAAAAGATCACTCTAGGTAAGTATATCTAAAGATCTAAGTGAAAAAGTTTGAGTTTTAGAGAGAGAAAAAAGAACTCACAGCCTAGAGGAGAAAAGAGAGGAAAAATAATGAGAGAGAAGTGGTTAGGGTCTATTTATAGTAGTAAAAAAGTAGTCATAAGGTCAATAAAATAATAGGCCCAAAACCCCCTAAAGGTAGGGCCCATTCGGATCCACAAATCTGAAAATAAACACGCAAGGGTCGACCCCTGGTGTGGTGGTGTCGACCCTTCAGCAAGAAAACACAATGCTGGTAGCAAGCAAGGTGTCGACCCTTGGACAGGAAGGGTCGACCCTATATTCCAGCAACTAATACCCAAATTCTGCAATATACAAGGGTCGACCCTTCCCAGACTGGTGTCGACCTTTATGGACAGCAACAAGAGGCAGGTGTCGACACCACTAAGGCTGGTGTTGACCCTAAATTCCAGCAACACCTCCAGAAACTTCACCAACAGGTAAGGGTCGACCCTTAGGAAGGCTGGTGTCGACCCCAGAATAGAATTTCTAAGTTCTCAAAGAACTTTTTGACAAGAACAAGTGCAAACAAACAAACCTAACAAGTTTAAATCGGATCATACTCCTCCAAGACCAACATTCAACAACTCCAAAGACTCTTCAAAAAAAAAAAAAAAGAAAAAAAAAGAGAAATAAATACACACTCCAATGGATTAAAGGATGCGGGTGTTACAATAGGTGATGCTAGTTTTATTCTACAAAAAAATTTGCAAGCTTTACATATGGCTTTGAAATAGTGAAATAGAGAGGTGTATGGCAATGTGGAATCAAAACTAAAAGAAGTTGAGGATGAATTGTATGTGCTTGACTTGAAAGCTGAAGATAGTCCATTGGAAGAGGCAGAACTGAAACATAAAAGAGAGCTAAGAAGTGAGATGTTGACTCTTAGTTGTATGATTGAATGGGTATGGCTTTAAAAATCAAGATTGGACTAGAACCTAAAAAGAGATAGGAATAGTAGATGTTTCTATATCACAACAAGCTGTAGACTCAATAGAAATGCACTAAATTCCATTACAGTTGAAGAGCCTGATCAAGTAAAGCATGAGGTGTGGGCTTATTTCAAAAAGCATTTTTCAGAAGATTAGAGTGGTAAGCCTGTGTTAATGGGTGACTTCAAGACTGTAAGGCACAGTCAGAATTTTGCAGAGCTAGAAGCAGATTTTTCTGAGGAAGAGATCTGAGCAGCAGTGAAAGACTGTAATGGAAATAAAGCACCTGGTCCAAATAGTTTCAATCTATTGTGATTTCAAAAGAATTGGAAGGTGCTCAAGGAAGAAGTGATCATATTCATGAAAGAGTTCTACAACAGAGGAAGGTTGGGGTATGGTTTGAATTGCTCATTTATTACTCTCATTCCAAAGAAGGACAATGCAATGTGTTTAAATGAGTTCAGGCCAATAAGTTTGATAGGGTCTATGTATAAGATCCTATCTAAGTTTCTTGCAACTAGGCTCAAGTTAATGTTACATAAGGTAATTAGTGAAACACAATCCGCCTTTTTGGGGGTTGGAAAAACATCTTGGATGGAGCGTTGATAGCCAATGAAATAGTTGTAGACACCCTATTTTTGACCGACCTTGAGACTCAGACGTCACCAGTTGAGCGCTTGGTGATATTGCATATCGTGCTCGTTCAGAAGTTTCAGAGTCTCGGCTGCGAGCCCTGCCTCCGGATTTCCGAACCCTCTTCTGTGCCTTGCCTCGGTTTGTGAACCAGGCTCGGTTTTCTCTGTTTCTTTTCCTGAGGGGAGGGAGAGGTCCCATAGACCATCTCTCAGTGGCCGTGGGCTACATTTTTTGGCTGTAGGCCATTTTGCCCATTTCGGAGCCCGGTTCCCGGTTTTCAGAGCCGTCAGGACGTGTGCCTCGGTTCGGGACCGTTTAACCATCTCCTATTGCTCAGGTTTTTGGCATTCATCTTATTTACTCCCTTTTGAGGGACACTGAGGCCTGAGAGACCCACTTCATGGTCGAATGCCACTTTCGGTGCTTAATAGGCAGTTTTCGGGGCCCCCAACTACGTGTTCTGGCCCCCGAACATTCGTTTTGCATCGGTTTTCGTTCATTTTTGGCAGGTACCTCTGTTTCATCCCCAGGAAGGCCGTAGAAGGGTGGGAGGCCAGCAATTGTTTCAGCAACCAGTTATATTCCTCCGGCGCCCTCCGACGCCCGCTTTTTCTCACCTTCAAGCCAATGTTGAACACCCTTGGGCCATTTTCTTAAACTTTGAACCACATATTTGTGTTGTACACACATGGGAGGACACTAAAAGTTGGTGGCCGGCCAGTAATTCCACCTGACCCTTTTGAACCCTTCCTAAAAATGGCCTATTCTCTCTCCTGTTTTACAGTTGACAATTTTGAACCACAGGGTTGTGTTGAGGGCACCTGGGAGGACACCATTTTGTGGTGGCCGGCCAGAAAATCTTTTGACCTTTTTGACCCTTGGCCGGCCGGCCATGGGGGGTGGCCGGCCGGCAACCTACAGCTCCAAAACCTGGCCGGCCATGATCCTTGCAGTGTGTATATTCCAGCTGTATATCTGTTTTCCCTCCAAAAAACCTGTATCCGGGGGACAACTTTTGGGGGGAAACTTGGCTTGTTTTCCCCCCAATTTTTTCCTCATTTTCTCCCCCTCATTGGTCTATATACTTGGCCTCCAATATTGGTCAAAGGGTTACAAAAAATTCCCTAAGAGCCTCTTGCATTGTATCCCTCTTCATCTCTATCTCCAAGCTCAAAAACACCCAAATCCTACCCCATTTTCACACCATCACCTAGCACCACTCCACCACTTCCATTTCCAACAGCTTGGGGAGCTTTCCAGCAGCTAGGAGGCACCACTTCTCAAGCCAAGAAGTAACCAAAGTTTGGTCTTCAAGGGTGAGTAGCATTCCCTCTCTTTTGAACTTTTTCTGGTATCATTTCTTAGCCATACATGCTTGCTGTTTTGAGCTCCGGCCCTAACTGAAAGTGGCATTTTTTTTGAGCTCCTTTTCACTTTTGCTTAAGGGCCTCTCACTGTTTGAGGCCCCCTTGATACACTTGCTTCATTATCCTTCTTCTATGCCATAATCTTGCATAGTATTTTTGGCCTATGTGTGATCTGTTTTGGAGCATGATGTAAACTGTAGATAGGCTTATTTTGAGCCCTTCTTCAACATTGAGGAAGGGCTCATTACTGTTTGGGACCTCCATGTGCCACTTGCCATTATACCCCTCTTTGGTCCCCATTTTTGCATGATTTATTAGCCTATTGTGATTCTATTTTTGGGCTCTTTTCAGAACTGAAAACAGTCTTATTTTGGCCCATTCTTGATGTTTCATTAAGGGCCTTTCATGGTTTGAGGCATCTTTTATATACTTTATGTTATATCTCTCTTTTTGGCCTCATTTTGCATAGCATTTTGGACATGTTTGCATACTGTTTTGGGTCCGGCCATCAACTGTAAAATACTTTCTTTTTGGCCCCTCTTCAACATTGTTGAAGGGCCCCTTTGTGTTTAAGGCCAGCAACCACTACCTGCTTCTTTGGCCATATTTTGGCCCATTTCTTGCATGAGAGTTTATCCATACCTGTGCTGGTTTTTGTGGTTTTCCATAAACTGTAAAAGATCATATTTTGGGCCCCTCTTCAACTTTGTTGAAGGGCCCTAATCTGTTTGGGGTCAGCAGCTGTGAGTTGTTTCATTACCTCACATTTAGGGCCATTTTTGCATGCTATTTTTGCCCTATTTGTGTTTGCTGTTTGGCCATGCTTTGAACTGTAAAAATTCTTTTTTTGGGACTTCCTAGCTTCTGTCTTTTCATCTCATGTTCAAATTGTGCATGCATTGCATAGCTATAGGCCATTTCATGCGCCAAAATCCATGTTTCGGGGCTCGTTCCATGCATCGGGTTTCATTTTATTGGGTTTCGGGGCTGTTTTGCATCTCATTTTACCTCTAATTTTTGCATTATAGTGTGCCATATTCCATGTCTCATTAGAGTGGCATTTCGGTGCCTGAGGGTCGGTCCTCAGTTTACGTGCACGCATGCATGCATTTCGAGTTGTCTTGTTTTCATCTGATGGCCTCCTATATGAGTGTGGCTGAGACTCTCTCATGTTGGTGTAAGCCCATTATTGCATTGCATATGCCATTATTGCATTGCGTATGCCATTTCATCCATAGCATTGTGTATTACCTTATTGCATTGTGTATGCCATTCCATAACATTGTGTATGTTAGGATTGTATCTTAGTCGCATTCCATGCATGTCATGCATATTGCATCGTGTTCGGGATAGGAGTTAGCCCGGGCACGGGAAACGAGATACGTTTCGTACTCCGAGTGATGGAACGTGTCTCAATTCCAAGTCACCGACACTCCGGATTACCCATGATGCAGTTAGGTTTTGTTGTGTTTATATGTGCATTCATTCTACATTGAATTGCACATTTCGACCGCTCAGCCATCATGCATCGATAAGCGTGATTGGTGGCACGAGGATCGAGGCATGCACATATCTGTGAAAATACATTGCTATGCCCCTTTCCTGCTCTCTGTTGCAGCAAAATGAAGAATCAGCAACTTTTCGGAGCTTGGCACGCATTTCAAGAATAGGTGCAAACAGAGGCTAATTGGGGCATCGTCATGGATTTCCGCGCAAAGGCAACCCGGGCATGCATCATTCATCATCCGGAATGGAATCAAGGCAGTCCCTGGCTTGCATGCAAGTTTATTTATTTTCTTAGTTAATTTGTTAATTAATTAGGAATTTGTACATTATTTAGACTGTATTATTTGGACTGTAATATTCTTTTATTCGGGACTGTATATTTATTCAGATCCTCCGCGCGAGGGTACAACTGTAATAAGTGTGCGTGTGTGTGTTGTATGTCTTCCAACCCCACGTCTTTCTCCCTTTTATTTACCCGCTTATGATGGTTAGATTAGGGCATGTTTCAATTAGCATACAGTATGACAGCATGTTTGCATCATTCATCTGTTTTGCATGCACCGGGCTCGGCGCATCATACTAACTGCAT
>NW_021024778.1:826817-883456 GCF_004153795.1 Camellia sinensis | reverse complement strand
AAACATGTGACAACTTTAAGTACACGCAGACTCTGTTCAATGTCAATCAAACGCGCCTCAAAACGACGAACATTGTCTCTGTCATTCTCAGCAGCCGTTTGTTGGCCATACTTATTATTGGGCACCTCCATAAGGGAAATACCGAAATGGAGCAGTGGATTAGTTTGTTCAAGTCCTTGAATTTCATAAAGATGTCGGATAGCTTCGGCCATAGCGACACTTTGTCCACCGACAACATGGTTAACAGTGAGTTCCTTACTTTGTGTCTTCACTGAATTCACCAAATCATCCATGCTTGTTGCCAATGCTTCTGCCCCGGTGATTCGTTTCTTCTGCACGGCTGTGACAGATGAGTGCCTCCTTTTGCTACCACTACCGGATGCGGTAATGTTTGCAGATTTCATCAAGTTTGCAGTTTTAGAGGCACCCAATTCGTTGCTGTCCGTAGAGAAGTCTGCACTATCGGACTCCCCTTCCACCTCCAGCTGGTTCCGCATCTCACCAGGCGTCCAAGCATTTTTTCCTGTTGCCGCAGCCCCCGTGAAAACACGACGCATTAATTCCTCGTGTTCCAACCTCTTTGTTCTAAACTTGCAACACTCTTTGTCAACCTGTAATACAATACAATGGGAGTACACCATTACCAAAATGAATAACTTATGAATCTGGGAATCTGTGCATTATGAATGAACCAAGAAAATTTTAAACTACCAACATTCAAGAATTAATCAGGCATTATGAATAACAAATTTGTCTGGATAGTCCTGCCCAATAACAGATCTGTCCAACTGTCTGGCCAATTCTATGATTACACATTGCTAACAGGTAATAGATTAATCAAATCTGTTCTAATCTGTTATAATCTGTCCAGACAGGGATTATGTCCAGACAGGGATAATCTGTCCAGACATATTTTTGATATAATCTGTCCAGGAACAATGTTCAACACAGCAATGTAAAAATAATATTCATAATAGGGCATACCTAATGGAAGATCTAATCCGCAGAAATGATCAAAATTGCATATACGCAATCCCACAAAGTGACAAATACTTAAAACCCAGCTGTTTCAACTCCTAAAAACTAACAAATTAATAAAACCCATAATTCAAAGTGCCAAAACCATCAATACTATTCTGAATTCTCAGATAACCCATTTACCAAATCCAGAAATGAGACAAACCAAGATGAGACAAGGCCTAAACCCCCCCCCCCCCCTCCCCCAAGAAGAACCAATAAAACCAACAAGGCGATATAAGAGGGTTCTAGTGGACAGATAAGGGTTCATGTAATCTGTCCAGGAAAATTTTACTGGATAGATTATTGTAACAGATTATTATTTTTTTGGACAGATTATTATATGATAGCAAAGTGAAATTGTAATTCCCAGGATCTTACAGTATAGGCTTTTAAAAATATAAGCATATGTTGTCGTCATTCATTACACATTGTTGGAGTTCATTACATCAATGACAGAAAATGGGGAAAGCAGTGAAACAGAAAAACACATCATGATAGATCCAATTATGAAAGAAAAATTAAGGTACGAAGGCAAAGACGGTCTAGGCAACCACAAAGTAAAAAGTGAAATCAACTCTTGACAATTATACATTTCAACATTACTGAGATGCTGAGGAAAGTTTTCAAGAAGATCAAACAAAGGTTTTACAAAAAACGCATGACATGTCATGCCAAAACTAGTGTAACCACAAAGTGAGCATCATTATATTCTGTCAATCAGCATTGACTTGTACATATATCTGGTACGAGGTTCCCGAAATTATGCAATTTAGCACTTCAGATGTAAATAGTCTTGTTTGGTATGCCTACTTGAGACGTACAATCAAATGTATTTGAATTCAACATGTCACTATGAATATTTGAATTGCAGCAGATTCAATTTCAACGACATTATGAAACACAAAATTATGTAAACATGAGTTCAAGTCGTTACCTTCTCCATTGTAGCCCACCATTGATCCGACGCATTGATCAAGCCAGTCTCTTGGTCAAACGCAATTCCAGTGGGGCCTTTGCGGCTATCCATTAGCTTCGACCATGCACGCCACTCCGCCTTTAGATGGTTGTACCTATTTTTCAGTTGTTTCATGCTATGTGTCAACCTAGTCGCTACCTCAAAAGTTTTAGCCAAAGACCGGTACCCATTCGGATTTATTGACATGTGCGGCCTGTTACCTGCGTCTATTTCCTTGACAACAAGTTCCAAGTAGATACGTGTGTTCTCCCAGTCCCAATTGGCTTTGTGATAAGGTTTTGGGCCCTTCATTTTCCCGGAAGGGGTACGAGAGCCGGATCGAGTTGAAGCCATGCGACTATAGAACATTATAATTTGCATTACTTATTAGTTTGTTGTGTGCATTACTTGTAGTTATGTTAACCATATGTTATTATGTTTGTCCAACACATATGCAATAGTAAAATGACACGGATAAGTAATATATTACATAAGGAAAGCATAGTACGATAACAAGCAACACGCGGATACATATATCACATACGAAAACCATAGTACAGTAACCATGTAAACACTGATACATATATTACATACGAAACAACAAGATAGCGACGATGATGGACAAAAAACATGTGACAACTTTAAGTACACGCAGACTCTGTTCAATGTCAATCAAACGCGCCTCAAAACGACGAACATTGTCTCTGTCATTCTCAGGAGCCGTTTGTCGGCCATATTCGTCACACCACCCAATCCAATTGACACATGGCTGAGGTTAAAAAAAGTTTTGAAATTATTAGTGACGATTTGACAAGGTAATAATCCCAAAGAAGGTGAAGGTGCTTGTACTCACCACTCCACGAGGGCATTGGTAGTACGCACGTCCTGGATTTTTGGCGAATCGAGAAATCTTGACCACACAATGCCCGTACCCACAAGCACACATAGGGCCTGGTTGCGTTGATGTCGCAGTAGACATAAACGAGGCCATGTACTCTGTGATGACGTGTTCGATGACATGACAAGCACAACAAAACAGGTAAACGGGTGTGACACTTATGGTATGGGATAAGTGTATTGTGTAAACAAAACACAACATTATATTTACAAAAGGGAACATATATTCTTCCATTTTGAATAGGATTGCTTCCCTAGTCATTTATGTGCAAGTGGTTGAATGCTAAGAAGCGCAGAGGCAAAGACAGGAATTTTGTAAAAAACTAAGATACCGACATGACAAGACAGAAATACAGCAAAAGAAATCTTTTTGTTTGTTTTTTTTTTAAATTTCCATTGCTATGTATATAAATATAAATTTAGGAGACACTGATATAAAAGGCATTAATTTATGTAGGTGTATTTTTACTTTCTCAGTTTCCTCTCTTTGTTTTTATATATTTTAGTTTGATCTTAATGCATCTTTCTAAATCATATAAAAAAGATCACAAATATGATTTGAGCCATGTTTAAACATAGGACACATGTATCTGTGAATTGTGTAGTTAAAAAAAAAAAATAAGTCATTCCACGTGACGTGTCCAACACAGAGATGTATCCCTAGCATGTTGGTGCCCCATACATTGACACAAACACATCTATTTTGAAGTGTCAGTACTTCATAAGTTGAATGAGTTGTCAAGTGTCTCAGACTTTTTCTTGCCTTTCATAATGTGAACATGATTTACACTTGTGCTTTGTTATGACAGATTTAAAACCGAGAAATTAAAATATTAATCATGATTCAACATACAACAAGCAAAGAGCTTGAAAATAAAAGTAAAAAAAAAAAACAGAATCATGGCAAACCAATAATACCAAAATAGCACATGACACACATCAGAGGAAACCTCTTTGATAGCCATGCACACATACTGATGCAATTAACCTCTTTGAAATGGGAGAAATGGAAAATCGTCAATCAATTACCATGCAGAAAGACAACCATTCATCACGCTGGAATGGCCATGCACACATACTGATGCAATTAATCTATCATTTTAGGAAACATTGTGCTGAGGCGTCTATTTGGGCAACATTAAAATTTGCAGTCTCAAAAAACTAGCTAGGTATGAAGGCAACATAATAACATAAGATCCCACCATAGCATTAACCACATATTGATAGCATTACAAGTCAAAGTCATCCTTGGATTAGCAGTTTTATTGTATTTAGGACAATGTTAATTAAGGCATAACCACAAGAAGCCAACTGATATTTTTCAGGAAATACAGTAGTTAAGCAAAGCCAACGCGATTTTGAGGTCAATATATTAAGGCCTCGTTTGGGAAGTGGCTATTTTAGTAGGCTATTTGGCTTTTTGGCTATTTTAGTAGGCTATTTTAGTTTTTGTGTTTGGGAAGTTGAGATGAATTTTATTTGGGTTGTTGTATTGAAAAATGTGTTGAAATGATATTTAAAATTAGAATGACAAATTTGCCCCTAAAAATATATTTTTTTAAATTGTTGTCAAGGGTTAAAACCGTAATTTACCATTGATGGGATTAAAATTACACTGCCGCTGTGCATTTTTTTTTTTTTTTTTTTGAAAAAGCTTGCAAAATGGCTTTTTGGCTAAAAAAAATTTTTAGGCTATAATAGCCGGCCAAATCACTTCCCAAATAGCCCCGAAGGCAACTATGTACCAAGCAGCACAATGGTTTGCATCAACCAACATGGCGATTACTAAAGACTGAAGCAACTCAACGGAATGCCAAACTCATACCAGGATTTTTTTGAAACTACAAACTTGTGTCTTATATTAGAAAGAAATAGAATGTTATGTCATGTTAAAATATATGCACATTTACATATATATGTATGTACATGTGTATTAGATTAGAAAGAAATAGACTATATTCATGCATATGTATATGCATAAAGATCTACAAAAAGTACTTGAATAGATGTTACACAAACATCCTGATCATGAAAATCATGCTCACCAACTTCACAGTTATACAGCTACTGAATTCATGTCTATGTTCCATAGCAGAAAAATGAAGACCTTTATACTATTTTGTGAATTTAAAATACAGCTCCATGACCTTACCTTAAACAGATAACCTTAAACAGATTAAAAATCTTAAACGCATGCAAACATATTACAAAATTTTAAGCAGATTAAAAACCTTAAACAGATTACCTAAGAATATAGCGCCATCAAATGCATACATTACCTTACCTTAAGCAGATGACCTTAGACAGAAATCTTAAACAGTTTAAAAATTTGAAACAAATTAAACATTTGTGAAAATTGTAAACACATAAAAATCAACATTACCTTGAACAGATTAAAAATCTTTTGCTGAAGTACATTGTTTAAACACTGAGACATATGGAAGATGAGTTTGTTGTGGAAATTCGTATGATTCGTTGTTTTCTAGTGACAAATTTTCTTTTTTCTCCCCCCTCATTTTTCATTATAGGGATTGAATCCACCTTACTCAACAGATTAACAGGAACAACCAAACTGCCACATAAACGAAAAGAAAATGACCAATTATTCACCAACTTTATTGTAATGTGTTCGTAGGAATCACAATGGTGGCATTTGTAGCTAATTTCACCAAATTTATAGGAATAGTATAAATGAAAATTTCATGTCAACGTATTGCACAATTATAACCACAGAGACAGACAGAATACTTCAAACTTGTTCTATTAATACAGACTACTTCGTCCTATTTAGGGGGCTTTCTTGTTAGGGGAAAATTAATCATAATACTTCATCGTATTTAGGGGACTTTGTTGTTAATCCCCCCAAAAAAAGCGTTGTCATTTTTGGTTGTAGAACACATAATGCGTATGAAATAGGCAACGGTTGATACACACACACAGCGACAAAGACAAACAGAGAGCGAGAGGGAGAGAGGGCAGACTGTGCACATATACAAAAACCAGAGCAGAGAGGTCATGGTTATGAGATCCACACCCCCCCACCAACGGACAACCTGTAATATTGTCTATTTCCGGTACGTGAAAGAAACCCTAAAACCCCCAACATAATAGGCCAGTTTCTGAAAAAATTTACCCAACTCGAATGTTGAAGACAAATTGAAAAACGACAATGGTCAGACAGAGCGACAGACACACACACACAGACAGAGAGAGTGCGAGAGAGAGAGAGAGAGAGAGAGAGAGTTCATACATACATACAAACCAAACAGAGCGTACGACGGTTAGGAACCCATAGCGAAATAGAAACAAGAGAGGCTGAAGAGAGAGAGACAGAGAGCGAGAGAGAGAGAGAGAGAGAGCGAGAGCGAGAGCATACCTGCAGTTGGGGGGATCGTTGGAGGAGGGACTGCTTTTCCGTTTGCCTTGGCGGACTATCGTCGTCTCTTGGTTCCTCTTTCTCTTCAGATCAGAGCTTTTACTATGATCCAGCCTTGAACGAAGGGTCATCTTCATCTTCACCGTTTGATGTAGCTGCACAGCCGTAGCTACTACACCCTGTGGGAGAGTAGGTCTGCTGATATCCCCATCAATGTTTGACATAAAGGCAGGGGTGAAAACGAGATAAACAAAATAAAAGAGGGGCAAAACGATCAATTTACACTACATCTGGCATCCTTCACGTGCAGCTAGTGTATATAGGTTTTTAGGGTGACTTTTTGGCTTTTTTGGTAACTTTTTGGCTAAAACAGAAGCATCCCAAATGAGGCCTTAATTCCGTCCGTGCTAGCGTGACTGGGATTACATGCCTCGGCCGGGGTCGATCCTCTACCCAACCTTACTCCGCAAGACATTAACCGCGCTAATCCCCATGCCCGGTCTCTTGACTTGCTCGGTCGGCGCCTCGACTTGCCAACCTGTGTTTTTAGTACTAACACCACCGTCATTACAGACACGCGTTATTCATTCATTGGCCTTGAACAGCCAACCCTTCCACCTCTTCATGTTCAAATTTTGCTTCTTCTTTTTCCCTACTTATAACCGTCGTCCCTCATCTCATTCCCCTTCTTGTTCTGTTTGTCTTCACCTATAAAACCACCCTATGATCGAGAGCTCTCGCCCTCACTCATCCTATTGAGATCAGAGCATCCATGCAAGCACATTCCACACTTTCACTGTCGCTAAGGGCCCCTGTTTCACCGCTTCAAGCCACCTTCCGAGCCCTAGCCTGTACGTCTGTCTTCGACTCTCCTTCGCTCTTCCTCTGTTACTCACGTTCTTTTTGTACAACTAGGCCTGTGATTGTCATAGTTTAGTCTAGGGCATGGTAATAGTAGGACTTCGAATGTAGTTAACTTAGGATGTAGCCCCCAAAAACCACCATTGCCCACCTCCCTCAACTGTTCATCATCTTCTGTGATGAACACGCGAGGATCTGGGGCAGACCGGGCTTTAGGTCTTCATTTGATCCCAAAAAATACAAAAACTAAACAAGTTGCAAGTTTGTAAGACTTGGTAGAAACCAAGCTAAAAGAACGTGAGGCCGCTCGACCGGGCTAATATCTAGTCCGCTTGAGCGACTGAGCTACCGAGTAATGTCGCACAGCTAGTGTCTGGGCTAAAGCCGAGCTTGTTTGCGTGACCGCGCTATCACTTATACTTGCCTTTTATTAAAGCGTCCTAGTAGACCAGACACCCACACTAGGGCTCTCAAAGGCCAAGCAGCCATCGCACGAAACTCTGCCAAACCAACATAATCGAGCTGGAACCAGCCAGGTTCACATGGGGCGTTACCGCTTCCTAGTTGACACGCCGGGCGCACTTGCCGTGTTCCGGGAGGAATATGATGTCCCCGCAGATGTCCATCTTGAGCTCGGTGTAGAAGACACCACCCCTTAGGGTAGACTGGATCAATGCCCCTTCACCGTGCTGTTTATAATCGATGGAGGCTTACGCTTCCCGGTTTAGCCTCTAATGTGTGAGTTCATGAGATGTACCGGGCTAGCGCCAACAGAAGTTTCAACAAACACCTTCAGAATAATAAACAGGGTAGCCGAGCTAAATAACTGGCCTGGCCTGAACCTAGGATTGACTGAGATTTTACGCCAATACACCCTCAGGCATACAGCCGACATGTTTAATTACTATTTGAAGATTAGACCGAAAAAGGAAAAGCTTGTAACCGGCACCCCAGATAAGGATATGCATGATGATGACTTTTGTTTGGTATCTGGGAATTATGAAACGACCGATGTGCCCGGCTGGTACATTAGCAAGAACTTTGGTTTGACATGTAAGCCGTGCTCACTGACCGGTCAAATTACCTTCCTTTACCTTTTTGTACTAATGCCTTTTTTTCCTTGCAGCTATTGAGGCCTTGCAAGCGAATTACTTCAACCCAAACGAGGCTGCCATTAGAGCCATGCTGCGGTATCGTCACCGAGATTACCACGACCTTCTCGGTTACGTACCGAGCTACCGATACTCGGCTCCCCGCAGAAGTAGAGTCACAAACTTTCTACGAGCACCATCCCCATCGCCTGATCCAACACTACCGGATGTGTCCCTAATCTGGCTAACCGAGGAAGAGGAGATGGCCAAACGGAGCCGTATCAAGAATCTCATCACAGCCACATCCACCGAGTTGCCGAGCATCCCTCTTGTGCTTCGACTACCGGTTAAACATCTGGGGCCGTGATTGCATTGGCGTCGACCACCATGGCGTAAACCAACAAGGAAAGTCGCCGAGTCGGAAAATGGCCTCGGTCCGCCGATCCAACAGCCGAGCTCGTTGTAGAGCTGAGCACCGAGCAAACAGCAGAGGCATCTGAGCCAACGCCCCTATGGCAGCCACAGTTGAAGCACTGGGGTAAGGAGATTCTGACCAACGCCTCAGTCAAAGGCGATAAAGAACATCTCCTGTCTTTTGACCTTCCAAAAGCATTACACCTGCTGAGTCACATGACCGGCAGCGACCACGTGCCCGACACCTGGCTCGTGAAGTCCTTAGTTAAATCTATAACCTAGGTAAGAACTCTGCACGTTTATTTAAATTTGTTCAAGTGTTTTCAACGTTACTCTTATCTGAACTCTAACACGTCCTCTTGCAGGCCATCCAGAAACAACATCTTGTGATGGATCGAATTCATAAACTCCGGCAAAAGGTGACCAATGCCGTCAATCAGGTCAAGCATCTGGAAATCGAGCTGGGGTGGTCAAAAGCTTCGTTGGAGATTGCCAACGCGAACAACTCCAAATTGCTTGGCCAAATTGGATCCGTCGAGAATGAAAGAGACGCTCTCCGGGTCGAGCTGGAAGCATTAAAGCAATCAAGGAAAGATGAAGTGGACGCGGCAAACAATCTCGATTTCAAGGAGGCCGAAGACAGCTACACCAAGCAAGTTGAGGCCACCAAGGACATATTCTTTAAGTCCGGTTAGAAGGCTGCTTGTGAACAGCTCGACCAAGGATCTGGAACCGACGTGTTTACCTCTCCCACCGCTTCCTTCTTTCCAGCCTACATGGTGCTATATGCGAACGAAGTCTTCAATGCTGCGCTGCAAGAGGAGGCCGAGAAAGAGGTTGAGCAGGCCGCCGAGAAAGATGCCGAGGAAGAAGGCCGCCCAAAGGAGGCCGGCCAGGTTGAGTCGGGTGCCCGAGAAATCTCCTCCACGGTTAATTTGGAGGCTGCCGCGGAGGGCATCAGGGATGATTTCGCTGATCTTTCCCCGTTGGTTTAGTTCAATTTTTTTATTTTATTTTTATTTTTATTTTTGGAAATGTAACCGGGCTGCCTGCCCCACCATATGTACTTCATTTCTTCATCAATGAAAAGTTTACATTTCACTTAATAGTTCTGTTAATGTCTGCTGTTGTTCATCTTGCAACCGCGCTATTCTTGCTCAGTATGAGACAGTCGAATAGAGCAAACAAAATATCTCGGCAAAAATACGAGAGTTGTATAAATTGCCAACCCTGGTTGCCGTGATATAACATCACGGTTAATTAAATCCGCGTTATTCTAGCCGGGGTAGAGCATCTCAGCTAAAGCTAGAGTTGAGCAAATCATAAACTCCTCAGCCGGGATAAGATATCTCGGTTGAAGACTCAGAGTTGAGCAAACCATCAACTCTTTTAGCCGGGGTAAATCATCTCGGCTAAAATCTCAAAGTAGAGCAAATCATCAACTCTTTTAGCCGGGGTAAATCATCTCGGCTAAAACCTCAGAGTTGAGAAAATCATCAACTCTCTTAAGGCCCCCAATACTTCTATCATCTGAGCGAACACGACGTGATATATTGGATGAATACTCGTCGGGAACTTTTACTTCCTTCAACACTTTCAAGAACAAATCTTTCTCATCCTTGGTCATCGTGAATTGTGTTGGTGGTAAATAGGCTTTATTCGACCCTCTTAGCTGCAAATGTAGGGGTTTTCTAATATTCATATCTTGTAAATCACGCCAAGCATTAACACCATTCTTCGATTTTCTTGCTACCCCTAATATTGTCCACAACACATTGTCACAAACATTCTTCTCTATATGCATCACATCGAGGTTGTGTCTTATTAGATTGTGCTCCCAATATGGCAGTTCATAAAAGATATTCTTTTTCTTCCAGCTATGGGTGCGATGTCCAGCTTTCTCCTTCTCTACCTGTCTCCTATGCCCCTCCTTAAGGTCATCCCTCTTGTATTGGGTTAAAATACCCTCAGATTCTAATTGTAACAACATCTCAGTTCCAGACAACAATTTTGGTTTGAGTCTAACTTCCCGACCACCATCAAATGATACTTTATCCTTCCGGAATTTATGGCCAGTAGGTAAAAATCTGCAATGGCCCAAGTATGACTGTTTCCTACTATGCTTCAACCAACACGATGTAGTTTCCTTATTGCAACAAGGACATGCATATTCGCCTTTAGTGCTCCATCCTGACAAGTTTGCATATGCAGGAAAATCACTAATTGTCCACAGTAAAGCTGCATGCATTTGAAACATTTGATTTGTTGATGCATCAAATGTTGACACACCCTCATCCCATAGTTCTTTCAACTCCTCAATCAACGGTTGCATATACACATCAATCTTGTCACCAGGTCCTTTCAGGCCGTCAATAAGCGCGGATAAAATTAGAAATGGTTGCTTCATGCACATCCATGGCGGCAAGTTGTATGGAATGAGCACAACAGGCTAAGTGCTATGAACTATGTTCGTTGTCTTGAATGGGTTAAAACCATCAGATGCTAAGCCAAACCTTACACTTCGACAATCATTATTAAAGTCAATATTCTGACGGTCAAAATCTTTCCATGCAAGGGAGTCAGCAGGATGCCTAAAGACACCATCATCAGTTCGTTCCTTTGCATGCCATCTCATTAACTTGGCCGTCTTGGATGACATAAACAACCTCTGCAACCTTGGCTGTAAAGGAAAATACCTCATCTGTTTTGCAGCTATTCGTTTGCCACATTTGTTATGACCATTTAAACCACCATCACCATTTGATTTCCATCTAGAACTGTTGCATATGACACATTTATCAAGATTGGCGTCCTCGTTTCGAAACAACATGCAACTGTTGGGACATGCATCCCATGTCTCATACGTGAAGCCCAAATTTGTTGTGACCTTTTGAGCTTTATAATATGAGTCTGGGAGTTTCACACCCAACGGGAACACCTCATTCAATAACTCAAGCAACATGTCAACAGATTTGTCTATCCACTGATTAAGAACCTTCAAATGTAGAAGTCGAACAATGAATGACAAAGATGTGAACTTCTGACAACCCGGATACAATTCACTTTGTGCATCTTGAAGAAGTTTGAAATACTTTGCAATCTCTGCATTTGGACCGAGCTGGGGTTCAGATGCATGGGGATTAGGCCCCTGTGGTTCATTACCCTCAACACTTGTATCAGCATGTGGATTTCCCATAGCCCCTTGTATCATTCCAATCATATCATCCCCAATGTCTAAATTAGTTAATGTTTCATTCTCTCGATTACCATGCAGAGATACGTAAGATTCCCCATGATTAATCCAATGTTTGTATTTTTTAAAAAAACCATTCAAAATCAGATGCTCCCGTACACCCTCTCGTACAAGATGGTATCGATTCTCACACTTCCTACACGGACAACTGATCATCGAACCTTCAACCCTATTGGTGTAGGCAAACACAAGGAATTCATCAATCCCATTAATGTATTCGCTCGACATCCTATTTGGCAAATCAATCCAACTATTATCCATCATCTGTACACGTCCACAAAAATATCTCATCAAAGTAACTCAAAATATAATACCTACGTATTCATGTACCATGATGCCTATCCGTCCAATTTCTCTCAAATAGGTAAGTGGTCTTATCCTAGTTAGCTATTTACCGATTTGATAGGAGAACATAAAAAATGAAATACTTATACAACAACACGTGAGATCAATTAATTGAAGAAAAAAATGATATAATTTCATACTTTCTGAGTCATAACTAAGAAAATAAATAAATCATAACCAAACACCACATGAGGCACAATTAAAGATCTTATAAGTCTTAACTAAAATAATAGCATAATTAACGAAGATAATTCATCATAACTAAAGAAAAAAAAATGACATAACTAATGATGCATATGATAAATGGATGTGTATGGTAGAATTCTCCAAATTATTAGTATTCCATAATACTATGCAGCATTATTTATAAACTTGATAGATGAGTTATACAAAAACACACTAATCATATATTGTCTCAAAAATTATTTAATAAAGATGGATCATTATTGTCTATATTATAATTTTGAACACCACATACATTATCTTATGTAATATTTCGAAATTATTAAATGATCACATTTTTGTCTCAATAAACTATTATTAATTATTATATCTGAAAATTTGTTTAAATTTTTGAATGATTACCTCAAGACAAGAAACATGATCATTTTTCAACCTATGATGCTATATGCATTAATTGATATATCAATTAGTGTATCAACATATGTTATGATATTATTATTTTAAAATTATGATCTCATTGATTATACAAATAACAAATATTCAAAATTTTTAAAATTATATCACATCATCTATTAATATATTAATTAATATACCAATTACTTAATATAGCATTGTTCTTTTTTAACATAGCAATTAGCAATTAGTTAGCATTATTAATTAATATACCAATTAGTTAAATTATATAATAGCATTGTTCATTCTAATTATAATCAATTTGTTTTCTCATAAATGCTAAAGAATATCTTAGTGCATTGTTTGGTATTGACATTAAATGAAAAATGTTTTTAAAAGTAACTCAAAAACTTAAGAAAAGTTCTGAAATCAGAAATGTGAATATCAAACCCGCAAGTATATGTGAAGCCAATTTTTCTACAGATTTATCAATTTAACTTCATCTATAGATTTATCAATATAACTTCATCTACATATTTATGAATTTAACTTCATCTACAGATTTATCAATATACATTCATCTATATATATATATATATATAGAGAGAGAGAGAGACAGAGCATACGCAGAGAGAGACTCGTCGCCGGACCACCGCTACATGTCGCCGTCGCCGCCGCACCACCGCACAATCACTAGCCTGCTCGCCGTTCGTCGCTCGTCCAGAGAGAGCCGTTTGCCTTCGTAGCTCGTTTGAGGATTTTGGGAGAAAAAAATTTGTTTCAAACATTTAGGGATTTGGATCCCAATGATCGAGCGGCAAGATGAATGGGAAGAGCAGGGCGGGGGCCAATTTTTTTTTTTTAACTTTTTGCGACGGTACGTTTTACACCGTTGCAAATGGTTAACTAATTAGTTCATAAAACGATGCCGTTTTCATAAGCCTTTTTTTGCAACGGACATTTGCCGTCGCAAATTGTCCACTATTTGCGACAGCAAACATATGCCGTCTAAAAACAATTTTTTTTGCGACGGTAAAAAACGCCGTCGCTAATACTTCCGCATTTACCACCCTATCTGCGTAGTTTTATTACCGACGGGACAACGCCGTCGCTAAAACCTTTATTTGCGACGGTTTAAGCTGCAGTCGCAAAAGACCATTTTTTGCGACGGGAGACGCGCCGTCGCTAATTCTTTTGTGTTTTTTACTCCCTTTTCTTGTAGTGATTATTATTTTGTCCTTTTGTCCTTTAAATTCAACTACTCAAAAGTCAAAAAGTCAACAAGGATGTAATGATTATTTTAATTTTATTACAATATTTTATTACACATTTTTTCGTAAAAAATTAAAAAAATTATTTTAAAATATGGACTTTTTTATATATTTTTTTAATCAAAAAATCAAAAAATATCCTTATATAACACATACCAACCCAACCCTAACCCAAGAAAAAGTCCATACCTAACCTAAAAACAAAGCTAACCTATGTGGATGTAACAAAGACATCGAACCTAACTCTGAGCAGTTATTGGTGGGGCTTATGACATTGTTGACACTGTTGCATAGTATTTTAATAGTATTATAATTAATAAAGAATGAAATTTATAAATTTATATTAGATAATTAAAATATATGAAAAAATTATATTTAATGTATAACGTTTCAAAATTAATCAATAATTTTTTCAACACTAATATCTAAAATAAAATTTCCCAACAGTACGGCGAGAACATTGCTTTCAGTTTTACGCATTGGGCACACGCGTGACGTGACGGGCAGTGGTTTTTTTTAATAATAATTCTCTGGCAGTGGTAACAAACAAACAAAGCAAAACCCATGGTTTATTGTTCCTCCCACAACTACTACAGTACATTCTAAATACTTGTTGGCCGCACGTAATATCACCTTCTGAATCTAACAGGCCGCGAACGGTTTTGGCCGTTGAATTTTCAATCAAATCAAATCATATCATATCATATCATATCGTGCTAAAATCGACATAATGGTGGTATTTTCTAACTTTAGTAAAATAGGTTTAAAATTAATTATTTATTTTTTTTAAATTTTTTTTAAAAAATGTGTAAGAAAAAAAAGATGATTTGATTAAAAATGTATCATTTGGTAACACTTACGTTTTTAATTTTTTATTTATATTTATAAAAATTTTAAAAATTCAAATAAAAACTTGTTTGGTAAAATTTTTGATTTATAAATCAGTGGTCTCAGTTTATAAATTTAGTCAAAAAATGAAAACAAAAAAAATATATTTCCACTTTTAGTTTTTAATTTTTTTTTACTACCCAACACTAGTCATCACCTGTCACCATTTTCTAGTCAATCAAATCATATCATATCATGTCGTGCTAAAATCTACATAATGGTGGTATTTTCTAACTTTAGTAAAATAGGTTAAAAATTAATTTTTTATTTTATTTTAATTTTTTTTTTAAAAATGTGTAAAAAAAAAAAGATGATCTGATTAAAAAGTAACTTTTAATCTATTTTTTAAAAAAAACCTTTAATGAGAAATATTTTAAGGGGTTGTTTAGTATTGGCTAATATAGTCAATTTTTTTAGTTTGATTTTTTTTAGCTCCGTTTTGTTTTTATTTTGAGACTTTTTTAACTTTTGTAAAAAAAAGTGTAATAATTATAAATAAAAAGTGATATTTTATTTTATTGACTTATATAACTTATTTTATTTTTTTATGTTTTTTTAGTCTAAAAATCTTAACCAAACGAGCACAAAGTCTAATATTTTTATCAAATATTTGATCAAACGTCCTGTATAAATATAAATTTTACATGTGTGAGCTTTATACACCTGTGCTATATTTTGACATTTATTTAACAGAGATATTGGTAACCCCAGCATTACTTTACTTTAATTATTTGTTATAAATTACTACTATATTATCAAGTCAAGGATTAGGCCTCGCTTGTTTTTAAAGGTAGAATAGAGAAAATTTATAGTGAGGAGATTAAATAAAATTGTATTTATTTTGATGATAGTTGTTAGTGTATGAATTGTTAAATTATTTTTATATAAAATAATAAAACAAATAAAAAAATGTAAACAATTAAACATTAATATTTATAAAAAAAATTCCCAATATATAAAAAATAAAAAAAATAAAAAAAATTCTAATCCCCTCACTATTTTTCTAATACCATCTCCCCAACCTCCATCTCAATCCCTTCCCCAACCTCTATCTATATCACCTCTACCATCCTAATCTCCTCCCCAACTCTACAAACAAACATAACACTAAATAACACATCCACCATCTTAATCCCCTTCCATCTACATAACCCAAAACAAACGGGCCCTTAGTATTCACCCAAAAAGAGGCAACCATTAGCCTCCGTTTGGGAAGTGGATTTGGTTTTTTAGCTTTTTGACTTTTTTGATTATTTTAGCCTGGGCTAAAAAGCTTGGTTTGGGAAGGAATTTTTGACTTTTTGATTTTTTTAACTTTTTTTGTGAGAGAAGAGTGTAATGATTATGGGTTAGATGTGATTTTTGCTTGTTGTGGCTAAAATAGCCTCTTTTTTTTTTGTGGCTAAAATAGCCACAAAAGCCCTTGCCAAACGAAGCCTAATATTTCATCTGTCTCAAGAATATTAGACTGACTGGTTTTGATTGACTTAGTCTCGTATTGATAGAATTGCTTGATCCTTGTCTCCCGAATGAGAGAAAGTTTGCTATTTTTAGAGAGCTTAATATTTTTTTAATAGTACAATTATTACATTTTAAAAAAATTAATTTTTCAAAATTATTGTGGTAGTATATTTTTTTAGAGTAAATTACAAATACACCCCTTGAGATTTGATTAAAATATGAATCACCTCCTGTAGTTTTGAAAATTACATTTCACCCCCTAAGGTTTATAATTTCATAACAAATCGCCCATTTTATTAATAAATTATCAAGTCAATTAACAGTTTTTAATGATGTTAAAAATATGTTTTAATTAATAATTTAGGTAATTTTATTATTTTATAAGAGAACAATTATGAATTTCATTTTTTTAGTTAATTCTGTTAAATAAAAAATTCTAATAAGGGGGTATTTGTAATTTTTTAAACCATAGGGGCAATATCTATTTTAAGCAAACTTCTGGGGGTGTATTTGTAATTTATCCTTTTTTTTAAGAACAACAATTGTCATAATTATACTTTGTGTTATTAATAAATTTAAAATAATGACAAAAAAAAAATTCTTCTTATTTTAATCTTTGATTTCTAAAAAGAGATTAATATTTTGGGATAATAAAAAATGAAATAGGAAACTAATATTTTGAAATAGAGTGGGTATATACAAATAAAATGAATATCACTTTGTAAATTGATTCTATTTAAATATGGTATAAGATAAGAGCAATTCTAAAGGAGGAGACAAATTGAGCTTTTGAAGCGTTTTACCTATTGAGGTTATAATTTATAGTTTCCACACTACTAAAAAAAACACTTTTTGCGACTGTCACAAGCCGTCGCAAATAATAAAAATACAGTCGCAAAAGATTTTTGGCGACGGCCTATGCGACCGCAGATGGGGGACGCAAATGTGGGGGTGGCAAATACTTTTTGCGACGGCAAAACAACGGTCGCAAATTATTTGCGACCACCTAAACTATTTTTTGCGACAGCTATTTTGCCGTTGCAAAAAAAATAAAAAATACTTTTAGCGACCATTGTTTTGCTGTCGCAAATAATTATTTCTTAAAAACAAAATCATATACGGGTTTGCTACAACAAAAAAATCAATTACAAGCACCAAACAATTTTTTGTTAATGAAAAATAACAAAATTAACAAATTAATTAAATTTATAATAGACATTATTCATTAACCATCCTTAAATACACTGTACTAAAAAATTCAAGTCTTCAAAAAAAAAAAAAAACATAATCTTTGGCTCCCAACATCACCCGCTCGATCATATCAACTATTCCCTCAACAAAATCTGCAAAAACATATATCAAACTCAACCAGGTGCCTTCATACTATAAAATGCTATGTAGTTAAACACAATATTAATTCAAAGAGACAGCCATTCTTCAAAGAGGGAAATCCCAACTATTGAAATTCTGAAAATAAAATAATATATGAGTTAAGAGTTTATTGGAGCCAACTGAAAATAAAAAGTTACTAAATCTTTTGAAACCAAACAGACTCGTCAAAAAAATGTAATGACATAATTAAATATATATTTTTTAAATTCCTTCATTTTGTCTTTAAAAGTATAATTTTTGCAAGGTGATCCACAATCTATAAAATGCTAGTCTACAGGAGTAAATCCAGTAGAAAACCAGAACAAAGACAATATGATACCCAAATCAAAAATTCAAAATTCAAAATTCAAAATTTCCACAACCCATCATCAAAAACCTATAAATTACAGTAGGTTCTTCAATCTCAGTTCCAATTGGGCATCTAGGATTTTTTTATACAACAACAACAGCAGAGAAACTCATAGTATCCAAAAAAACAGCACAAAAACTATCAAATACCCATTAAAGAGAAGCGAAGAAAGAAGAGAAAAGAGGGCACCTTTGAGATCATGGGAGCTCCAATAAAGAGAGACTCAAATTTGAAATGAGAAAGCCAAAAGAATGTAGGGTTTGAATACTAAAGAGAAATGAGAAGTACAAGAACCAACAAATCAAGCTTGAAACAGCACCAGAACAGAGAAGAGAGAAGAAAAAGATCTGGGTTTTAAACACTAAATGTGTACATAAAAAATAAAACCCATACCTGGGGCTCCGATATTTTAACACCTTTCAATTCCCCAAAACACTTAACCAAATAATCTCGTCACTCCTGAAATGCTTTAGCCATAGTAGAAACTGCTTCCCCACCAGCATAGCCCAATTCTAAAGCAGCAACACCTGCTTTTTGAGATATACTACTGGCACCTGAAGTGGACTGGAATAATGCATGAAAGAATTAGATTGAGCATGTTGATTATAGTACAAGAACATAGTTCAAGAAATTCACCCAAAATTTAAAATAGCCTTTTTAAAATAACCAAATGCAATGAAGCTCAATTGAAGACCAAAACAATGCAGTCTGCAATAGCTTTCATGCAGTTTCTTTTTACTGACATACACCAATATATTAGCAAGGGTTGGTCTCAACCATGTTAACAATATCTTCCATATCTTTAGAAGGTTAAAACCTCCACAAGGGATGAGAAACAATCTAATGTATCATCAAATTTTGAAGCATATTCAAGAATCTGGATTCTCCACGCATTAGATGTCATGTTAACTGACATTGATGAACGTTACAGAATACAAATTGATAAGAGTTACTAGTCTACTAAAGATGATGAAAGAAAAGAGGCAAGGAAGTGTGCATACTTGGCTTTGAATCTTTCCACATGCTGCAACAAAGTGTTTAGGACCAGCAAGATATCCAAGTCTCCAACCAGTCATTGCAAAGGCCTATAAATATCAACATTTTCTAAGGTTCATGACTTGATATGTATGACCATATCAAAATTATGTGCAAGGAAAGCACTTCAGTACAAATAAATAAATAAATAAATAAAAAATAAAAAAACTTGAAAGGAATTAAGCTGAAGCACCTTAGAAAACCCGTTGACAGTCAGTGTCCTCTCCCACATCCCTGGCAAAGATGCAAAGCTTGTGTGCGTTGCTGGTGCATAAATAATGTGTTCATATATTTCATCAGACAACACCTGAATAGAACAACCAAAGGCAATCCAAAACTTGATGTTAGGTAACTTGAATATGCTCCAAATAAGGATACCAAAAGTTGCATAATAAGTGATATTTTACCAGAAGCCGGGGATGCCTTGCCACAATCTGAGCGATCTCTTCAAGCAACTTCCTTGGGTAAACAGATCCTGTTGGGTTAGATGGGGAACAAAGAATCAACAGTCTCGACTTCTCACTGAGTTTGGATTCAAGATGCTTTGGATCTAAGAGAAAATTTTCGGAGATGTGGGTATGAAGAATCACAGGGGTCGCATCAGCCAACCTTGCCATTTCTGGGTAACTCACCCAAAATGGAGCTGGAATTATAACCTGAAGAATAAATGCTATCCTGTAAGTGTCTATCAACTGCAAAGGTAGAGCATTAAATATAAACATTTAAAATGTCATCACCCTCATCCAAGTAACCAACAAAGATTACTTCCATTGTGCCACATTTCCATACTTCATAACACACACATTTGAAATGGAGGATAAAATATCCCAAAAAACATGCCTATTAATAACTAATAAGGTGTAGTAGATTTAATCTATTCATTTCAGCACAAGGAAATCAAAAAGAAGATTCATAGAATTTATAGATCTAGTGATGAGTGTAAAAGTGTGGACTAAACCTCATCTCTAGGAGAACAAACAGCTAGCACTGCTTGAAGGATGCTCTGCTTTGCTCCATTGCTCACCAAAATCTGATCAGGTTTAAACCAAAAGGGGGCAAGGAGGCAAAATACACAAAATACAACAATTGATTACCCTTAGAAGACTCTGTTTTATGCTCAGTAAGACCTGGTTTTAAGGTGCCATACAGATCTCTTCCCTCTCCTCCATCATGCGACAGAAATGAATCCATATTATCATCCAGAGAACCGGCATCTCCAAAATGTTCTATGTCTTCCTGCACTAATAATCAATGTTGAGCTTCATGTTACACAGAAACTTCATCCATGAGACAGATTCATTCAATACAGACTTCATGTCAATGTCAATGCTAACAGATCAATCAACTAGAAAATCCAATCAGCATGATCAACGAACTAATTTAATATCACATATAAATCAAGCAAATTCAACACTAGGACCTTTTATCTTCCAAATTCAAATTTACCAGTTCTTGCCTTAACAAATTCAAAATTGCCGATAATAAATGAAATCTTGATTTCAAGTTAAAAACAATAATGTACTACTCACTATAATGTATTGAAGAAGAAATTGAGAGATATACACTAATAGATATGGAAAATGCAACAAAATAGGGCAAGAATAAGATGAGTTGAACCAGTACATACCTGTACGAGGATGAGACGAATTAGTCGAACCAGAGCTTCCTCGTATGATATGTATGTGTAGATAGATAGATAGATAGATAGATAGATAGATAGATAGATAGATAGATAGATAGATAGAGAGAGAGAGAGAGAGAGAGGGATTGGGGGCGAGATTGGGAGAGAGATTCATACCGCTGGAGATCTTTAGACGACGATGACGAGCGAGAGAGCAGAGCTGTACAAGTCTATTGAATGCGTGCGAGAGAGAGAGAGAAAGAGAATGATCCACCATAGATCTTTAGAGCTATTTGTCAATTCTCTCTCTAGAATCATCTAGAACACAAGCTATCAGAGATATATACACAAATATATGCATGTATATAAAGAGAGAGAAAGAGACCTGGAAGAGGTTGAGGAGGGCAGGGGCGAAGGCGAGGCAGCCGAAGGAGAGAAACGTTACTGGCGACCTGAGAACTGAGAGCTTCGACGATTGATTTAAGACAGAGAGAGAGAGAGAGAGAGAGAGAGAGAGAGAGAGGGGAACGATATCAATGTTTGTGAAATAGGGCTAGGGCAATTATAAGGAAAAAAAGAAGAAAAAATAAATATAAGGAATAAATAGATTATTTGCGACTGATAATTAGGGGGTCGCAAATTATATAGTAGCAAAAGGTCATTTTTCTAGTAGTGCCAATAGGTTATGCGAAGCTATATGCATTTTTTTTTAAACTCTTTACATGTGGCTAGCGTTGGAAGTTAGGCAAATCTTTTTCCCCATCAAATTCATTCTCTATCCCTTTGATCATCAATCCTCCAAAGATTAAATTCATTCTCTATCCCTTCAATCATTAATCCTCCAAAGATCAAGTATGACTTTATCATTTAAAAAAATAATTTAATAATATATTTAAAATAATAAATAGTTGCAAATGGCTTGTTAGAAATCAAGTCAACACTAGGTGCACATATGGCATGTCATAAAAAAATTGTATTTTTTATTTTTATTTATAGTTAATACAAATTTGATCTGATTAAGTAACTATCAATATCTGATCAACGTAATTTTTATAGTGACGAAATAATTGACGATTGCTACATATTAAACGGTTCAAATTATCAATACAAATTTCGTAGTGGGTTCACAGAAACCCAACAATACACTCCAAAAAAGCCACTGCCTTAAAAGTTCATTCCAAACTTATGTTTGTACATATTCGGAAGAGTGGCAAGATTTATTTACTAACACATGTAGCACATGTGGCATTAAATAATTACTCGAGTCTTGAACGGTGTAATTTGAGTTTGTGAACTTATTATGAGCTCAATAATGAGCAATGTTACATCTATTTAAAACAAAATATGTGCTTATTCATTACAATAATTTGGACTTTCAGCAATGTTTTTTCAGTAATCAAAAGTGTATTTTTCGTCGCCGAAAGTATTAGTGACCACTACAAGAAAAAGCAAGAGTGGCAAGATTTATTTACTAACACATGTAGCACATGTGGCATTAAATAATTACTCGAGTCTTGAACGGTGTAATTTGAGTTTGTGAACTTATTATGAGCTCAATAATGAGCAATGTTACATCTATTTAAAACAAAATATGTGCTTATTCATTACAATAATAATTTGGACTTTCAGCAATGTTTTTTTCGTCATCAAAAGTGTATTTTTCGTTGCCGAAAGTATTAGTGACGCAAAAAAAAAAAAAGGTCGCCAAAGCCATGTCATTAAATGATTTGGCGACCGAATAAATTACAGTCGCGCTTATAAAAGAATCAGTGACCAAATAATTTAATGGCCAAATACCAAAAAATCGTCGCCGTAAAGTAATGTTTAGTTGCTAAAAATAGTCTTAAACAAATGCCATGTTAGGTTCTAGCGACCTACAAAAACATTGCTAAAACATCCTTCAGCGACCAAACAAATTAGTTGTTGAATGCCAAATCTTTTGGCGACCAATTAAGATTTTGGTTGCTAAAATAAATTAACAACCGAAAAACTTCTCATCAAAAATTCATTATTTTATTTTTTTTTATTACAATTTCCTTGTTCAATTCATAAACCTGTAAAAAAAATCTAAACCCGAACTTACTTTTCCTATGCATCATTTCTACACATACATGCAATAAAAAAAATTAATACACTGTGCAAAGCATCCAAACTATAAGCATAAGCAAAATATCAAATCCAAAACATTCAACATAAATAAATCCCTTACAATCAAAAACTTAACACATATACACAATGATTCCAAAAAAACTTCCAAGTTACAAAATCCTATGACAAAATATATTCAAAAATTTAAAATGTAATCATTTGATGCTCCCCAAAATACATTCTATCCATTGCCAATCTGTCAAACATATGAAACAAAATTACAGTATTAAAATGTTAGTAATAAAATGCTTAGTCTCAAAATTATGATATACCAAACGCAACAGCCACGCCTAATTATATTGCTCAAAAAATAAGAATAACAGCAAATTTTTTTTTTTACAAAAGCTTGCTCATTAACCAAACATAAAACCACCTATATAATAAGCTGAAATGAAGGTAATTTGGAAAAGGACCAAGTATGGTGGAAAAAGAATTAATTTAATTGACAAAAATTATAACTTTTGTTTGACTCATTTATGGAACCATAATCATTACAATAATAATAAAAAAAAAGGGTAGACATCACAATTATTCATATGGGATGACTAGCTTTTTACTAGGATTTTAAAGGTGGCTTTATGCTTTATTTTTAATTTCTTAACACTACAACCTGCATAATACTAGCTAGGATTGTAATAACCTGATCCTCTCATATGCTTTAATTTCCTCATTATATGTGTGCTTATGTGTTTGATGTAAAATTTCATATTTTAATGTGTGCATGTTTATAAATTTGTATCTGTCGGTTATGAGAAAATTTGTTGAAATTACAACATTTGGATTGAAAATTGAAAGTCTTAGAGGCGCCGTAAATCGAAATCGACTTTATAGTTATGATTAGCATGATTTTTAGAACACAATATGAAGTTTTGTAAAAATTTGATTAGTGGTGAATTAATTGGATTTATTTGGCTAAATTCTTCATTAAACCCAACCGAGGCTCAAATAAGCTAAATAATATACATATATACGAGAGCCTTAGAGCTAACACTTAGACTCAACAAAAAATATCTCCTGGAGGAGACTTAGAGGAGAAAAGAAGAGAAGAGAGAGAGGAGAAAAGAATAAGAGATTTCAACTTAGAGCTTGGAGATTTAGGAATTGAAGCGGGACATCAAGATTATAGCTCAAGGTAAGAGTAAATCAACTAGAATACTCTCAATCTTCCTTTAATTGATTAAAATCAAGCCTTAAGATGAAGCTTTTACACTCTTAAAAGTTAGGGTTTTTGAGTTGTGATTTTGCTTGAATCAATATCAAGAAATTAACATAGATTCCTTTCATTTGGTTGATGTAAGAGTTGCTTCCATTATTTTGAGTTTGATTTGAGTTGGATTGTGAGAAATTGTATCTACTCTTGAGTCTTTGCATGTTGTGAACTCATGTAAACATATACAAACATGTATAATATGAAAAGATGAAAAAAATAAAGGAAATATGGAAATTGGAGTTGTATATGCCAAATTAAAGTAAGTTATGGTCTAATTGAGCTTGAGTTTCATGTTTATTATGGTCATATGTCATGTTTTTGAAATGAAAGTGCTTGAATTGAGCCTTAGAAATGCCTTTGGAAAACTTGAAATTGTTGGATTTTCGGATTGTGCAACAGAGCCTAGAATTGCACGTGCGGGGTTCACAGCCACACGTACAGGATGCACAGCTGCACGTGCGGAAAACTGGGGAAGCAAGTTGAGCAATCTGAAATAAAGGCATGTGCGGGCCGCACGTGCAACACACCTTTCCGCATGTGCGGTGGGGGTCTTCCGCACATGCAGGAATCATTGAAGAAAATTGTTGTTTTCTGTTCATCTTTTTGACCTTCTGAATCCGTTAATGTGTATGTTTAATCCCTCCAAAATGCTTAAAGATAAATAGAAATTGAACGAAAAGGAAAAATGATTAAAGAGAAGAAGCTAAGAAAAGATGAATTGCTTATCAAGTTGTGTGTGTGCCATATGTAGGTCACTCTCTGGAAGGGACCATTGTGTGACCAAATCACAGTGAGTAATAGTAGTGTAACGATATGTATTATTTATGTATTTTTGCTTATGATTTATGTATTTTTGATCATGAATGGCATACGTTATATAAATTGTGTTTTGATTGGAATGATTGAGCGTTGGACAGTAATAGCATACGAAATGGACTTGAGGTCGTTCTATTTCTGCTATGTATGATGGGCCTGAGGTCGTTATGTCTGAGATGGATTGTTTATGACTAATGGCCCTAGGGCCGAGGGAGATGGAGACATGCCGATGTTCCATCTACTCTATAATGTTTTGAACGACTGTTGATATGTTGGGCCTAAGGTCGTTCTGTATCATGTTGGGCCTAAGGTTGTTCCGTATCATGTTGGGCCCAAGGCCGTTTCGTCTTATGTGAGCCCAAGGCCGTTCTAGAATATGATTATGGATAAGACATGCATATGTTGTATATTTATTCTTCAAAACATATGCTCATCCTTATGAACCTCTTATTACTCACTGAGCTTTGCTCACTCCGTATTTATATATATTTATGTAGGTGACCAGCTCGGAGGCCAGCCTTAGGTCAGCTTTAGGAAACTTTTGATGAACCTGTTTTGTTAAACCTCCAAAGTTGGAGCCTTCTGTGTTTTTGAGAAGTTCCTTTGATGCTGTATTTTTGTTAGGTCTTTGGTGGCTTTTATTGAACACTTGGTTAATATGTACATTTTGGGCTGTTAACTCTTTGTATATACCTACATGATTTGAACTTGTATTTATATGAACTATGTATGTGAACTCCCTATTTATGGCATGATGTTTTAAAATCCTAGCATTTAAGTACTGCTCAATGGACGTTCTGTTATTTTATTTGCTTCCGCTCAGGCCCTCATTATGATAAATTCTCTGTAATCTGTAAGAGGCCTTCGGTAATCAAGAGATTACTGGCCGTTCATGATCAAAACTTTTAGGGACGGGTTTGGATCGTGACAAGGATGATGTGGCCTAGCCTTTCAGATGTTGTATATATGTGTCCTAATGTACTAAAACAAGCTATAATTTGATCGAAACTGAAGAATAATGAACAAGTGGTTTGAACGGCTTTTGGGTGGCTACTATCAAGTTTTGTAATGTTCTATACCGGTTTGCGAGACTTGATACAGGGCAGCTAAAGTGTTTGTTGTGCTGTGGTTTTCTTTGTTGGTTTCTCACCAACCTCTCTCCCCTTTATTGATGTAATTCTTAAATCTTGTATTTTGTGATTTATCAATGAAGTTCTTTTTTTAATTGATAAAAAAAGACTAAATATTTCTATTTTGCAAAAGGTGGAAGATTGATGTGTCTACCTAAGATAGGTCCATAAGAATGTAGAACCTCACCAAGTTACTAACAGAATTGAATCAATAAAATTGTGTCGAATATTATATAAGCATCTTTTACAAGAAGGCACAAATAATAATAAATTTTCTCAGCCTATTTGAGGCAAAATCAAAAGGCAATATGAAATCAAATGAAATGAGTAATTATAAATGGTGCAAAATCTAAATGTAAAGACCTCCAAATGAATGCTTAATGTTGTGACTTAAACCTGATTAATATCAACCAAATAAATGAGGATAAAACACACTTTCAAGCTTATCAAGTAAGTAGGCTACAAGGTTGGTTGGGTAGTGGCTGAAACAGAAAATTATTTAGGTAGAGAATATGGATTGATCTATTGAAGTGGTGGGGAATTTACTGGGCAACACCAGCAAGTGTGGCTGGGAGTCAAGCAAGTGTGGCTGCTCCTATGGTGGCTGGGAGTCAAGCAACTTCAGTTAATAATTAAGACTCACAAATAGCAGCTGCAGCCACAATAACATCAACAGTTGCAGCTATTATCAAAGTAATGCCACCAACAGGGGATTGTATTACCTTCACTAATATCTTAACCAAAAGTCCAATTGCTTCCCAAATAGACCTTTTCAACCTTTAAGTTTTGCACTAATTGAAGTTCTATGTCAACTCAGCCAACTCAAGAGTAGCAAGCAGCAGTTTGTTTCAACAAATATATTAAGTGAAATGCTTACAGTGATTATTTGAAAATTAAATTATGAAAAATATACTTACAAAAATGCTTGTCAATAAGATTCCTCTGATGGATAATTATCTTTATCAACTTGCATGCATGCCTGCCTGATCCTTGCGCATCCTCATAAACTTTTCAATCTCTTCAAACCTTTTGTTTTGCATTTCAATCATTCTAGCTTGCTCTTGTGCTACCAAGTTCTGGGCTACAATTTGTTCTTGCTGGACCTCGAACAAATTCTTCAATGACTCTAGTTGTTTTTGTAGGCTCAAAACCATCTCAATATGTGTTTGTGCACTAACAGAAGATCTGGATGAGGATGGTTTTGGACCAACTCTGAAGTCCTTTAAGTATCCCAATCTCTTTTCAAGAACCTCAATTGACAACTGCTCTTGAGTTAAAGATATTGGCCCAGGCTCCAAAGACTCTTCACGTCGCTTTTTTAAAGCTTCCTATCAATTTGTAAATAACTTCAACAAATGGAACCATTTACATAAATATGTAACTCTATCAATTGGCATACTTATATGTAATTGAGAACTCATATCGATACTGAGAACTCATCTTATTTTTAAGTAACATCTAACTCTTGTCTATATTTGGTCACCTACAAAGCCAAGGTTATTTGAAAATTCCTTTGAATTAGAGAATTTACAGGATTATAGTTCCATACCTTTTGGTGACCCACAAGATTATGGTTTCACATCCATTTCACGACCAAATGATACATCACAATAGTAAGTGATAAACAAGAATTATATTCAAGTAGAATATGCAATCTAGAGTAAAGGGTGAAAAAGAATCATACAGTAAGTGATGAAGTTGATATATAAATTAGAATTGCTATATAAATTATGGTCTTGAAATTGTTACATATTAGTTTAGTTATTCTTGAAAAAACATATTTATCTATATAGATACAAGACTTATTTCTTTGTTGAGTTAGACATAAAATTGAGACTTTGAAACCAAACACGGTAGCCATCCCTAATTATCGCATTTGGTTTTATTTTGTTTACATGTCAAATAGTTTCTTAGGTCATCTAAGTGTTTGTCATATCATGAATGCTCAAAACATTAGGGAAAAAAATGTGAATCCTCTACCAACCACAAATTTAATAAAAGAAGTGTCAAAATTCTCTAAATAAATTAAAAATGCCGTAACAAATAGTCAAAGCTTATTTAATATAGTAATTGCCCCCAACGAATGATTGTAACTTTTTTATCTCTCTGCATTAGCAAATAACCTATGACATTTGACTTGTAAATCAAAGTTTAAATTAAAATCGTACTATACATGAAATTAATGGAGAGTTATGGGCATGAAATGAATGCTAAATAACATATAAGGATACCCATGTCTTGTCTTCATTTTTTTTTTTTCTACCTTATTGTCAAATAACAAAAATGCTTGCACTTATAATCTAGAAAACAATTGTATTCTTGCCAAAAAAAAGAATAAATCACAATTTTGAACAATGTACAATTCACTATTGAAAAAGACAGATACATAACATAGATTAGAAACTTGGATTGAAGCAAAAATAAATATCAACTGAAGCAATGGCATGGCATGGCATGACATCATACAAGTTAGAACCTATAAGCAAAAATAACAAACTCTATTTGCATACAACAAGCACTACTTTTATGAATTTAACTATTAATTTTAAACTCTTTAAATAATAGGACTGAAACCTCTCTCTAATTCTTTATTGTTAGACTTTTTACTTAACAATCTTTTCGTTCAATTCCATTCATTAAAATAATCAAACAAAATTAATCACATCTCAGTCCTATTACAATTTTTTACTCAATATGTTTTTCTAATTCATTTCCTTAAAAGATTTTCTTGTTCTCTACAGGACTATCACAACATATGACAAACCCCCTCTTCTTCCCTAAATAAATAAAAAAACAAAACAAAACAAAAAATGAGGCAACTAAAACAAACAAAAATGAACAAAAATGAGGCTCAACTTTCCTTGTATTATTTGATTAAAAATGGCCTGAAAGCATGGAGAATTTAAAAAGCTAAACACAAAACCCCATTAATTAATTGATTAATTAATTAAGTCATTGGCAAAGATTGAATATATCAGCAGACCACTCATCTCTTCTTCTCATTATGTTGTTATGTTTCCACTAAGTTTTGTTTGGTTGTAAAATTGTTTTGTTTGGTAATGAGGCTCAACTTTCCTTGTATTATTTGATTAAAAATTGCCTGAAAGCATGGAGAATTTTAAAAGCTAAACACAAAACCCCATTAATTAATTGATTAATTAATTAAGTCATTGGCAAAGATTGAATATATCAGCAGACCACTCATCTCTTCCTCTCATTATGTTGTTATGTTTCCACTAGGTTTTGTTTGGTTGTAAAATTGTTACTTTTTTGTATCAAAGAAGGCTTGGGGACTTTGTAGTTAAAAAAAAAAAAAAGAAAAAAAAAGAAGAAGAAGACATTGCAGTTTTTTTTAATTATTATTATTATTAGGGTATGAAATTTATATTAACAATTCCACCTTCAAATATAGAAAACCCCAATTTATACCTAAATCCAACCCATCTTCCGTGATAATGAAATTATCTTAAAAAATATCCTATCCGTTTGTCTTCATCAAATAACACAATCAATTTTCCTTAGAAATTAATAAGACAATCAATTTTTCCATGATCTAAAAATGATAAAACAAATAAGACAATCAATTTTCATTATAGAAATTAATAAGACAATCAATTTTTCCATGATCTAAAAATGATAAAACAAATAAGACAATCAATTTTCATTATTTCAAATAAAAAAAAAATGTTCCCAGTGATAAAAAAAAAAATCATGAAATAAGACAAGCTAGTTGGGACAGACAACCACAGCTAAAAAAAAAAAAAAAAATTATTGATACACAATCATGGAAACTCAACATGCAAAAAAGAAAAACAAGAGAAATACTATTATATATTCAGAATGTCTATATAGATACAACTAAAAAAACCTACAAAAAAAAGAATTAGTTACAAAAGACAAATTCTTGGGAAGATGAATTTTTGGTTTTTTTTTGGTTAAAACAAGAGAAATACTATTATATATTCAGAATGTCTATATAGATACAACTAAAAAAACCTACAAAAAAAAGAATTAGTTACAAAAGACAAATTCTTGGGAAGATGAATTTTTGGTTTTTTTTGATTTTTTTCCACTAAAAGACAAATTAGTTACAAAAAAAAAAAATCTAAACAAAATATCACATTAAACCCTATAATCATTTCATTTTTTCTCTCACAAACATCACATCTAACCACAAAAAAATTCAATTATCTTTCCAAATACAAAAAAAAATTTTCTCCAATAATATCTTACAACTAAAAAAACCTATAAAAAAACTCACTTCTCAAACACCCACAAAATCACAATCCCAAGAATGGCAATCTCAAAATCTATCTTTTATTTATTTATTATTATATATTCAGAATATTTATATACAATTTACAGTTCCAAAATCTGTCTTCTATATAGATCGCAGTCCCAAAAATTATTACATACATTCAGAATATTACAGAGAGAGAAGATGAGAGGGTAGCGACTAGAGCGGTGGTCGGGATCAGCGCTGTGAGAAAGGGAGACAAAAGGGAAGCAATGTTTGAGGGAATGCTGTCGGTGGTGCTCAATTGGCGGCGCGAGAGGAAAAGAGAAGAAGAAGAAAAAGCGATAAGCTCTGTGCTGTGCTGTGTTTTGTTGCACCGAACAAAAGCATGAAATTGAAGACAAATAAGAAAAAGAGGAAGAAGAGGTGGTGTGAGAGAGTGAGAGGGAGAGGGAGAGGGAGAGAGATGTTAGAAATTGGGCGCCCTTGTGGCATGACCTTTTGAACCTTTTGAACCTTATCCATGTAAGTTTGAATTTGAATTCAAAACTTACTTGGATAACCACTCAGGATATCCATATCTATCATATCAACTGATATGAATAGATGAGATATTATCCTATATATCTGATATGATATGGGATATGGGTGATTAAGAGAAAAACAACGTATGTCGTATGTTTTTCTCATATATTGACTCTCTCCCAAAATACAACGATCAAGAGCCATTTTGCACTGTGTCTTGTGTAGGTGATATTCATTCTGTAATATCACTCCATTGCTGGGTTGATTGATCAGATTCAGGAAGCACGTGATTTACCCACGAGATCCTTTAATTCAGACTTTGCGGAAAAAAGTATGACCATAATTTTTCATCCGCTGCGTTTATACCTTAGATTTACATTGGTATCAGAGCATGAATGGATATTTTTGTGTTTTCTCTAATCATGTGCATATTATATATATATATATATATATGTATGTATACATTATATACATGAATGTTTATAAAGGAGGAAAATGTCAACTCTCATTAGATTAAGAGCATAAAAAATCTTATTTTTATGTTTATTAATGCCATTTTTAATACCATAAATGATTTTATTTTGGAAAATGGAGTCTGACAGTACCGAAATCGGATCAGAAAACACCCCGGAAGGCGGCGCGTGTGCCTCACGCGCCAGATGACGCCGTTAGCGGCGGGCACGCGCTGCCACACGCTTCCACGCGCCAAGCGCACAATTTACGCGCCTACACGCGCGTCAGCCGCGCTGTCCACTCGCGCGTTGTTCGCGCCACACACGAGCGCCGTGCGTTGAGCCGCTCGCTAGGTCGTTCTCTAAGCCACGCGCTGAGCCGGCTTGTGAGCCGCCTGCTGGGCCTCGCACTGAACCGCAGATGAGCCACGCGCTGAGCCGCGTCGTTTTTCTCCATCGGCTTGGCTGCTGAAGTTTAGGCTTTGTTTGTTTTGTTTTTAATTCTGAATCGCGTTAAATGGTCATAATTAATTCGTTATAGCTTTGTTTTAAGCGTGGTTGGGACCATTAGACTCAGAATTAAATTTTCTATATTCTGTAAAATTTTCAAAATTTTATGAAAATAAAAAAATATTTTTCCTGAAATAATAATTCATTTTTTCTGCTTTAAAATGCATCTGGTGTTGCATGATTAAGTTTCAGGGGTTGAATTTTTTATTTTAGACTATTGTTGTAGTTTACTATTTACTGGTATGGTTATTTCTTTTTATCAGATTCTGGAATATTTATTTCTAATTTTATGTGTGTTTATTAGTTATTTAAAATTTCAGAAAATACCAGAAAATTTCAAAAGTGATATAGTTTTTGTTATGGCATAATTTGAAGATTAAATACAGCATATTGTTATTTTTGGCCTAGAGTTTCTAATATGTTGTAATTAGAATAACATGATTAATTGTTATTTGTTTAAATTCTATTATTAATTATGACATAGCATGAGTTGGTTGTGAATCTACATTATGATGCTATTGTATGGAATTGGAATTTTTATCATATTTTTAGACATGCCATAGTCAGTGGGATGTTATTCGGTTGAGAGAAATCTTTGTAGATTAACTCCCGAAAACCAATATTTTGCGCATAAATTAAATTAAATTTTGGATAATTGTCACCTGTGGCGCAAGAGATGATTACGAGCATAGCGGATTTTCGATCTTGCGACTTGTGTAATATTGTCACTATTTAATTTAGATTTTTGCGGCAAAATTATATTATGCTAATCAAAATTAATCCCAATACGAATTTCTCTCTAAATTGACTTAGCTTATGGAAGTTAATTGGTTGACCTAGACTTAGTAAAGATGTTCAAATGTGAACAATGTAATCCCATTCTTTAGATGAGCAAAAGTCTTGGAGACTTTAGGTCAAGTCTTAATTGAGCCAAAGTAAGGAAACATGACTCAAAGTCGCCGTGGTTTTGGTGCCTTGTTTGGCACAATAAAAACTAATGTGTGCGCTATGGTTAGCGGCATGCTACGTAGTTTTGGTTGGCGAGTTTTGGAGTTATGAAATCATAATTTGGAGATGGTAACGTACCAATCCACGCTACATAGTTTTGGTTGGCGAGTTTTGGAGTTATGAAATTAGTAAGCCCTTAATAGATCTGTATATGATCTTGACTATTGAGCTACGCGGATTGACTTTGTAATTTGACTTGTAAATAATGTTACATCATTGGATGAAGTAACATTCAAGAGTCACGTCACCCAAGAAATGCGAGCTTAGATAAATTAGTCATTAAGTGTAAGATGAGTAGCCAGTATGAGCAGTGTTTTGCTCTCTACCCAATTATTGGGAGTGGATGGAGCAAAATTTCATGCACTATAATAGTGTGCGTTGAAATATCACGTGAAGTGAAAAGATTAGCGCTTAGAAGCTGCAAAATCTATTAACACTAAGTGAAAAGATTAGCGCTTAGAAGCTGCAAAATCTATTAACACTATGTGAAAAGATTAGCGCTTAAAAGCTGCAAAAATCTATTAATACTAAGTGAAAAGATTAGCGCTTAGTAGCTGCAAAATCTATTAGCATTGCCAACTTGTCTAAGTCTGGACACTTACTATTTCCACACTTGAGTGTGAGACAAGAGGAGGGGCTTCTTTGTATGATTCCTTAGCTAGGCTAACGTTTTTGAATAACGTTTACCACTAAGCGCAAACGTTGTAGCATAATGATGAAAAAGTCAAGGCCGCCAAGGTTGTTATGACTCTAAGAATTTGACGCATGGCTCGTGAGAACATTGTGTTTAATTAGACTCTTTAGCCTAATTCGCGCTTAAGTTACTTCAGGAGCTGTCATAGTTGATAGCTTATTCTCTCCTTCTTGTGGATAGTAGAATTAATTGCAAGTAACTATGAAGCGAGAAATAGATATGGCAAGAGGAGTATCGTCATCTTTCAACTAGATGCAGTAAAGTGTATGGAGAAGAAAATTGACTTGAAGGTGCAGGGAATTAGCACTTACTAGTTAAATTTGCGACTTAGGCGCACTTGATATCTCTATGACATCCTTTTATGATCTAGTGAATATGAATTAGTCGTAAGTCATTACCTAGTTGGGCCTAAACCTTTAAAACTTGTCTTCGAGAACTCACACATTAAGATGATTGGAATTAGTTTATGACATTGGTCATGAACCAGTGGCTTATTATACTTAATCACATTAATGAGATGATGACACGATGGTTTGAGTAGGCCTTCTCGGGCCCATTCGCTTATGACATCCTGCTCTCACGTGAATGTGTAACTTTGTTCCCAATGGTTGTGCACAAGTAAGTAGGAAAGTTGTAGAATGTCATTTGTATTGGCGTATTTAGTCCACTATGATTTTTGTGACTAGATATGTGTATGGGTATGATAGCTAAGCCTCAATCTCAACACATTTATGTGGCTTATTATACTTAATCACATTAATGAGATGATGACACGATGGTTTGAGTAGGCCTTCTCGGGCCCATTCGCTTATGACATCCTGCTCTCACGTGAATGTGTAACTTTGTTCCCAATGGTTGTGCACAAGTAAGTAGGAAAGTTGTAGAATGTCATTTGTATTGGCGCATTTAGTCCACTATGATTTTTGTGACTAGATATGTGTATGGGTATGATAGCTAAGCCTCAATCTCGACACATTTATAGATTACGATACGTATCTGAGTCAAGACTATTTGATCTTCCATAAGTCAAAAGTTTTCAGATGATTTTTGACATTGCACATATAAGGTCGAGATCAATTAGATAAGAGCTTTTGTGCTTTTAGTTTTGACCAAGGCGGTGAGTATCTATTTGAGTTTTTTTTTAGAAAGCTCTGTGAAGAGAAATAGATGCTTGGACAATTAATTATTCCTAGTACTCAACAACACAATGGTGTAGTAGAGATAAGAAATTAAATATTGTTAATGTTAGGTGGATGATGGCGCAAAAAATGTTTCCTAATTGGGAATTGCACTTTAGTTTGTTGCCTATATTCCTAACTAAGTGCTATTCATATCAGATTTTACACTTCATTTAAGTAATGGGTTAGCAGAGAGCCATTTATGGGCGAACTGTAACCATCAAAGCAGTTTATCCTTATTTTACTTCTCATAAGGTTGCGAAGTTAAGACCTAGAATTCTATAGCGCATTATTGTATGCTGTCTTGTATACACATAGGGTTATGTGGCGCATTATTGTATGCTGTCATGTAAACCCTCCGGGTCATGTGCATATAGGTAAGCAGCTTTGTGGTAGTGTAACTAAGTCACATAAAGTTTTCTTAGTAAAGGTGACATGAATAGAGTTTTTGGAACTCTATAAGATAAAGAATTCTAAGCATAGCGCTTTGTGTAGCCTAGTTGAGAATGGAAAGAAATTTCCAATATCCTAAGGACAGTGGGAGCGATGCGCCTACTAATGGATTAATCCGTTAGAGAAGAATACTCTACATTCTTAGTTGCGTGGTAGCAATTGTGAAATTTTTCCACGTCATCACTGGGTGATTGAGAGGGAAACATTCATGATTGCTCCGCAAGATGATAAAGAGCCTAGGATAATGCCAAAGGCTCTAGTCCCCTGTTTTTAGAAAGTGGATTAATGTTGCGCAGTTTAAGATAAAGTCTTTGAGGATTAACCATTTCAATAATTTGGTTGACTTTCCATTATGACGCAAAACTGTTCTAAAGTTACGCGTAATTTGGATAGTCATTGTTGAGGCATAAGGCTCGCTAGATACCGAAAGTTGCACCATTGAGGAAAGTGTAGACCATGAGAAGACTTCCTTCTGGGGAGTGAGGTTATTTTGACTTAGGCTATGATTGATATAAGTTCGGAACATTGATTTGTGGACATTGTGACCCAACTTTCTTGTTAGAGAATTGGATAAGTAGATTCGTAAGGATTTGCCTTTTGCTTTTATGGTGAAAAGTTAGGAGCACAAAAAGGTTGCTAGTTCCAATAAATCGTTTACAGCCTAAAACAGTTATCCAAATAGTGGTTCTTAGATTTCGTCAAGCCATGATAGGCCAACGATGATCGATGAAGACCACTAAGGCATGATTAATGGTCCAAAAGAAGTTTTTCTTTACTTAGTCAATATGAGCCAAGAATTTATAGGGTTGTCGCCACCTAGGGTGGGTTGTCCTCTATTTTAGATATGATGGACATGGGTGATGTAATTTATATGCTCAGATGTATGATCCTTAGGGATTGTTTTGGAAAAATTCTCGGTTTGTCTTCGATAACTTACTAAGGAATATCCTAGAATGATTCTAGATGCAAAATTACAAACCCATTGACTTACCTATCGGTAAAAGCCAGAGCCTTAGCTATTGAGTGTATCCTCGGATTGTCTTTGGGAGAAACAGATGACCTATATTCCTTGATCTTTTCTTTGTTGTGGGACCTAAAGTACGCTTTGTGGGCGTATTCGGCATGATAAGTGTTATCTTTGGTAAATGGTCAACTGAGTTGTTTAGACATTGACCTTGCTCATTAGACTGTGGATAGAATGCTTTACTAGTAGTATATTAATTTGCTCCTTGTAAGAATCAATGCACTAGTTGGGCGCATCTGCGCTAGTTGGGCGCATCAAGAATGAACGCAAATTGGTCACCAAAATATCTTTAGAGAGATTATTGCGCAAGAGGTAGTGATCTTAAATCACTTTATGTGAGGCGCACATGGTGGATTCTGTTGTATATACTTATCGCAAGAGGTGCTGATAAGGCTTATGTTTGTAATCTAGAATTGCGCAAGCTGTGGTCAATTTTTTTTAAAAATCAATCACTTATTTTGAGATGATGGGATGTTGACACTATTATGGTTTGTGTCATAATGATTAGCAGATGATGATGTCAGCAGGCAAGATTGGCTCACTCACACGAGCAATCGCCCTTGGCGCTTGAGAGCGAGTAAGGATGAGACTAGTGGTTTATTTTTTTTGGAGCCAAGAGAGGCTTAAATTATCCACTATGCATGCCGCCTTAGTTACAACCAAGATGAGGTCATGTTAAGGACCAAACATGGATGTTAGTACCCACTTTTCAAGTTGTGCCTGTTATGATTAGCTAGATGCGAGATCTCATTTGGCGCTTAGAAGACGAACAAATAGAGAATTCGGGTTAGGCGCTAGAAAGTGACTAGACTAATATCTGTACGGTGTATCGAGGATGACGTCACTCTTTTGGAAGAGTTACTCCACCGTAACATGTATTCATACTATATGTGCTTGGCGACTGAGTAATGAGGTAAGAGAATGGATCCCTGTTTCCTCACCGTGTGAGTCTTACGTGTCATTATTGATGTGACTTTCATTTATGTACCCTTTTGTGACTTTTGACTATGTCATAAGGTAAGGGGTTGATGTTCTGTTACTTTGGTATGTTGCCTGCGGTCATGTATGATTCGGTCTTAAGGGACATCATTGGGAAAGCGGTCAATCTTAAACTAAATGGCATGAGGGCAAAGGGAAGATCATCTAGTATTACACCACTGTTGTATATTCAGTGCTGGCAACTCACATCGCTCTGTATGAGAGGTGGATTGAGTGTGAATATATTGCAAGAATTGAGAGGGTCAAACATGCTCTTTTTGATGGATTAGAGATTTTTTGGACCGGTGTAATTAGATGGGTCTAGGGTATATGAGACACTACTTCTGTTCTTTTTGGGTTGATGTCTCTATGCTGGTTCATTTTGAGTTTCTAGTATAGAGCTCCCACATGCAGGTGTTCTCAGTAGTCGCACGGTGCAGTGGCTAGTATGATATTGTTCATTTTTTGGGGAGATTGAGATAGAGATGTGGTAGTGTCATGCCAACTCATGTCCGAGTGGGAGATGTTAGAAATTGGGCGCCCATGTGGCATGACCCTTTGAACATTTTGAACCTTATCCATGTAAGTTTGAATTTGAATTCAAAACTTACTTGGATAACCACTTAGGATATCCATATCTATCATATCAACTGAGATGGATAGATGAGATATTATCCTATATATCTGATATGATATGGGATATGGGTGATTAAGAGAAAAACAACGTATGTCGTATGTTTTTCCCATATACTGACTCTCTCCCAAAATACAACGATCAAGAGCCATTTTGCACGGTGACTTGTGTGAGTGATATTCATTCTGTAATATCACTCCATTGCTGGGTTGATTGATCAGATTCAGGAAGCACGTGATTTACCCACGAGATCCTTTAATTTAGACTCTGCAGAAAAAGGTATGACCATAATTTTTCATCCGCTGCGTTTATACCTTAGATTTACAAGAGAGAAGAAGAAGAAGAAGAGGAAGAAGAAGAAGAAGAGAAGACATACCTCTGTGTTGTGCTGCGCTGTGTTCTGCCGTGCCGCTAGAGGTTGTGGAGTGAGAGAATGAGATGAACAATATTAGGTCAATTCTTTGTTTATTCACTTAGAAAAAAATTGGATAGATTCAAAACGACGTGGTTTTTGACTGCTAATTTATTGGTTACTAAAATCATTAGATTGCCATAAATATGGTTTACCTTTCTGCGATGTCGCCAAAAATTTACGATCGGCGATCAAAATTTTCGTCTCCATATATTAATTTGATCGCGAAAACATTTTTAGCGCTCTCGTACCTAAATTTAAGTTGGCGCCAAACTTTTTAGCTACCAATAATTTCAATTGGTCGCCAATAGTTTATTTTTTGACGACCAACAAGTATATTATCGTCGATTATATACAATAGACGATTAATTTCAGTTTAATTGCTAATAAACATCGACAAAAAAAATTGCTAATAAACATCATCAAAAATATTTTTTGTCGTAGTGATTTCACTTTGCATAAATTTCATGGTACCTTTTGAAGTTACATATCCTTCTCCCCGTTTTAATTGATAAGGCTTAAGAAAATAGTTGTAGTGACATAATTAAAGCCAAAATGAACGTGTTTCATTGTTCCATATGAATGGTTCCAATTTGAAGGATGTCAGGACAGTGTCTATATGATATGATTTTGAGTGAGAGAGGGAGAGAGAGAGAGAGAGAGAGGGAATGATTGTTTGGTTTGTTTTTCAGAAAAATTTTTAAGAAAAATTTTCTACAAATACATTTTTAAGAGTAATCAAACTAAATAAATTTTTTCAAAAAAAATCTCAAAATTTTGTTTGGTTACCTACATTTCAAAATCACCCTCTCTCATACACATCAAATCAATCACTTTTTTAAAAACTCTCTCCCCAAAATAATTTTTCAAAATCATTTCTGAAAAAAGACAAAATTATTTCTAAAAAAAGGCAAATCAAACAAATTTTTATATTTTTTATCTCAAAAACTACTTTACAAATACAAACCAAACACACCTGATGTCTCTCGCACAAGGGATATTGGGGAGATAATTGAGGAATGGTTTTGTCAAACGAACTGGTGGGTTTAAATTATGGGCATGGGGAAATCTTGAGTTTTTTTATTTATTTTTTTATTTTTTTTAAATATTCTAAAAAAAAAATTTAGAGAATTGATCAACTTTTTAAATTATTTAAAAAATTAACTTACTTTTTAAAATCACATTTTGAAAATACAATTTTAAATTAAAATTATATTTTCAACATGTAATTTTATCTTGAAATCACAGGTTAAAAATGTAATTTCAAAAAGTATACTTTTTCAACATGCGATTTTAAGGTGAAATTACATGTTGTGTGGGTGATTTTCTGATCACACTGCCCGTTTAGTAACCAGCTGGAGAGCACCGGCAGAATAGATGGCACCTGGCTAACCTGCAACAGAAAGAGAAGATTCCGGCGGTGGTTCGTCCACCCGGGGACACTCCGACGATCAAGTCAGTATATCTCTCAAAGATAATCAATAGCTAAACTCACAAGCTTGAGTATCAAAAGCATACCTTAGACTCATGGGGGTGCCTCTCTTTTATAACCAACATAAACCTAGTCCTAATAGAAGCCTAATTTCTATGGACTCAGGATTGCTGCTAATCTTGGACTCCCAGTAAGATTAGGATAAACTCTCTAAGAGTCTTATCTTAATACAAACTGAAGTGTTCTCTCATTCTAGGACTCTTGCCCCTCATCCGCTTATCACGGATTCCGATATCTTTAGAGGTAACTTCGGCCTATCCGAGATGACCTCGGCATAACAACCAGGACACGTGGCACCTCGGTTGACACGTCGGCGTCACCTTGGCCACGTGTTGGTACTCAGAAAATATATCCCCACACATGTTAAAAATGTAATTTCAATTTCAAAATCGCATCTTCAAAATACGATTTCAAAAAATAGATTAATTTTTCAAATAATTTAAAAAGTAGGTTAATTCTCTAAATTATTATTTTTTAGAATATTAAAAAAAACTCGGGAAACCTTAGCTGGATCTTCTAAGGCACACGGTGGGGGATGACCCTCGAGTTCCCAATTGTATATTACCAAAATGTTGGGACTGTGGTAATTCTATTTAGGATAATTTTTTAATAAGATGTTTTTTTTTAGAATATTAAAAAAAAAAAACTCGGGAAACCTTAGCTGGATCTTCTAAGGCACATGGTTGGATCACAGGGGAACGACCTTCGAGTTCCCAAATTGTATATTACCAAAATGTTGGGACTGGGATAATTCTATTTAGGATAATTTTTTAATAAGATTTGGATAGACTGCAAATTATTTTTTGATTTCGTAAATTTAGAATGAGTTTTATTTTAATAATTTAAATTATTTATTTTATAAAATTTTTCGTTATCTCAAAAATTATTCGAGTTCGAGCAGTTAGCAGGTCACTTCTAATTAAATAATATAAATTAATTTGATATTTAACCAAAATTAAAAGTCAAGCAGCGTTGGGTTGAGCTGGCCCAACTAATGAAACAATAATGATTCATCCCATTAAAAATATCACCACTAATAGCATTAATGCATTAAAAAAGTAAAAAAAAAAAAAAAACACAACCCCAAGATCAAAACATCACATCATTAATGACGGGACCCACTGCCACCTAATTAGTGGGAGCACTAATTAGTGCTTCCAAGCATTTTTCCTAATGAAATTAGTGTCCAAGCTTTTCTGACAAGCCTATTTTTTTTAATTTTTTTCCCCTAAGGGACTGAGCTGACCGGACCTAGGATCAAAAATCAACAATAATGTTAGGGATAAAGTATTGTTTGTCATGTATTAAAAAATTTAAAAAGTCAAAAAATTATTATTCTATTTAAGTCACATCATTTTATTTAAGTCATATCACCTCTCTATTACATCACTTCAAACTCAATCTAAACCCAACTCATATTTTATAAAAAATTAAAAAATACACTTATTTATAACATTCCAAACCACCCCTAAATACTTTATTAAATATTTTATTAAATATCTTACATGTGCGTGAAATCTACATAAAATTTATATGATATAAGTCTCATACTCATATAAGACAATAAAATATTTGACAAAATATTTAGAGGGCTAACATTTTACATGTTTGATTCAGCATTTTTGGGTGCCTACATTTATCACTTACTATGCCATTCCTCATCTTTGGGTGTCTATATTTTTAAAAAAAAAAACAATGTAAAAAAGAAAAAAAAAAAAAAAAAAAAAAATTCAATTGAATAATATTAAAATAAAAGACTTTTGTTGGATTGGCACTCCATCTATAACCCATATAGATACAAAAAATGGAAATAGATGAATAAATAAAACTCAAAACTAGGCTAGTGGACCAAGCCCAATGGGCTGTTATTTTATGTCAGCAAAACAATTGGCTTTTCGTGTGTTTATGTTCTGAAGATGTTGGATGATTTGTTTGTGTTGAATGGAGTAATCATTTGGGTTTTCCTTAGTTTGTGGATTTATATAAGAAAAACTAGTGTCTTTTTATGTCCGATTAAGAATGTTTGGTTTTTAGGCGATGTAGTTAATTGGATATTGTGTCTGTGTTTGCTCGGAAGGTGTTTGATGATTTGTTTGTGTGGAAATGGTAGAGTAAACATCTGGGTTTCCCCTAGTTTAGTGCATTTAATCAGAAAAACAAGTGGCTTTTAGTGTCATTTGATCAAGAATGTTTAGTTTTTAGGTGATATAGTTAAATGGGTATATATTTAATTGGTGTTCGAAGATTTGCTTGTGTTGAAATAGGAGCGTTTAAAAAGTTTTACAGAGGTTAAATGCATTAAGGCTTTGATTTTTAAGTTATACTTCCTAAATGCTGGAGCATCACAATTTGAGACATGCACCTTATATGCCTTTGAAGCATATGAGGAGTATGCACATAAAGAGGTTGTTTTAGGTTCTTAAATATAAAAGAGCAAAAAGTAAAAAAGAATATCTTTTGCAATTATATTCTATAAAAAAAATTTAAGTAAGTGACTAATCAAGAAAAAATATAAAGATAATACTCAAGTGAGAAGCTCAATTACAAAAACTAAGAATGTTAATTTCACCTTCAATGAAAGACAAGCTTCCATATTTGTAGTGAATTATTTGATGCCTTAAGGAGAAAAGTATTTATACCTTTATATTTAATTTATATTATTTTTTTTAATTTAAAATATTTAATTTATTTACTAAATATTAAAATTTAAAATGCTTATGTGTTGACGCCTTATGGCTTATGCTTCGGCTCATGAGGGATAAGACGTCTCAAATTACAGATTTGTAATTAGCCAAAAAGTCATCCCAAACATACAAGTTTTTTTTACCTACCTTTTTAGCCAAATAGCCAAAAAGTTACTAAATTAGCCTGTTACCAAACGAGGCCTAAATATTAAAATTTAAAATGCTTATGTGTTGACCCCTTATGGCTTATGCTTCGGCTCATGAGGGATAAGACGTCTCAAATTACAGATTTGCCTTTAAAAACCTTGTGAAATAGGCATCTGGTTTCCCTTAGTTTGTGCATTTATTTCAGGGGAATTTTTTTTTTTGTCTGTTGTGTCATTTGATTACAAATGTTTGGTTTTTAGGTGATATAGTTGATTGGGTATGTGTCCTTTGTATATAAAATTGGCTTTGTTAGGTGGGTTATTTTGTGTTTGGTATAGAGCTGTGATGTGTTTGATGCGGCCTCTTTGGTACTTGGATTCGTGGGAAGATTTGTCTCACAAAACCAAAATCCGAACATATAATTAGTTTTGTGACTGAGTTTGGGACTTTTCACTTGTTCCTTGTTAGCCTTCTATTGTGACAGTGCTATTGTAAATTAATTTATTTGGAAGTGCTCTTCTGCCCTTACTATTATCATTATATTTTTGTAACTGATGAAACTGAACATAATCAAAATTATGATGCATGTACATAAATACAGGTGGATAACAAGATAATCAGGAAGAGGATCCATGTACGCATTGAACATGTTCAGCCATCAAGGTGCACTGAGGACTTCAAGCTGAGGAAAAAGAAGAACGATCAACTGAAAGCAGAGGCCAAGGCAAGAGGTGAAGTCTTCAGCACAAAGAGGCAGCTAGAAGGCCCTAAACCTGGTTTCATGGTGGCAGGTGCTATCTGTTGGACAATCTTCACTGTATTTAAAAGATTTAATTCTATTGTGTACACAACAACAAATAGAATTTAAAGAAATAAAGAAAAGGAGAGAATTTGTTTGATTACAAAAATCAAACTCGAAATAATAATAAATAAATAAAACAACAGATTTTATTTTGTTACAAAAACAAAATTAAAATCTGATTAAATAAACAAATAAAAACAGAATTAAATTAAACAACTTACTTGGTTAATTTATTTGAATAACTTTTCTGATCAAGTCCAGTGTTTAACACTGTGTCCTTAAGACAGATTCGTCCTCTCCACGGTGCTTTCAGAATTTGGACGTCTATCTCCCAGGATGAAATGATCTCCCACAAACAATAGCAGCACTACAAATTGTTTGCCATACGAACACACTAAGTGTTTATACTCTCTCTGACAAGAAAATAATGCAGCAAAATGAAGAGGAAGTTTGCAGAATTATGAAGAACGAAAATTAGAGTTACAAAATCCAAATGAGGGTGGTCCTATTTATAGATGTGAAGGTGACTCTTTGTTTTGAATTGAACAGGTATCATACCTGTTGGGTTTTGAATTCAAACAGATAGTAAAACGGGAAGGGCCCTGTTTGGGTGTACCTTAATTCCAAAACAGTTTATTTCTGTTTGAAAACGGGAAGGGCCCTGTTTGGATGTACAAAAAATCCAAACCAATTTAATTTGAATTCTGGATTTTATTTTAATAAAAAATAAAATTAAATTCAAATGTTTTTGGCCCAAAAAGATTAGAAGCCCAACCCAACCACACACCACGCCCAAGCCCAGCCCGGACGGTGGTGCGCGTGTGGTGATTTTTGGGCCTAATGGGTCTAACCCATTTTGCCCATAACCTCTCCCTCTAAAAAGATTAGAAGCCCAACACACCACGCACCCGCGCCCAAGCCCAGCCCGGACGGTGGTGCGCGTGTGGTGATTTTTGGGCCTAATGGGTCTAACCCATTTTGCCCATAACCTCTCCCTCTAAAAAGATTAGAAGCCCAACACACCACGCACCCGCGCCCAAGCCCAGCCCGGACGGTGGTGCGCGTGTGGTGATTTTTGGGCCTAATGGGTCTAACCCATTTTGCCCATAACCTCTCCCTCTAAAAAGATTAGAAGCCCAACACACCACGCACCCGCGCCCAAGCCCAGCCCGGACGGTGGTGCGCGTGTGGTGATTTTTGGGCCTAATGGGTCTAACCCATTTTGCCCATAACCTCTCCCTCTAAAAAGATTAGAAGCCCAACACACCACGCACCCGCGCCCAAGCCCAGCCCGGACGGTGGTGCGCGTGTGGTGATTTTTGGAAGTAATTATATTAACATTTATGCTGATTGGAAATCGGTGCGAATGTATGGGAACGTTGAAAGACTTGTGTACATCGGTATGACTCTGAAACTAATCTGGATTCCGGTTATGGTTAATGGTTGTCGATAATGTGCCATAATCTGTAAATTATCTATGACTTCGCATGAGAATTTCATATGAATTATTAACGTTGGATTAGTTTAAAGATAAATCTAACTGGGTTCATTATGATAAAAAGTGACTTGTGTTATACAAAAACAGGAGTGATGTGTTTTAAGAGAATTGTTGTACCGTGTTCTGTATTCAGGAGTTAATACTGTGGAATTGGTTAACAAGAAGACATGGTAAATGTAAACCCCGCTTACTGGGAACATGATATTTTGAATGGCCTATCAAAGGCTACTGTAGTTCATTTGGCTCAACACATGTTTTATGGCATAAATATCTACCCAGAGTGGATCATCAGAATGAATAATTGGATAAGATCACGGGTTGTTTTATACGTTAATAACTGTTAAGAATTATGATAAACATCGGATTGACGTACGAATGACTCAACCTGAAGACATAATTAAATATCAATGACATTGTCATGTAACTCACATTATGATATAAACTGTTCTGTCTTTGTTAAGTGTACCGTAATGACATGATATGACAAGAAATACTCTATTTTCTGATATGTTACGTTTTGAATCAATGAATGATTGTCCATATATGTAAAAGTATTCATGGCATCCTTAGCACAAGGCCCTTACCCGGGGGTAATAGTACCATGGTCTTATGGCCCTTGCTCGGGGGTAATAATACCGTGGTTCAAGTATGTTACAAGTTCCCGGTACCGGAGGTTCCTTTATGGAACTAACAAGTATGCTCTATATTGATTTGTTAGGGCTATTGGATGTACCAGGTATAATCAAACATGAATTCTGATTTCTGTTTATGATTCAAGCATAATTAAAAATATGTATGAATATGTTTCTGTTTATCCGTTCCGTTTACGCTATGTTTCGTCGTCGGATTTGCGATTTTCTTCGCGTTTCGGACATTTTCAACCGAACAAATCTTTGTTTCGGTACCTCTTTTGCCGTTCCCGCCTTTTCAGGGTTTGTTCCCCTCGCTCTCCTCTTGATTTCCGTACCCTTTTCACGTCCCGGCCTTTTCGGTCATTTTTGACCTTCTCGGGGGTTGACCTTTCGGTTGACTTTCCATATTCTAGCCCGGTTTTCCTTCCTCCGGCTATTTTCTCATCATTTTTGACATGGCGGACGACATTCCACGCGGCGGGACTCCCTCGGATCACGAGATGGATCCCGGGGTCGAGCTCCTACCTTTGAGCGAGCGCCCGTTCGACCCGGCGACCTACCGGACGGCGATTCATGTTCTGCCCCCTGACGGACTCCGCCAGTTTCGGAGCTTCGAGAGGCACGTGCCACCCGAGCTATTACTGCGTGAGCCTACCTCCCACCTGTCCTTCGGCCCTTCCGAGGTAACTCTCTTTTCTTTGCTTTACTTTCTGCAATGTAGGACACAAAACTGTTGTAGCTATTTGTGCTCTTTAACTGCTTTAGCTCAGATACCCTGTATACTGTAGTTGATTGTAAACATACGTACAACTGATATCTGCTTGGGACTGACACATGCACACACACTGCACTAGCCCTGAATCACTCAAACACACTGCGCTCACTGTATTTCACTGCAAACACACCGATACCCGATATCTGCTTGAGTCTGAAAATATGCACACATGCTATATTGTACTGAACCACCCAAACACGTCGACGCATCACACGTTGTAGTTCACTGTAAGCACACCGGCACCCGGTATTTGTTTAAATCTGTCAAACTTGCACGCATGCTATATCTGCTCTGAACCACCCCAAATACGCTGACACATCACACATTGTAGTCCATTGTAAGCACACCGGCACTCGGTATTTGTTTAAATCTGTTAAACTTGCACGCATGCTATATCTGCTCTGAACCACCCGAACACGCTGACGCATCACACGCTGTAGTTCACTGTAAGCACACTGGCACCCGGTATTTGTTTAAATCTGTCAGACTTGCACACATGCTACATCTGTATGCTTCTTAGAACTGCATTTTGAATGTTGCCTTGCAATCGTTATTTTCTATTTACAGGGGGATTCCCATACCATCCGTGGGTATGGGAACACCGGCGCTCGGGAGTGGTATGCCGAGCTTCCTGATGCGGTCCGTCGCATAGTGGACCAAGCGGGCTTCGGCGCTTTCTGCAGAGGACTCTCCAGGCTCACTACATGCAGACCTCTCCTCGCTGCTCTGGTGGAGAGGTGGTGGGACACCACCGATTCATTCCATTTCTCCGCGGCAAGGGACATGATGATGACCCCTTACGATTTCTCGATGCTCACAGGCATCGGGGTAGGGGGTGATCCGATCCCCTTTGATATTGACATGGACGAGTGGACTGCCGCTCAGGTCTATCTGCTAGGTGAGACGCCACCTCTCGCTCGTCCAGGCTTTGTCCGATATTCCTGGTTCGAGGTGCAGTTCAGGGTCCAGCCCACCCTTGTTGATGCAGCCCGGATGACGCCAGAGGCCGTGGAAAGATACGCACGCGGCTTCCTCATGTTCTTGTTTGGGACGACCATCTTCGCCGACCGGGCGAACACCGTGCCTCTCTGCCTGCTCAGCTCACTGGTGGACGTCAGGGACATCTTGCATTACGACTGGGGTGGCGCCGCTCTGGCCACTCTCTATGGATATATGAGCTTAGCTTCCCGCGGCAGCGGACAGTTGCTCGGGGGCTATTGGCGTGTTTGGGAGGTACGTCTTCTTCCCTTTTTACATTTCTGCTTTCTGCTTTCTGTATTCTGTACACTGCACACACTGTAGTCTGCTTTATACTTGCTGTATACTGTACACACGGCACACACATACTCTGCTTTACATTGACTGTACACTGTTCACACTGTACACTCTGCACAATACACTGCACAACACATGGCTCTGCTATTTCTGCTTTTACTCTATATTCTGCTTTATCTGATAAATGCACTGGTATTTACCTTGCAGTTGTGGGTTTATGCCTACTTTCCTAGGCTCGCTCCTGTACCGGCGACGGAGACTCCTCTGGTCATCCCGTTCTCGCGTCGCTTTGACGGGAGATGCACCCGGAGGCCACGAGAGACATTTGGCTTTTTCCGCCGCTACTTCGACACCATCACTCCTGCCGAGGTATGTTTTACTTGCAGTTCATTTAAGCTTCACCTTTCCACTGCATATTTCAAAAATAGTAGATGACAGACTGTATGCCACTTTCAGATCACTTGGCAGCCTTGGGCTCCATTGCCGGTGACGATGCAGGACCGATTCACCGGTGCTGAGGAGACCTCACGTTTCTGGATCTTACTAGAGGGCCCGGTCTGTCGGGCTTGGTACCTGGGTGAGCGTTTCCTACGCCAGACCCTAGGGTTACCAGAGCAAATAGTCCCGGTTTACCCTCCTGAGGACATGAGGGAGACTGAGAGGCTCACCACCGAGCAGATGGCCGATTATACTATCGGCTGGGAGGCGACCCGCTTCAGAGGCATCGGCGACTACCGAGAGTACGTACAGACGTACATCATGCGATCTCTGAGCGGTGGCCGTCGAGCGGAGGGAGCTAGGCCCGTGGCGCCAGCAGCTGGGGCAGGAGCGGGACCTTCGAGGATGGCTCGAGTCCGTGGCAGGGGCGGAGTTTAGGGAGGACGGGGGACCGGTTGGCCTGTTCTGCCCGCTTCATTGACTTTCCGAGAGCAGGGTGGGGCAACCTATCAGATCCCCTTCGCCCCTCCGCCGGCTGATCACGAGTTTGTCGATGTCCCCGACTTGCCTCCAGTATGTATTACTGCATTTTCGTACAGTCATTTCATTTCAGTTTATTTGATATTCCACAGAATATTGATGTATCTGATACTTTTACAGGCTTCTTCTGAGTATACCCGGCAGTCATTGGAGATGAATGCCTCCATGATGGGGATGCTACAGCGGACCTTTGATCTCCTGGCCCTCTACAGCATTCCGGTATGTTCTTCTAATCACGGCCTCAAATCATTCACAAGCTGATTCACGTAATCCGATGCACGACACAACACCTGATACACTGATCTCACAGCATCTGATACACTGCATACACTGCATTCTGCACTGTACTCTGTACTAATAAATTGCTCACGGCATTCATACATTGTATACTGCATTCTGCACTGATAAACTGCTCACGGCATTCTCACACTGTGTACTGCATTCTGCACTGATAAACTGCTCACGGTATTCTCACACTGTACTCATACACTACATTCTGCACTAATAAACTGCTCACGGCATTCTCACACTGTGTACTGCATTCTGCACTGATAAACTGCTCACGGTATTCTCACACTGTCTCCAGCTGGACCTTCCGTCCCCGCCCGAAGGAGAGATAAGGAGGGCAGAGCATTCCCCCGCACCAAGGCGGGGCGCACTCACATCGGGAGTAGTTCGCGAGCTCCAGTCCCTGATGATGATGATGACGAGGAGTTAGAGACGGAGGCAGAGTCGGAGGCGGAGTCATCGGAGGAGGAGACCGGAGGTGGTTCTAGCTCGGGCTCTGATGACGATGCTGATGATGCTCTTGGACCTTCGTCCAGGAAGAGGACTAGGACAGACCGCTAGCCTTCGGAATCGCTTGATATGGATACAGATTTTTGTTATTTTTCTTCTTTCTTGTACTTTTCTCTTTTGTTGGTAGTTAGGATACTCTGTACTGTCGCAGGCAGATTTTTTTGTGTACTTAAAAGATTATGAAATGAACAAACTTTTTATCTTAAAAAGTGTTACATCCGTATATCTTTACATTTCCTACTTTGCATCGCATCACACCATATTACACCTCAATGTAAATGAAATTGATCTGTTGTCTGAAAATTGAACACTTGCACTGTAATAATCAGATAACTAAACAACCAATAGCAAAATAACCCAAGCAACCCATTGCCTGATTCTGGACACACAGCCCTTACTCTACTGGGGATTAATCTGCATACAGCCCGTAACACAGCATTTGGTTCATTTTGCACATAGCAAATCCTGAACAAATAGCCCAATCTGACAAGACAGACTACGGAGGTGAAACCAGCTGGAGTTGAAACACAATCGAATATAGAGAATGGCACACCATTCTGAGCATAAATGATTTTTGTAATTAAATAAGGTTTTTTTTTTCAAACCGGGGCATCAAGCCTACAACTGAACACAGTGGGGAGGATTCAAACAAAAGGGTACACGGCCTAAAACACAACGAGACACATTCGGGAGAAACCTAGAACAAAGGTTGTGGTAAACAAAACAAAAGGCACGACACACAAGCGTGTTGAACGAATACGGGGGACCTTAGATCACGAGGAGCCAGTTTCTCTAGGTATTGTTTCCCACCCTTTCTGATCTGTGATTCTCACATCACTCGGCCCTCAGGCTCGGTTTTTCTCTCAAAACCCTTTTTCTTACTTTTCTCTCAACTTACACCTCTCTATTCTTTATTCTCTCATTTTTTCTTCCTTCCCCAGGGTGATTAATGGATGAATAGAAAGGTGTGGGTTCATGCCCAATGCCGTTAGCTCACAGCTATTTCTTCTGGTGGGTAGAGTGCCCTCCTGGCGAGTACGTTGATGACGGGGAAAAACAGAACACCTAACTCAACTGTGCCCCTAGTTCATCATTTTGACCATTTTTTGTTTTTGCTTTCTACTAAAAACAGTTTTGATCAAGATGAGAGTCGGATTAACGTACTTGTTCGATTTTTGATTTGAAAATCATGCAAGTCAGGCTGTAAGCACTGAAAATTTTCCTTTTTGGGTCCAAGAAGATGGTCCAGTTTTGGAAAATGGAATAGTTTTCGAGAAAATAGTCAACCTCAATAAAAATTTTCAAAAAACTATTTTGCAAACAGTCGATGCTCAGCGAGCATGGAACTTACCCTTTGAGATGCGCGACCTCGGATCGGAGGCAATGGAAAATTGCCCCTGGCTTAAAGGGGGGAGGGATGGCAACGGAAAGTTGCCCCTGGTTTGAATGGCGGCTCACAACGACTCGTGGCAATGGAAAGTTGCCCCTTGTTTGGATGGTGCCGCAGTAGTCCGCAGATAGTCTTCATTGGTGGTGGTCGAACTCTTGGACACAGAGATAACGAAGACGGTCATAACAGATATATGGACACAATCACCTTGGAAGGCGTTAGCGACTGGACTTTGGGATGAAGTCGAAACCATTGCATGGACCGAGATGCTATGAAAGCGTTGGGGGCTGGACTTCATGATGAAGTTGCCTACGTATCCCAAACATGGGAATCAAGCCTTACGTAGTTCCGGTTAAGGTACACTCGGGTATTTTAACCTTCACTTTCTTAGGCTCTAATTTTTGCCAAGGTGCCCGATGTGGGTTTTCGACCTTACGAGCTTCTTTTTTTATTTCCCTTTTTTTTTTCTTCTCCGCATTTTTTTTCTTTTCTTTTCTTTCTTTATATTTTTTTTGCTTTTTTTGTATTTTTCTCTTGCTCTAACTTTTGCCTGGGTCGCCCTTCCGGGTTTTCGGCCCAGCGAGCCTCTCAAAGGGTAAAAGTGTAACAAGTCCATGCCAAATGGTTTTTGAAGTTGAAGCCTCTCTGTATCTAGGAGAACGGCTGTTGCAATGATTTGCAGAAGAATCCGTCATGGTTGCTTCACGAGATTCTTCTGGTGAGATCTAATCTTTTGATTCGACTTCGGTGCCTCTTACTCGAGGGCTGCTTCAAAACTGGCCATACGGGCCTCCTCCGACAGTTGACCGTCGAATGTTCCGGATGGGTTCGTGGTTCAAAACAAACAGGTCGAATCTTGAGGCTGAGAGCGATCCTAGGCTGCACAATCTCAAGAACGATTCCACACAGGTCTTCACAGGGCCGTGTAAAACATTTGTTTTTGAAAGTTTTTAAGAAAGCGACGAATCGCTCGTGCTGAAGATAGTGTGGAACCAATCCGAATCAAGCCAGGGTCCTTCCCAGTACTCACGCTAACAAGCATGGTTTCATTCATTAAGGGCTTAGCGCATCTCTCTTTCTCTTAAAATGATCAAAATTTCGCAAAACCCGAGGAATTCCTTCCTCTTTGTTTTTGTGATTGCAGTGTTCAAAAGGGGTTTTTGAAAAACTTAGGTTAATGCAATGAGTTTGGCGCGCAGGAGAGCAGGCGAGATGTACTGTCAGCCCATTCAAATCCTCTGGCACTTATACTGAAAGCAAGCATGAAAGTGAGATAGCAACAGCTGTTTCATTCAGATTTGTTGGTATAACTGGCCCCTCGGCAGAAACAGACTCAAAAACAAAAACGGGTAATTACAAAACAAAACGGTGTTCGAGGCAACAACCTCGGAATCACTCGATACAACAAGGCAGACCCTTAAGCAAAAAGACTGACTCAAAACAAAGAGACAGACTCAAAACAAAAGACTGACTCGATACCCAGGCCAGAATTTACAAAAACTCGGTTTCACTAATGCTCAAAAATGCGTGCCAGACGCTACATCCAAAATATACCGAATGTCACCCGCAGGTGGTTCACTTTACATACTTGCAGCATCTGTGTCCTCAAAATCCAGTAACTAGGTGGTAACGGACTTGACTGAGGTGGGCGGGAGGATAACCTCGTTGTCAATCAAATCTTGCACCTCATGACGGAGGCGGAAGCAATTGTTGGTTGCATGGCCTGTCTGCTGGTGGTACGCGCAGTACTGGGTAGCATCATGCGTAGTAGGGAGATTCTTCGGGAGAGGACGAGGCTCCATGGGTTTAAGGTGCCCCTTCTCGGCAAGGATCTGAAGTGCCTTGGACAGAGGCATGTAGAGAGCATGAAAGACCCTGCGCCCTCAGGGCAGGTATTTTGAAGTCTGAGTGTTCTTACTAGACACACAGGCGAAAGGGTCGGCAGGCGCCACTTTAGCTTTCTGATCTTTCCCAGGTGCAGGGGCGGGAATAGGAGGAACTGTTCTGGCATGACGGGGCCTATCCCGATTTTCTGACTGACTTGAACTCCCCTTAGGTGGAGTGGGGAAAGCATCCTCCACAGTTTTCACCACAACTGCGGATATCTGTTGCTTGTTCATCCCTCCGGCTTTCAAAGCCTTGACTGCCCACAGCAGCTGTTCCATGGGATTGGCATCTGCCTTCATTTTGTCTTTTCCTCTGGCCTCAGCCTGATCGAGGGTTTGGGTTGATGTTGATATGCCATTACCATAGCTGGAGGCCATCTCTGGTTGGCTAAGTTCAATCACAATGCGTCCCAACAGCGGGGGCTCCTGGGGTACAAAACTCCCGGCATATGGTGCGGCTGGAGGTGAAGCTGACATTCCGTAGGCGAGATCCGCCACAGACCTCTGGAGATCACCTATCATTCCCATTAGTTCAAAGGTGGTGGGCTCACGAGCCTGATACAACTGGGGGGCCCAGACCGGGTGCACAACAGGCGACCTGGGTGGATGTGGCATATCAATGTTGGTCTCACTTTGCAGAGTGATCCCTTGATCTAATGCAGTTGTCATAACCACGAACTCTTCTGAATTCTGTGTCGTCATAAGTCCAGCCTCAGCAAAGGGTGAACACTGGCTATTCTGTATCAACTCTCCGATTCTCTGAACTGAAAGGAAAAACAAACAGCATTTCAGCCCAAACAAACCATCCACGGGTGTAGCCAAATAACTGTACTCCACTGCTGATAACTGTTCCCCAGAATCACTGCCCCCAAAACTGAACCCTGATACCCGCAGATAACGGATTCTCAACAACACTGATACTAGTGCCCTCGGGCCCGATACTCAAACTTGCAAACTGGTATGTACGTTCCTGTAGAGATACACTCTAAGAGCACATAGCAAGTAAAGAGAGCCAAAACACCCCTATATTGAGGTAGGGTTTCCCTGTCCTATTTTGTCAGGAGCTAGGGTTTCACTACGCACACAGCGGTTTCAAACAACCTAACATCGGGTAAACAACATGTTCTGCTTGCTGTGCATTGCATGTTTGATCTACGCTAGACATTGCTAGGTTGCATTTGATCATGACATGTATGTTCCTTGATTTGGTGATAGGAGTTTGGACCCCTTTGGTTTTGTTGGTTAGCATTATCATTAACAGTCAAGACGTGCATAGATTGTCAATTGGACTATCGGCTATGGAATGGCGGGATTGATTGGTCGCCCGAATAAAGTGAGCAGTGTTCCCGTGTTGAGAGGACCAACAACACATATTAAGGGAAATGGAGTATTTAGTGTCAGCGAATAAAATATGGCTTTGAAATGTATTGCATGCAAGTTCTGTCTCGCTGCTTAGCTGCTGAGTTTGCGGTTCTGCACGCGCATTCTTTGCCGACGCCGCAGTATACGTTGCCTGACGGGCAGTAAAACACAGCCGAATGGCTTCATTTTCTGTGTCGGTGACCTACACCACACTACCACGGTGACTCTATTCAGCTGGTGGCACTACCTCAAGTTTCCAGAGAAGCAGTCCTGAGACTTTTTGAAACTTCTAGAGGAGGGTATCAGAGACATATGGAAAACTACATTGCCTTGCAAAGATGACCTTCCCGAGCAGAGCAAGCGCGTATTGACTTGAGCCTATTCCAACGCGTCTTACTGCTTTCATCTAGATTTAGTCTAATTTGTAATTAAATTAAATTGTCTGATATTAATTAATTTCGCTTGTGGGTAATTAATCTTGTTTCAAAACTTTTCTAATTTGTCCTAGAGCGAGGGCAACTTGTACATTAAGCGTCGTGCTGAGTCAGGTGTGTATGCTCTCTCCCATCCCCACGTCCTCCCCCCACCCACTCCCTCTTTCTTTCTTTTAATTTACTGCTTATGAAATGGTAAAGGAGCTAGGCAGATAATTTAAACTGACCATACCCTTATGACTCTGCAACTGGTGATCTCATCCATCGCATTTGTCTTGCATGCATCCGGGCTTTGGTACATATGCACGTGCATTTGTCTTCATTCCCAAATTGAATAAAGTGCATCAAATCTGACTCGCATTTCGCATGATGCCTAGGAGTTATGCGCGGAGCCTATTGCTAAGTATATCTTGTATGATGTTGCAATTAGTGTTATTTTACAGAATAGGACATGATGGTTTTGCTAATTATGCTATTGTTTTGGCAGAAGTACTATAGCCCATTTTCCTGTTTAGCATTCGATCAGCATCGCGTGTGCAATGTTAAATGACAGTATGACTTGCATCAGGCCGGACTAACTGCTAGTGACTAAACTTGTTAGATGCCCGTGGTGAAGGTTGGATTGTCTAGTTGGAAAACTTCGTTGCCACATTCCGTATTGTTAGCTACTTGCGAGTAGCAAATTCTAAGTCTTTTGAAAGACAAACGGATAGCATGCTTGTTTCCATTAGGACCAATCTACGTTTAATTGTTTGCTTGTGCGCATAACATACGTAATTCTAAGCTACATCAATAACCGGCATAAGAAACACACTCACGTTGTTTCAAAACGGGTTCACGCGCTTTACGTAGACGGCCCCAGATACTCTCGGATCGGGCGACGGGGGGGTGTCAAATAGTTGACCTTCCCCAGTCGTACCCTAAGCTCCCGAGACGGACCCATCCCGGTGATGAGGGATCAGTGGCCTTCGGCACGGAGTCCCAGGGTTTCCCAATTCTCCTAATTTAAATATTTAGTGGCGACTATGTATCTAGGCAAAAGCAGTCAAATGTATTGGGTCACTTTCTTTTTTAAAAAATACTGTTTGTTTCAACATACGATTTGCCGGATCTTTTGGAACTCTTTGGTTAGAAATTAAGGAACCGTGAACATGACATATTGAGTCTGAACAGCTAGCATGAGGCCCACGGGCTGTGTCCTAGCAAGTTATAGTGATACAGAAGGTAATTGAATAGGTTTACAAGATGAAAAACACTATTATATGCGACTAAAAAGAATTCGAGCTGGTACACGCAGGTTGGTATAGACAAGGCCTTCATGAAAGGCAAGTTTCACATAATGTTCACCATAATGAGCACACTCTACTTCATCAGTCGCGATAGAATAGCTAAAAATCCTGATAGTTGCTTATATAGTTAGCAGGATTTATTTTCACAGGCCAATGATAAGTATTTTGTTGATTTAAGACTTAGCTGATGGTTGATTTTGGACATGACCTAATTTCGGGAAAGTGAATATTTTAGTTATGAAGATAACAAATCAGGCTACTGGATGTCTTTTTGGGCAAAAGAAATTGCTGGAGGAGGCTTTTGGAGAGGTTTATATAAAGATTGTTAATCCTAGTTGGGCAACTATTCCACTGAAATGGGATTGATGCTCTCAATTGATCGTGATCGGAGAAAGGGTTGAATAATCACATACTTCAAACGAAATTGATTAGATAGTTTTTAATGTAACTCTAGAGCTCACATCAGACCTATATTATGTCATGCAAAGTGTGTTAAGATACAGCAGGAATAGGAGAAAGACCAAGCAAAGTTGCACGTCTCAAGCTGCTAAAATAGGTGTTTCATTACTTAAAGGAATGGAATAGATTTCGGTATTTTCTACAACAGAAAAATGGAGGAATCATTTTTGAATAGTTTTCACTGACAGCGATTATGCTGGTGATTTGGATGATAGACGGGTAAATCAGGCCATGTGTTTATATGATGGGATTTCCGGTTGCACACTATCATGGGCATCCCAAAGAAGTCATCTGGTTCGTTAACCTTGTCCAAAAGAAGCAGAATTCATAGCTGGCAGCAACTTTGCATTCAACGGCAATTGATGGTTGAGAAGGATTATTGAAGAGTTAAAGTTTGTTTTTATCACGACATGGGGGCTACTGATGATTCATTGTGATAATGTTCAACACATATCAACTCTCCAGGAATCAGTTAATTAACAATGGACAGAAACATACCATATAGATGGAGGTTTCTGCATTTG
>NW_021024778.1:804762-821694 GCF_004153795.1 Camellia sinensis | reverse complement strand
TTTCAGACCTGCCTAGGGTCTGTTTGGGGTTGGTTTTGCCATCCGTGCATTGCTTTGTGTACCTCTAATGTAACGCACTTCACTAGTTTCGGTATTCGGGCCATCTAGCATGCATTGGGTAACATATTTGCATGATTCGGGACCATTGTACATCATGTTTCAGAGCTGGAAAATGTATGCTTGTATGCCATATTTCATCCTTTGCGATGCTTAGTTAGAGTTTCATGTTGTGCCTTAGGATTGGTCCATTGCATTCGTGCATGTTTGCATGTATTTCGGTTGTCTCATTTTCATCGTATGGCCACTGATGTGAGTGTGGCTGAAGTCCACTCATATTGGTGTAAGTCCATCTTGCATTGTGTATGCAATTTTAGTCCATAGCATTGCATATGCTAGATTGCATGTTAGTGCATTGTGTATGCCATGTTACGTCACGCGCATTGTGTATGTCATCTTAGTCCATAGCATTATGTATGCTAGGTTGCATGTTAGTCGCATTGTGTATGCCATCTCATTGCATTGTGTTTGGGATAGGAGTTAGCCTAAACACGGGAAACGAGGGATGTTTCATACTCAAAGTGACGAAACGTGTCTCAATTCCCGGTCGCCGACACTCCGGATTACCCATGATGGAGTCTAGGCCTTGTTGCGTTTTTATGTGCATTCATTTCACATTGAGTCGTGCAATTCGACTCCGCGGCCATCATGCATCAAGATGCGTGATTGGTGGCACGAGGATCGAGGTGTGCATACATATGTGAAAATACTTTGCCATGCCCCTTTCTTGCTCTCTGTTGTAGCAAACCAGAAATCAGCAGCCTTCTAGAGCTTTGCACAGCATTCCGGGATTAATTGCAAACAGAGGCAAATCGGGGCATTGCGAGGAATTTCCCGACGAGGCAACTCGAGCATGCATGCATCTTTCATCATTCGGAGCAGAGCTGAGGCGGTCCATAGACTTGCATGCTAATTTATTTGCTTTCCTAGTTAATTTGTTAATTAATTAGGGTTTTGTAATATATAATTATTTATTCGGGCTGTATTATTTATTCGGGCCCTCCGAGCGAGGGCGCAATTGTAATAAGTGTGCGTGTGTGTGATGTATGTCTTCCAACCCCACGTCTTTCTCCCTTTTATTTATCAGCTTATGATGGTTAGATTAGGGCATTTTTCAATTAGCATACTTATGCTTGCATGTTTGCATCATTCATCTGTATTGCATGCACCGGGCTCTACGCATCGTACTAACTGCATTGTATTTCAATTCTAAGTTGAATACATGTTAGCTGTAGCATCTTATATGCCATTCTTAGGATAGCCGAGCCTATTTCTAGTTGCATTTTGCATGTGTTGCATTAGCCATCTTAACATGAACTAGGATCATGCATATGATTACTAACTAGTTTCTATTTCGGCTCGAAGTACTCGGTGAGTGTTTATGCTTTAGCATCCTTGCATGTGTGTAAGTGACTGCCATGATAGCATGCTTGCCATGAGGCTAACTGGTTATGTGATATAACTACCTGAATGCCTATGGGTGAAGGTTGGATTATCTGGATTGGAACAATTCATCAATTGTGAGTTTTAAGCCCACTTGAGAGTGGCAAATCATCATGTTTTCTAAGCCCACCTGAGGGTGGCAAATCCACATTTTAGCCTACTTGCGAGTAGCAAACCATTTTCAAAACAAACATGAGATGTTTTGTTCCAATTCAAGCGACCCAGTCTATACTTGTATGCTGTGCGCATCACATAGTAATTCTAGGCTAATAAACCGGAATAAGCGCACATAATGTTTTCAAAACTCGATGTCATGGTTAGTAGAGGCCGATCTTTGATCGAGCGAGCGGGGGTGCTCACGAAGTGACCTTCCCCAATCGTACCCAAGTTCCCGAGCCGAGGCAACTTTGGTGATGACGGACACGTGGCCTTAGGCAAACGAGTCAGGGTTTCCTAAATTCCCCAAAATAAAATATTTAGGTGGCGACTCTGTATCTGGCAAAGTAGTCCATGTTTGGCACTTCTTTCAAAAAAATCTGTTCTAAAAAACGATTTACTGGATTTGGACTCTTTGATGATTCATCGGTCTTACATTGCACTCTGCGAGATTAGATACAGAACTGTGACTTTTGAGTCCTGAACTGTAGTAAGCCTATATGAACAAAACGGGATTTCCCTCCCGGGGTGTTCGGGGACGTCTACACACCGACACCTGAAAATGGTTTTTCCCAAATAGGGTGAGCCAAAGCCCAATAGAAACAATCTAACACAATGTATGAATCTTAACAAAGATGTAAGTATATTATGCATATCCAATGCCCATGATAAAATCATTTATAACTCTTTTACAAAACCATGCCATGCCAAGCTAAGCTTTATATTTCAATTCTTTTTATCTCAATTCACAAGTCATTCACCATTTCATTTAGACAACCAAACTGAGGGTACAACTCAGTAGGTCTCTAACTAACACAACCATTATTCAAATACTTCCATTCTGTCATTTCGTTAATAGGAATCAGCACCCATGTATACACGCGATTTTCAAGACTTTCACTCTAGACACACAGGCTAACTTAATTCAATAGAGTCCATCCTCTTTCTTCTCCCAAACATGGAGTACATTCCCTTTCTTCTTCCAAACAACATATATTTACAATGTATTAAAGACATAATCATATTCAATGACAACGAATAAGAGATTAGTTTCAATTCACCTAATCCTCATGCAATTTTTACAACAATCACAACTATCCTCCACCGATAGCCCAAAATAGATATTTCTAAACAGATATACAATCTGCAAGACAGATAAATTATCCAAATTTTCATCGATGAGAGGTAATACATAGCCAACTCCACCATTTATATAAACATCTATCCAATTTCATATTCCCAACACCAATTTCATTTATTTATACAAAATAACTATTTGAGACATTTTAGGGCAAAACTCCATTTTCTTCTAAAATCCATCCTGGGTATCAAAATCAATAAATTTATCACAACACAACCTCATATCTACTCCCATAACCATTTTTAATCCATACATTTGAAACCCCTCTTTTGATTTCAAACCAAAACCCTAGGTTTGTTCAAAATCATCATAGATTCCAATATTCTTTACACATCAACGAATAACTCATAGAAGAGTGTAGAAAGTCCCTACCTCGAAGCTAGAGATCAAGGAAGCAATGAAGGAACTTCAAAGATGCCAAAGCCAAGTTCTAATTGGATCAAAACGTAGCCCTCGAGGTGCTCTACCTTTTTAACAAAGGCATATGGATAGAGAAACCACCAAATCTAGGTCAAAATGTAGATAAAGAGGCTCTAGATCTAGGGTTTTGAGAGAAAAAAATGTCAGAAAATGATGTACAAAGGTGCTACTGCGAATTGATATACGCACAATCTGCTTGAGCACAAGAAGTGATGCTTGAGCGTCAGACACAATAAGTTGTTCCACTTGAGCGCAAGAAGTGACGCTTGAGAATTAGACACAATAAGTTGTTCCACTCGAGCACAAGAAGTGACGCTCGAGCACAGAATGCACACTCTCAGTAGTTTTGCAAAAAATAGACCCAACGCTCGAGTGCAAGAAAGGCTACTCGAGCGTAAAATATACTCTCCCAGTAGTTTTGCAGACCTACAAAAGTACTGAGAGTTTACAAAGCCCACTCAAGCGCAAGAAGTGCAGCTCGAGCAGAGGAGTAAAATTCTGAGCAACAAAAGTTTGAAAACCAAGCAACCAACCTGTTCCAAACGCAACCATTACAATCCAATTGCCAAGCTCAAGGAAGAATGAGGGGACAAAGACATGAACAGCACAACAAAACCACGAAACTTGAGTCCAACATACAAAAGGGTCGAGTTAAAACTGGAATCGCTATATGAACCAGAATAAATAGTAACATTCTCTCACGACAATGATGATAATATACATATAAGACATGGTATAATGTCCTTAGGCTTACATTGAATAACAACGAATAAAAACGGAAGGGGTTTTCCCTTATATAATACAAGGCTCTCGACTAACAAATAAAAGGCCTCGTGGCCAACAAAGAAAAAGGTCATCAGGTCCCAAACGATCTTCCAACCTTGTACCTGAAAATTGTCAACACGTGGGATGAGCACTAAACCCAGTAGATATCCCAAAGATCCTAACCAATCACAACATATAGATAAAAATGATCATTCATGCACCACAATATACCATATAAGTAGTATGACAGTTAATATCCAAAAGTATACTCATATAAATATGTTTTTCTCAAAAACCTCCTCTTGGCACATTACAGTATAAAAATCATTTATTCTCTTTTACATTCTCATTTTTCTTCCAAAAGAAAAAATTTCAAAACCGCATTCTTTCTTTAATAAAACTTTCCACGTTAACATAAAGGAATCCCACTTAAACATTTGTTTTGAAAATATAACCCCACATGCAAATCATAAGCTCAACCTTGCATCTCAATTCACCATACGCATCAACGCATCAATACATCTACTGCCTTCTCTAGCCATAGGCCTAAGGACTAAAAGACAACCACAACACAAAAACCAATAACGCATATAGCTAAAAATAAATAATCGAGAATAATACATACGATCAATTTCATCTCCATCGGCATATAGCACGGATGGCAGATTTCACAACACATATAACACATAACACTTTACCGGCCTCACCTGGAAGGGGGTGCCCCTCAGGTCATACTTTACTAGGCGCAAATTGGAAGGGAATGAAGAACCTATCGCAAGGCGCCATGCTTTGCTGGCTCAAATACAGCAGGAAACGGACCCCCTTTCACACTTTACTGAGAACAAACCGGAAGGGATGAGGAAACCTCTGGCGAGGTGCCACGCTTTGCAGGCTCAATAAGGCAGGAAACAAACCCCCAAATAACATCACATTAAAAGCATAACAAGCTAACTAGCATCAATAATACATAGGTGTAATGCATACACCTAATCCAATTATTACAATCCCGACTATTAACAGTTAAATGCATTAACCTGCTTCCTTCACAATGTGCTCCATGCACCGCCGTTCAGCAACGGGTTTTCTTACATTTTTAAAATGTTTCCAAAACACAATATGAATTACTAAACACCAAAAATCATACTATCTAATGATCGTCTCATAACATAACAACATTTATAAGCATTCTAATTATCTCTTTAACAACATAATCCATAACTCAATAATGAAATTGTCTGTTCACAATGTCCATTCACAATCAACAACATACCATCCTACATTACATAGCTCACCCTACAGTCGGACTCTTAACCTATATCTGACAACACGCAATACCATCCTCCACCAATGGCCAAGGACAAAACTCTAGACATCCTTTACATAATTAAAACAATAAATGCACCCTTAGGTAATTCCATATTCCCGTTCATTGCAAACTCTCATGTTTTATAAAAAGATAATTAGTTCCACTTTATTTTGAAAACAGAACCTCCCTACTCCAAATACCAACAAACACAACAAGAGCCAACATCCACCAATATTAATCCAAAACTCCAAATTTGTAAATAACCACAACATAACCCAATTTTTATTCAACATTAATCTTTTTCTTTAATATTCCAAAATTTTCAAATGAAATACCAAACCTTCCAAACCCATCTCCTAAACATGCTTTCGTAACCCATGATAAATTGTAAACATAATCCATAAACCCACCAATTTAAACCCAAACCAACCCATATGCTTTTAGCAAAATTAACTATAAAACTTTATATTTTTAAATGCCATAAAAACTGCCACAAGTCTATTTATAGCAAAGTATTGAAAATAAGCTCAAGAATCCCTACCTCTTGAAGTGAAGAAAAGAAAAAGGCGAAAATCCACTGGCGACGAAAACACGATCCGTTCAGATTAAAAGGAAGCCTTACACAAGCTCTACCCTTTTTCCCAAAGGGCAAAGGTTGATAAACCACTAGATCAGGGTGTATTTGTAGATAGAATGTGAGTTTTAGAGAGAAAAAGTTTAGATCTAGGGTTTTTAAAATGTTTAGAGAGAGAGAGAGAGAGAAATGAAAAGGTGATCCAAAAAGTGACTTTTATGAACTAATATACGCGCAGACTGCTCGAGCGTAGAATACAAACTCCTAGAAGTTTTGCAGATAGAAGACCACCGCTCGAGCGAAGAATGCACCCTCCCAATAGTTTTGCAGGCCTATAAAAGTACTGAGAGTTTTTAAATACTGCTAGAGTGTAGAGACAAAAATCTGGGCAACAACAGTTTTGAAAAGCAAGTCACCAACCTGTTTCAAACGCAACCAAGACGCTCAAATAACCAAACTTAATTGGAAATAAAGAGAAACAAGACATGAACAATCATATAAGACAATGAAACCCGAATTCAAAACACCAAACGGGTTGGGTTTAAACCAGAGACGCTATAGTTATAAACTTCATATTAAAATATTGAAATATATAGAATTATTAAATCATTGAATTTTTTTATATGTTATTGGAAGGATAGTTGGTTTTGGAAGAAATCAAAATGTATGCAAGGACTTTTAGGCACGATCATTCGCTAGAAGGGTAAGATTAGAGACCAAGTGTTGCAACCTACAATCTCTCAAGTTGGGTCAATTTTGTAAAACATTTTGATGGCATGTCAGAGTTGTTGACTCCCCTCCAACATTTTATTTGAAAAAGAAGGAATTGTTGCGTAAATGTTATCTAATGCGGCACTATTTTGTCATTAAGTTCAAATTTCAAGTGTTATTTATTTTATTTTTTTTCATTTATTTTTTGCATTGCTTGCTTAAATATAGAAAATAAGTGTTAGACATGTAATCAAATTGTTCAGAGACACGAGGTTTCTATTTTTTGTGATTCAGTAGAGATCTTTTTGTTATGTGATTTTATTTGACAATGAGTTTAAGAACATATGAGATGTTAATACACTCTGTGTGTGTCATTAGTTGGCTCTCATTTTAAATTGGGTGATTAATGTTTTATTTTTGACTTGCTAGGATGATTACTCTTTTGTATCAAAATATTCATGCATCCACTCAAAAAAGATATTGAAATCTGATAAGGTGAAACGGTTACCAATTATGATACTAATTCAGTAATATTTTTTTAATGAATGTTTGTTATACATGTGTCATTTTAACATGGATCAAATTATAAAATTTTCTATTTGGAGTTACATTATAGCAAATCTTTTTAGATTATTTGCTTATGCTACACTGAAATATAAAATTCATTCCTTGGACTTTATTTTTGAAGTTTAACATTTGAGATTTATGAATATTTTTGTCAATTCAATGTGTAGAAATAATTTCAGCTTCTTATCATTGAGGTTATAAATTGAAATAATGTTATCATTTTGAATTAATTTATTACAATTGAATTTTGTAACATATGTGAGACCAAAAAAATTGTTGAAATCCCTAGTATTATACGAACGAAGGAAAGAGTTGAGGCCAACATCAGTATTATTTTAAATGTAATACTCAGGATTATTTTGGAAAGATGATTAAAAGCCATCTTCCAACCCTTAATTCATTTTTAATCACATCATCTCTCATATTTTTTACACATTTTTTAAAAAAAAGATCAAAAAATCAAAAAATCAATTTTTAACCATATTTCCAAAACAACTCTCAATTCTCTGATAGAATGTGTATCACACATTTATATATTTTAAAATTTTAAAAAAAAAAATACAAAATCAACCTCCAAAGGCTGTGAGAGTATTTATGTAAGGTCACCAAATAAATTTTTTTCTTTTGCAATTTTCTAGAAAACTTGTCTACCATGTATAACCATTGCTTAAGACTTCGAGAGTTGCTTTGTGTCTAATTACAGCCCAACATAATAGCAGGCTCTCAATTAGACCAAAAAGTGGGTTTAAATCCTATGAAGCAGAGCATAGCAGAGGCCAGGACTTCAAATTATATCTTACATGAAAGAACAGACAACAGTGGTGCTTTAAAGAGTAGATAAATTACGAACTCACTTGGGTCCCAATCAAAATAACGAAAATTGTAGTGTACAAAATTATAGAGGGCTCAAATTAAATTTTTCACCACCAACCCCAAATAAGCTTGAGTTGCCTCTCAACATATGTTAAAGCTAGATTAAGATTAATTATGACAAGATGAGATATAACCTTCGGCTTAAACAATAGCACCGTGTGCCAAACCCAAACAATACAGGTATGGTTAACATCAACCAAAGACACCATATAATTTGCAACATCATGAACTGAGCTTCAATCCCGTTTCCGTGGACTATAAGCCTGTGCAGCACACCTATTCACTTACGGGTCATTTTACAATACACAACCTCCAAAGGGTGTATACCATTTGTGGTGTTCATTACTACAAATGTCGTAACAAAATTACTTTTAGTCATAACTAATAAAAACATAATTAGTTATAACCAAATACCACATAAAGTATAACCAAAAACATTTTTGATCATAACCAAAATAATAAAAATAATAAGTCATAACTAACATCACAATGAATTATAACTTACACCACAATAAGTCATAACCAAATACCACAAACGTCATAATTGAAAGCATATGGCACACATCTTATAGAATTTCCCATACTTTGTATGGCTTCATTGTTACCAAACATTTTGTTTTCTGTTCCCAAATGTTCTGAGCTAGTCACTACAACCATTCGATCTTCTAAAAAGCTAATAAGCATCACAAACATGTTGCCTTTCACATTTCGGAAACAAAAATAAATAAAAATAACAACACATCTGATGCCTTTAATTTTTTACCATTTACTATGAACAAAAAAGTCTCCTGTCCAGGTCTAAACTAGGGACACAGTTTACATCTCCCTCTAGAACAACAGCAACAACAAAGATAAATACATACAAATATTTATGTCATTACTATGATCATATATATAACTGCAAAACTAGGAAAGGCAATGACTAAATTCCTTGCAAACCATGGGGGGGAAAAAAAAAAACCTAAAATGCATAAAATTTGAAATTCCAACATATTTGCAGTAGTAGCATCAAGGGCAGGCCAAGTCAAGATTAGAGAAAAAGGGGATCCTCATTGTTCTTGTAGATTGCAAACAACTGCTTCGAGTAGTGAGTTGCCAGTGTTCTGCACAGTTCAGGGCCCTTGGGATCAAAATCTTGCAACTCCTCCACAGATTTCTTCAGATCACCTTGTGGGTCTCCATCAGTAAGAAACTCGGCCAAAGTAGTGCCCCTATAACACAGTGACTGAACTTTCAATTACAAAATAATTTACTAAGCCCACAGAACCCATTTAACCATAACAAAAACATCAAAAGCACATTCAGAATTCAAAATGACAAATATTAGACTATTGTTCCAATTGCCGGAGGAACCTGGGATGATGGGATCGAATGGCATACCAGTAAAACTTGAGAGAGAAAATTGAATAGACGATGCAGCTGAAATGGGGTTTATTTGTAATCATCCAACAAGTAGGATGTTAACAACAACCGTAGGTGAATAGTACTTATCACATACGTGATACAACATGCTACGAAATGCTGCAAGCAAATTCAGATTTTCCTCTGGGATGAATGCAATGTAAGACAAAGGATAGATACAAGTACCAAAACAAGTATGTGCACAAATATATAACCATGATTAGTCCTCACAAACCAAGTGGCCCAACAATTGACAACATCAACAAATAATTCACCTCACTCTACAAGAGGTGCATCTTTGTGTCAATAAAAATATATAAACAATTATTGTCTATACATAATACACGTCTAAGAATATAGATGTTCGTGATAATTAAGCTTTCAAGATCCATACCTGAATGCATCACATTGGCTAAACCCTCGTTGGTTGGAATATATTGTTCCCCTGCTACACCTTTCCTCAGACGTCTGCTGCCGATAAAGAGCACACACAGCCTTCATGCACAGTTCAAGATCCTTACCAAATGCCGCAAGCATATCTGCCTCAAACTCCCACTTTAGTTTGGAGTCTCTGTTCCTTCGAATTCTAGATAGAACTTCACCAAAGTCCACATTGTCATATGATACATCATCTGATGCACTAGAACCATCATCACTGCCAGAAACATCAGAGCTACTTACGATGAATCCACCCAAGCTTTCACCCTCAGTGTCTGACTCTGACCCATCCTCCTCCATTTCTTCATTTTCAACACCCTCATTTGTGTGGATTCTGGAATGAGAATTAGCTCCATTGTCATTAGAATTACTAGGAGAATTTTGTTCAGGTGCATTTTTCACATCGCGATTTCTCAATGCCACTAGCCGCCGTCTAGGAGTTGCGGTCTCTCCAACCTTCTCCTCAGAAACAGTTGCAGTCACTGAACAACCATTCGAATAAGAATCCATTTTATCCTGATTTAATTCCTGTAGATGTTTAGTCTTGAGCTTACAAATTGGAACATTATCATCATCACTCTCACTGTCGGAAGTGACAATATTAGAAGCTCTTTTCCTTTTGGGAGTTGAAATGAAAAGGAAATTCCCCTTATAACCATCCATATCCTCCTCATCAGTCTGGTCTGCGAGAGTCCTCTTTAAATTATCATCAGAAGTCTTCTTGTTTTCATTACCCATAGCATTCCATGATGAAAGATCAGTTGAAACAGGAACTGTTCTATTTACTTGACTATCAAAATGAGGCATATTAACATTTGTATTAGCTAGTTCATCTTCACTGTCACTGATATCAATGATGCCAAATGAAGCTCTTGCACTACCTGGCGTCGAAGGAGCCATCTTCTTGCTGAGACTGCTTTCTTCACTGAATGCCAATCGTTTTCTCACTTGGCTGCCATGGTCCATTTCAGGTTCAGAAAGGAAACCTGTTTTGCTTCCCTCAATTTGTGTGGTCAGCTTACTTGGCATATCAATCGAAGGTGAACCTATTAGACGAAAAAAATATGAGAAAAGGAAAGTAAGTCTGTCCTAGACTAGCTATACTTGTTGAGTAAGGGATTTTTTTCAACTTTTTTTTTTTTTTTTGGGGTAATGTAATGTGAATAACTTAAACCTACCATAACTTGATATTAGGTAATGGCTTAGTGCCTCTAAAAGTTTTATACCATAGAATAGAATACATATAGTCACCAAACAAAAAAGTGTAGTTTTATAACTGTGCTTGATATCTTTGTTCATTGTTTGCAAAAAATGGGGGAAGTATACAATCAGAAAATAGAAAATTCAAAAGCTATATAATTCTCCTAGACTGGGAAAATTCACAAAACAACTCCCAATAAAGTATCAGTAAGCCTAACAGTTGATTTCCTTGTATACAGAAACCCATTATTCAAAACAATTAAGTCTGCCATGCAGGGAAAAAAATGTTTGGATGGTCCCAGATTTCAGATTGATAAGCATTTACATGACAAATGATCAAAACAAGTTTTTAAGAAGATTACCCTGCATGCATAAAAGACATCAGTTGAAGTAACATCAAATTTTAAATAAATAATTGCTTTGAAAGATTTGAGCTTTAACCTCCCACGCCTTTATAAACTTGAAAGAAAAGTTAAATGGCAAGAGTTGCTATCCTAAAAGCGCGACTAAAATCAGATAGTAGTTTCTCTAATACCTGCCACTTGCAGATCTTTAATTTCTTACAAGGGGAACAACAAGTTGAGCTCATACCAGTTGCAGCTTTTATGGTTTCATTGTTATCCACAATTGCGGTTTCTGCTTCCAAATGTTCTGAGCTATTTGCTACATCCAATCCATCTTTTAATTCGCCTTCTTTACTTGTCTGCTTTTTATGCATTTCCGATCGGGATTTCATCATTCCAGCCAATGGACTTTGCCCTCCTTTGAAGTCCAAAATATCCTTCTCCAGTGCTGACACTCGCCACTCCAATTTTTTATACTTCAACTTCCAAACCTCAACCTCACTTTCGGCTCTTTTCTTCTCACACTCCAAAACCTTGTTTTCAATCATCAACTGAATGACCTTATCTTCCTCATCTTTCTCCTCTGTTAAATCTACAACCTTTCCTGTCCCTTTGCCTATATCAGCCTTGTTTTCATTTTCAATCTGAGTGATTTGCTTTTCAAGTTCAACATTTCTTCTCTTCAAAAGCTTAACCTCATCTTCAATCCCGGCCCTTTCGACTTCCAATGCACCAAGCTTACCCTCGAGCAATTCAAACTCACTCTTCTTCTTCTCAATCAGCAATTCCAACAACACACACCTCTCTTCAGCCATGCTACTCCTCTCTTCCAATTCTTTGCATTTATTTCTACAGCCTTCTGATCCTCTCTCTAAACCAACCTCACCATTTACAATTTCTTGACCTTTCACTTCCTTCAATTCCATTCCCAAATCAACCTTCACTGATTTCTCATCTAACTGCATCATTCAACTCTCTGTCTCGGAAGCCAAAAACCCTAATTTCAAACATTTAAACAAACCGTTACACAAGTAGGAAATTCAGAAGAAAAAAAAGTACCGGTTGGCATAAGATGAGGGGAAATAAAGAAATATAGACAAAAATAAATACACTCGGAGACCCAAATTTCTTTGTTTGGGTTCATAGAAAAAGAAAAGAAAACAGAAACAAAAATTTAATGTTTAAGAAGAAAAAATCAAACTTTCTGGTCGTTCACAAAATAGGGTAGGACTGAGTAGTGTGTAATTTTGAGAAATTTGCTAAATAGAAAATCTTACGTTTAACTAGACAGCACAAGATGAAAGTCCAAGTTGAGATTATATTTTCTTCTCTCAAAGATTCTCGGAAACCAAACAGGAAAGATGAAAGGGAAATAAAATTAAAACAGATTATTAATGTAAGAAAGTAGAAAAAAAATTACAGCAGATAAACAGAGTGCATTTGCAAGTAGAAGAAGTCTCTAGGGTTCCACCAAAACGAAGGACTTCCAATTGAGGGATCGGAGTGTGAGAAAGCGAAGGGCCTACTGTTCTGTTCTGTGTACGGTTGACGGGTACGAAAGAAATCAAATACAACCTCCTTCAATCACCAATACAACCTCCTTGAATCACACATCAGGTTTTTAAAATGACATATTCCCCTTTAATTTTTCTTTTTTCTTTTTTCTTTTTCTTTTTTCTTTTTTTTTTATTTTCAAAAAAAATTAAGGTTGCGTTTGGTAGAGTTTTCTAAAGCTAAGTTTGGCAAGTTGTCAAAAAATTAAAAAGCCAAAAAGTTAATTAAAAAGTTAAAAAGTTATCACTATTCACCAAAAGTCAAAAATTATGGTTGCACAACTCTCAATCCTAATTTTCCCTTATAAACTAATTTATATAATTTTGTAATACACATTTTTTCATAAAAAATCAAAAAGTTAACCTAAACATTCATATTTTTTTTCCTCAATTTTTTAGTCTAAAAAGACAAAAAAATGCACTTATTTAGGACACCTCAAACAACCTCTAAATATGATTTGAGAATAGAGTTGTATTTTGAATTTGTGAGTTTTGAAATTATGATTTGAGTGTGAAAAATTTGTTTGGTGAATGAGTTTTGAAAAGAGTTTTGAATTGAGTGAGAAATTTTTGATGTGACATATGATATTTGATACAAAAATTTACAACTTATAACTAAACACACAACTCAAAATTCTATTCAAAACTCATAAAAAAAATTTAAAAAATTCAGAAAATATTTTTTATTGAATATATAAAAATTAACGTGGGTCAATTGCAAAAAAAAAAAAAAAAAAATGCACTGTTCCAATCAACTGGCCGGACGACCGGTGGGACGTCTGGTTAGCCCAAATTTTCGCGCATTGGTTAGAGTTTTCGAAAGTGAGTATGTAATTAATTTTTGAAAGCTGTAAACAAACACCACATTGAAAACAAAGGGTAAAACTAAAGTTTGGAAGCTCCACCAAACTGAGCCTAAGGCCTTATTTGTCATAACTTAAAAAAGTCAAAAAATTAAAAAGTTAAAAAGTGACTCTCTTATTTAAATCACATCATCTTATTTAAGTCACATCACCTCTCTATCACATCACTTCAAACCTAACCCATACCCAACCCATATTTTATAAAAAGTCAAAAAATATACTTATTTAGATCAAATCACCCCTAAACTAGTTATCCAAGTAACTCACTGTTCAACCTAAAGGGTTGGTTTGGCATCTACTATATAATCTATTTTTTTATCTTTTTATCTTTTTTCCATCACATCACCTCTCTACTTTTCTGCACATCTTTTCGTAAAAAGACAAAAAGTACACTTTTTTAGGACACCCCAAACCAACCGTAAGTGATTATTTGGCATGTACTAAAATAATACATGTTATTTTAGCACATTATCCTATTTAGGTCACAATTATTTTATTTAAGTCACATCAGCTCTGTATTACATCACTTCAAATCCAATCTATATTTCACGTTTTTTCGTAAAAATAAAAAAATATACTAATTTAACACTTTGCAAACAACTCTTAATTGGCTGTTTTAGAAACACAAGTTCAAAATGCGATTTCACTATGAATTGCAAGTTTGAAATGTAATTTCATATTGATATAACCTGTAAATTATGAAATCTTGTATTTTTAAAGTGTTAATATTTAAGTGAGAATTAAATTCTACACTTCAGTACAATTTAATTTAAATAAATTATATTTGGACCTCTTAGAAAATCAAAGCGTGTTGTATACACTTTGAATAAAGATTTTAGAAAATCAAAGCGTGCTGTATATACTTTGATTAAAGATTTTTGAAAAAGCTTTCATAGATTATTGATGAAGTTTCGGTGAATTGTAGAAGAAGCTTTGTTGGATTGTTGAATAAGTTTTGATGGATTATTAAGGAAGCTTGGATGGATTCTTGAGGAAGTTTTGATAAATTGTTAAGAAAGCCTTGAAGGATTTCTAAGCCTCCGTTTGGGAAGTGGGTTGGTTTTTTGATTTTTTGATTTTTTGGCTATTTTAACCTGGGACTAAAAAGCTTGGTTTGGGAAGGACTTTTTGACTTTTTGGCTTTTTTTGACTTTTTTTTTAGAGAGGAGTGTAATGATTATAGGTTGGATTTGATATTTTGTTTTTTGTGGCTAAAATAGCATATTTTGTTTTTTGTGGCTATTTTAGCCCCTAACCCACCAACACCAACTTCCCAAACTATGCCTAAGGAAGATTTAGTGGATTCTTAAGAAAGCTTGGATGAATTCTTGAGAAAGCTTTAAGAAAATTGTAGAGAAATCTATATAATAAGATAGAAAGGTTTTTGAAAATGTGTAAAATGTATCAGAGGTACATTTCGTTTCAACGGCTAAGATGAATCTTACATTTATATTAACGGTTCAGATCAATTATAGTCCCGCCCAAACATTTCTCCTGAGCTTTCCACCAACCCACGTCTCCCTACCTTCCCTCTCTGTCTCTCTCTCCCTCTCTGCTCTCACGTCTCCCTATTCCCTTTTTATCTCTCTCTCCCCTTCGAAATTGGACCCTTGGCTGAAGAATGTTAGTTCATCTATGGTGTGTGAAACAGCGAGCACAACCTCTGAACTGTGAATCGCAATGCCGTTGACAATTACGACGCCGTTCGCCGATCGAATAACCACCTTCTTCTGAGGAGATAGTGTCTCCAATCGTCCCGGCACAACGTGGCGAAGGAAATCGAACCGAAATCCATTAGATTCGGAGAACCGATCGAATAACCACCTTCTTCTGAGGAGATAGTGTCTCCAATCGTCCCGGCACAACGTGGTGAAGGAAATCGGAGAACAAACTCGAATCTGATAGAGAACAAACTCGAATCTGATGGAGCGAATCATTCACGTAGAGATCGGCTGGCGGAGATTGTTTTCTTGGATCCAAAGATGGCGAGATCGCCGTTGAAGCCCTTGGAGACGAAGAGGTAGCGATTGGTTTTCTAGGTACGGCTTCATGGGTTTTGTCTATTATAATTAATTGTTTTGTTTTTGGTTCTTTTGTTGATGAATTTTCAGTGTGTGTTGCAATTTTAGGCAAAAATAGAAGAATTGAAGCTGAAATTTTAGAAGACCCAATTCAATTCAATTGATTTATTTTTCTTTCTACAATCTTTGTTGGAGCTGAGTACGAGAAGATTTGGCAATATCAGGTATTTATCAGGTTACGGCTTCATGAGTTTTGCCTATTATCATTAATTGTTTTGTTTTTGGTTCTTTTGTTGATGAATTTTCAGTGTGTGTTGCAATTTTAGGCAAAAATAGAAGAATTGAAGCTGAAATTTTAGAAGACCCAATTCAATTCAATTGATTTATTTTTCTTTCTACAATCTTTGTTGGAGCTGAGTACGAGAAGATTTGGCAATATCAGGTATTTATCAGGTTACGGCTTCATGAGTTTTGCCTATTATCATTAATTGTTTTGTTTTTGGTTCTTTTGTTGATGAATTTTCAGTGTGTTAAAATTTTAGAATTGTAATGGGTGATTTTCAAGAGTATTAGGTGTTCATTACAATTTTTACATAATCTATTCAGCTACTCTTGGGATACTCTTGGGATGATTGGGATGATTAGGTGTTCATGATACTTAATAGAATTGTAATACTCTTGGGATTTCAAGAGTATTAGGTGTTCATGATTTTCAACATTATTTTCAACGTTTGTGATGGCTTGTGTGGGGATTGGTCATGTTTCTCACCTGTGACAGTGTGGATTGGAGCCTCAAGCTCAGATGTTTGCCTTAGGAGTTCGGGGTTGCTTTGGACTGAAATTCCCCTTAGTTGGAGTTCTGTTCCTCTATTTTCCACCAGGTGTTTGCTTATCGATCTTGGGCTGCTTTGGAATGCAATTTCCCTTAGCTGATTTTCTGGTTTTTTGTTCTGTTGGTTTTGCTCGTTGGTTTCTCACCAACTTGGAGGTTGGAGCTTGTTTTAGCTTCAAGCTCCTCTTTATTGATGTAATTCTTGTTTAATTCATCAATAAAGACTTCTTTTGCCGATCAAAAAAAAAAAAAAATGCCAAAAGCCAA
>NW_021024778.1:761911-803855 GCF_004153795.1 Camellia sinensis | reverse complement strand
GAGGTTTGTGGACTTTTGCTGGACGTATTAGCAAAGGGGTCGGCAAGCGTTGATTTGGTCTTCTGATCTTTCCTGAGTGTAGAATTAGGGTCGGAAGGAACAATTCTGGTAGGACGGCCCTTCTCCCGATTTTTCCCTTGGCTCGAACTACCCTCATTCTTAGTAACGAAAGTGTCATCCATAATTTTTGTAGTAACTACGAGCACTTGCTGTTTGTTCAGTCCCCCGGCTTTCAAAGCCTCAACAACCTGCAGAAGTTGTTCATAGGGATCAGTGTTCGCCTCTACCTTGTTCTTACCACTCGCCTCAGCTTGGTCAAAGGTTTGGGTTGCTGCATCAGAGCGGAGCCCTGTTGTTGTTGACATGTTATTGCCGAAACTTGGGATGGTTTCGGGTTGACTGAGCTCAATTACAATTCGCCCCAATAGTGGAGGCTCTTCTGGCATGAAGTTCCCAGCATGTGATATGATCGATGGCAGAGCTGGCATTCCGAAGGCTAGATCAGCCACAGACCTTTGAAGATCGCCGATCATTCCCATCAGCTCAAAAGTGGTGGGTTCGCGGGTTTGGAATAATTGGGGTTCCCAAATTGGATGTGCGGCAGGTAGCCTAGGTGGGCATTACATTTCAACATCGGTCTCACCCTGCATGGCGATTCCCTGGTTTAATGTTGCTGCCATGACCATAATTTTTTCTGAATTTTATGTCATCACAAGTCTGCTGAACTGAACAGAGGTGATATGACTAGTGACTAACGGATCAGATGAACCAGTGAGCCTTGATTGGCCTTTCTCTGCCTTGCCTCAGCGAAGGAAAACACTGACTGCTCTAAACTGAATCTCTGACCTGACAAAGTCTATCAGCACAAGTCCAATGTACTCGGGAGATATTGGAGCCTTCTAAAGCTAAGGTTCCAAGACCACCCTAGCAAAAGAAGAAAACAGACAGCATCTTAGCCTGACTTCACTGGAACAGATACGAGCCTAGCTGAATGAATGTGCTCTTTAATGAATTTGCTAGCTTTCTATGCTTGTAAACTGATACCCAGAATTAGATGAGAGCTATGAAATTGGATCTAAAGTTTGCTCAACATCAAAAGTGGGTGATGTCATTGAATCCAGATTTATTGAATTTGTAATCACAACTGTCTTGATTTATTTGAATTAATTATATGTTATATTTGATTTATATTGTGATTGCATTAATTAAAATAAACTTATAATGCTAAGGACATATTCTCTCAAGCATTTAGAAGTCAATTTAGACTTACACAGTAAATCAATTTTTGAGGCAGGTAATTTTCCTACGTAAGGATCACTTCTTCACCCATGAAGAACTTAGGTCGAGTCTTAATATCCTATTTCATCTAATATGTGAGGCTATCAAGTAGTAACATATATATCCAATTTGCCTAATGTTCCTTAATCATAAATTGTTTTCATTTCAATTTTGATTTAGTTTATTGTGTATGATCTTTCCATTTTAATTTTTGTTTGAACCCTTTACTAATTTTACCTAATTTATATATTTGAAATATGTTCTTCAAGACTCAATCTTTTGTTTGTAATGGTTTTATCTGATCGGAATTTGGATTTGAATTCATCTGCAATCTATGATTTTGTCGGTGAAAGTGACGTTCTTGAATTTATTTATTTATTTAATTTTGTTGTTTTGATTATCAATTTGATTCACTTTATATTTTCTTACATTGGTTTGACATCGATTACTGATTCACACGATTAGGGTTTTGCTACCTTTGTTGAGATATGTTCTTCCATTTTTTTTTTAATCGGGAATTGATTTTTGAAGATTTTGTATCTGCTTAGTTTTAGTTAAATGTGAATTGGGATTTCTGAGATGAAAAGTAATTGTGGATTTGTTGAATAATGTGACATGGGTATTGAAATGATATATTTATTGTAAGATCTTTTGCTTATATGCATTCATCTTTGCCTTGCAGCCGAGATTTTTTGCAGCTATAGGTTCAAACAGGGGCCTCCGATTCCTCTAGACAATCACAAACCTTTGCCAATTTTAAAGAGTTGCAACCTCTCCTTGGGTCATTTAGAAGGTAGATTTTTTTTTCCCTTCTATCTATAGTAGCATCCATTCTATCCAGCAATATACTCAAGCTCTAAATCTTTTAGTGTTGTGATGTATTTCTATACTAGAACATGAAATGCTCACCTTTTCAAAGCTACTTCCAAGTCCTCTTTATAGTTAAAAGCTTCATCAAACCCAAATTTGTTCTTCAACAAACCAACCTTGGTTGAAAAATAGTAAAAGAAATAAACAGAAGAAGAAAAAAAAAAGAAAAAAAAGAAGAAGAAGAGAGTCAGTGACTATACCTTTTCATTTTTTTTATTGGCTCTGGATTTTTAAGGTAGTTTAAAAACAAACTTCTGGTGTTTCTGAATTTGCATTTCCCGGAGTACATAACATAGTTTTTGTGCAATCAAATTTGTATGTGCATAAATTCGACTACGGAGGTGGTCATGTGTAGTCATGTTGATCCTAACAAAGCCATAAATCCCGGTCTCATATAAGACATGAAAGTCACATACTATGTCAAATTTCGTTGCTCCATGGGCTATAATGACACTGCCATTAGCTCAATAACCAGGGATAGCAACCCATGCCAAAGAACACCGAACTTCCTTTTAAACCTTAATCTGCTATCTATCTCTATTCCAGAGCTGAAGCATACTGTAATAGTGTCAATAACAGTCACAAACGTTGGTCCGATATTATCTTTCTATGTTGTTCGCGTTGAAGCTCCCCCGGCCATAAATGTGACAGTTGAGCCCTCGATTTTGTTTTTCAATTTTACAACAAAGATGCTCAAGTTCAAGGTAACATTTTGCTCCCAACTGAGAGTTCAAGGAAGATATACATTTGGAAATTTGTATTGGGAAGATGGTTTACATGTAGTAAAGATAGCATTGATAGTTCGACCTGTCATTGAATATTTTTATTTTGAAACATGATCACAGACTATATCATCTTTTTTTCTTCTTTTTCCTTTTTCATATTATTTAGTTTTTTATAAGAAAAATAACATTGATTTGAGTTCATTTTGCAAAGCAATAAAATGCTATAATTGCTAAGTAGAAGATGGAAAAGCCGATGATGCCATGACCGGGAATTACCAGATTGTTTGTCATAGTTTCTACTGTAAAAAATGTGATTTATGTGTGTGCACGTGCGCGCACGTTTGAGATGTTCCTATCTGTTCAAACAATCTTTGTATGTTGGAATAAGGTTGCAGCTTTTATCATATTCCAGGTTATGTATTTCTTTTTACCTTTTCACATAGTGGTAATCGTCTCTTTACTTATAGGCTTTTATTTTTATTTTTCTTCTTCTTTTATTTCTATTTTTATTTTTTATTTTTTATATTAAAAAAAATGGGATTCGTGCATTTTAATCTTAATATTATTTAAAGTTTGGTAGGCTTATATGCCACCAAACTGGGTTCCATTTAAAAAAAAAAAATTGGTGGGTTTGGATCCGAATCAACATTCGTGATTTGTTTATAGATTTTTAAATTGAATGTTTAAATTTAGGGAATCACTATCCTCAATTGGGATTGTAATCCCATTAAATATGTTATCATACACTTGAGCCACACCAAATCACAGAAATATCCACGAATCCCATTTTGATTTATGGGTGGAAAATTGGTGGGTTTGGCGTTTTCCACCCATAAATCACAATACCAGCCCGAAATGGGGTACTTGGGTTATGTGTAGAATTGTGGATACTTTTCTCAACGTTTCAATTATTTTTCCGAGTATCACTGTAATTTTCCCAACATGAGAGTTAGGCTACACTACACTACCCAAAAAAATAAAATTGAATAATTTGAGATGTTCTAATTTGTTCAAACACGCGTCTATTGTTGTGGAACTTTTCTTCAACATGTAACCTTCTGATGAAAACAATTTTGTTGAATGATAGAATTTATGTGTGTGCGTTGTATTTTTTGTAATCAATTTCTTAGTCTCTACCATTTCTACATTCAAAAATTACTCTCTTTTTTTGTTTCTCTAAAAAATAAAAAATTAAATGATGAGCTTATTTGAGATTCTACTACTCTCTCTCTCTTACCCAATTCGAAAACAACCTCTCTAGACCAGAATGATTATGTAGTTTTCTCTGTATGGTATATTTCTATTTGGTATTTTTCCATTTTTTTTCTCCTATTTAATTTTTTTTGTCCTATTAAATAGTGTTGGGATTAAATATATTTTTATAACTGCACTTTAATCTTAATATTATTTACACCGTGCCTTTAGGCACGGGCATACGCTAGTCTATATAATATAGGAAAAAGGTTTTTGAATTTATGTCAAAAATGTATCAGAGATACATTTCAATTAAACGACTGAGATGATTCCTAATAAATTTCTAAGGGTTGAGATCAATTTCTTTTCCTCCCAAACACTCTCTGCTCTCTCTCTCCCACGTCTGCCCAAACCCATTCTCTTCAACTCTCTCTCTCTAACGTTCTCTCATCAACACCCATAATCTTCTTCAAGATTAGGAGGTAGCAGATCAGAGGTAGCAGATCAGAGAACGTTAATCTTCTTCAATTCTCTTCTCAAACTGGCGACCAAAGGTAGCAGATCAGAGAAACCTAAGATAATCTTCCAACAATTTGATTCAAACAGAGATGGACCAGCTCACCACCACCGCTGCTGCTCATCATTACTGTCGCCATTGATCACCATCAGTTTTCGAAATCGCAAGGTATTTTACATTTAGTTCTTCAATTCTTTGTCTGTCTTGATCGCTATTTTAGGTTGAATTTCCATGGGTTCCCTGCAATCCAAACCTCAAAACAGAGGTATTTTACATTGAGAATCCTGAGGCTTCAGTTTTAAGGCAAAATTTTTTCTTCAATTCTTTGAGAATCCTGAGGCTTCAGTTTTAGGGCGAAATTTTGAATTAATCATAGTTGTCTATCATCACATTCATTTCAATTTCAACAAACAAAAAGAAACAACATTTAGCAACCAAGGGTTAATTTCACTTTTATCCCCCTTACAATATCACTATTTTTCTACTTCATCTTTAAACTATCAATCTTATCTAAAGATTTCATCACATTCATTTCAATTTCAACAAACAAAAAAATTCTGATCTTTGTTCATATGGTCCAAACACCCATTAAATTTGTTATGGGTGTAATTTGTTCAAAATAGTAGGAAAATTGAGTGTATCCCCACTCCCATATTAGTATTTCAAGAGTATTTAGCAAACTCAAAAGTATTTAGGACCCATTTCATGAATTAGCACCCATTTCCGATTAAAGAATCAAACATTTCATAAATCAAACCCATTTAAACTGAAATAGACACAAATTGGGGCATCTAAACTGAAATAAACACAGATTGGGGCATATAAATAAACACATATTGTTTAAACTGAAATAAACATAAGTCAAACTGAAAGAAACAGATTCCTGAATCTAAATTGGGGCATCTTCAGATTTAACTAATGAAACCCATGGAAACCCATTTAAAAAATGAAACCCATTAAAACCCATAACATCACAGATTTCAATTTCAACAAACAAAAAGAAACAACATTTAGCAACCAAAGGTTAATTTCACTTTTATCCTCCTTACAATTAACTGGTTTGTCTATATGGTTGTGAAGATCATCATTGAGTGTATGAACTAGTTGTTTATCTTTGCTCTTTATCGCTGTTGTTGGTTGATTATTAAATCGCAAACCTGATTGAACAAAAAGGGCAAGACTTGGTGTATATTATATATATGTATAATATATATAATCAAATCAATTTGAATGCTTGGAAGCTATCTCCTATGATCAAGCAATCCTTATTCTCACCTTCACTGTATATTTTTTCGCTGCTCTGTGAGTCCTTGATATTGGTTTGGAATTCAAAGTGACTCAATAAACAGTTTATTCCTTTATTTATTATGAATAGCATTTAGATAGCCAAATAACAGAGGACAAAACATTTTTCCAAACGAGTTCACTGAGCCATTTCCATTTTCTCTATCTAGAAAATAAATATCTATATAATAAGGGAGAAGGGATTTTGAATTTGTGTGAAAATGTATCAGAGAAACATTTCAATTCAACGGCTGAGATGAGTTGTTTTTAACCATTGACGGCTGAGATGCTTTTTAATATTTTCAATTCCCGCCCAAAGCAATCCTCTCTCTCTCCTGTGTTCCACCTACTCCGAACATTATTTGCACACTTCTCTCTCTCTCTCTTCAACTTCTCAGGTCTCAAACTCTGTCCTCAGAGATCTCTCTCTTCCTCTCCCTCCTCTCCACGGTCGAGTCGTCTCCACCGTCACGCCGCTTCCGATCTCCTCTCCAACTTCTTAGGTCTTAAACTCTCTGTCCTCAGAGATCTCTCTCTTCCTCTCCCTCCTCTCCACTGTCGCTCCGCTTCCACCATCGCGTCGTCTCCACCGTCGCGTCGCCTCCGATCTCCATCGACAGCAACTCTTCATCTCTTCTCCCTATTAGATCTCAACCCACTACGGCACCTCCGTCCTCCATTGCAGAGAAACTGTAAATCATCTATACCCATCTCCGATTTTTATTTTTTATTTTGAATTTTATATTTTTTGAATAAGGGAGAACATTTTTTTTTTCTTCTTCTTCTTCCATTAATATTTTTTTTTTTCCTTTTTCTTCTTCCATTAATATTTTATAGATTACCATGTCATATTGTTGATTATGGTTTCATGTCTATAAATCGTGAACATCTTTTTTTTTTCTTCCATCTTTCTGTATCATTAATTTACATGATTTTGTTAGTTCTGTTAAGCCCAGTTAGAAGAAAACATGTATCATCATCAATTCATATATTTCTGACAGTTGGTATGGAGATTTGGATTAAATTAAAAATATGATTTTCATAGTGTCAGTTTTTTAACTTAGTTTTGACAGTTTGGAGTTTATAAATTCAAATTCTTTGAAATAACAGAAGTAATGGGCTTCGTCTGCATTTATATTCTGTTTTAGACAATATTGGTTCTGGCTTGCATTTGTTATTTATTTATTTTTTTTTTGATGTTTTATTAAGATAATTTGTGTGAATAAGCCATTTTAAGACAATTTTTTTCTTATAATTTTAGTTTAAAACAGTTTGTCCTAATTTGTGTACTGACTTTTTTTTTTTTTTTGAACAAGGTGTACTGACTTTAATTTGTGTGTATTTGAACAAGGTGTACTGACTTTAATTTCTAGGTGTGGATTTGGGATGGGTGTTAGTGTCATACTCTAAAGATTTGTTCGGATCATATTTTCATGAATTGAATGATTTATATTATAGGATTTGTTGAGTACATTATTTGCATAAAAAATCAAGTTAGTGGAATAAATATAGACTCATGATCAAACTCCACTTTTTAAAAAAATTATCAAAATCATATTAACTATTTATTTTTTTAAAACATAAGCATAATCTTATTATAAATTATAAATATATAATTAATCTGAATTATTTAATACATCTACTATGCACTCATGTACAACACCAATCCCAAATTCGTGTAGGTGTATGTAAGTGTGTGAGAATAATCTAAGACACATATTACATAGTGTGTGTGAATCTAAGGCACATACATTATTATTATTATTATTTTAATAGTTGGGTTTTGATTGTTGTGAAATAGGATGATGAGTGACCATAAGGTGGAGAAGTTCTCTGTGGATTTTCATGGACCCAAAGACAGTAAATCATCTATACCCATCTCTGATTTTATTTATTTATTTATTTATGAATGAGGGAGAATGGTTCTTTTTTTTTTGTTTGAATGGCTGAGATTTTTTTATTTTTTATTTTATATTTTTTGAATACGGGAGATGGGTTTTTTTTTTTAAATTTATTTTTAATTTTACATTTCATTTGAATTTTCTTGTTTAAGTCATTTTATATTTGAATTTTACATATTATATTTTCCCTTATTATATAAATTCAAAAACCCTCTTCACTTACTTGACAATATGTTAAACACGTTTTTTTATTTTATTTTACTGTTTTTGTTGAATTTTCTTTCTTTTGGGTCAAAAAATAAGTTTTTGTTAAAGTTTTCATTGCCTAAGTTGCAATACATTTGCATAATTTTTTTCTTGAATGACCTTATCTTATTTTTTCTTTCTTTCTTTTTGGGCCCATGATTTTAGTATTGGTATTTATTGCAGAGGTGCAATTTTTTAATGGACCTATTTTGAATGAAATAACTTTCCATACATTTTGGTGATTTTTTATTATAGAGCCAATGCAAATAATGCTTATTTTGAATTTTGTCTGGGAATATTTTGTTTGGCTCTGAAGTCTATTGTGTAGTGTTCTGCTTTGCTTAATTTGATGGAAGGGTTGTGATGGTGTGTTTTGAAGTCTATGGTGTGTTTTGATGGAATGACCTTATTGTGTGTTTTGAAAACCCAATTTCAAAATAAGTTAATTGAAATTGTGTTTTGAAATACTTATTTGTGTTGAATATCTAAATTGGCTGTCGTCATAAAAAATATCTAAACAGGTATGGTTCGATCACGGCAATGTCCGGGTCTCATTTGTTTCAAATTGGGATAGTTCATGTGTGCGATGATGATAATTAGATACTAATTTGGAAATCATGATGTTTTCGCAGTGACAATTGCCCCTTCTCATTATTTTTGACCTCGATTACTATTTGTTTGCATCTAATTTCGGGTCTCTCTGACCTCTGTTGTCTTGGATTCTTCTCATTTTTTGGGTTTTGGAATGAAATCAATTCTAATTGCTATGCATATTTTTGGGACGAAATCGATTCTAATTGCTATGAAATCGATTCAAATTGCTATGCTATCCAAAAAATAATTTCTACTATTTTTATTTACATAGATCCTGAGGTCCAAGGGGTCTTAACTGCTGCCTAGAAGCACTGGCCTCACATCTATATATTTGATTCGCTGGTTATGGCAGATTCGGCTGTCAAGATTGTAAAAGCTGGTTGCCAATATATCACAGTTCTAGGAGTTGATTTTATGTCAGAAAATGTACGGGCAATCCTTGATCAGGCTGGCTTCTCAGAGGTAGTCTTTTCCTTTTCTTTTCGTGTATTCTTATTTCATCACTTGTCAGTTATAAATCCAATTCTAAAAACAGTTTTCAAGTTAACAGAGTAAAAAGTGCTACTTGGTCAATAAATATTTTAATTGAAGCATAGATTTCATATTTCAAGAACTAATAAATTAACATAATTAAAACATGAAAACCAAAATCCCATAAAATGCATGCATTGAAAACTATTAATGTGAGGTAATTAGTTTTCTATCTCTATGTATATATAATGACTATTTTAATATAATACCTTTGTTCATATAATGAGAAGGGTAAAATTGTTTTTTTAGGACTTTACATTTTTCAGGAATGTTTTGTCACTTGGTTTGTTGCACGAGGAGCAATTAACAAATAGCATTCACACAATCAGTTGGTGTGGAATCCACTTCAATGATTATATAATGGCTATTTTATTTAATAGCATCGGTACCCAATTTGTATACATATCATCGGTACCCAATTTCTTGCTCACTGTAGAACTGATGAGTGTTTTTTTTAGGTATATAAATATGTACTTTATTCTCTGTTAGTTGCAATATTGATCTTTTGCCAATACTTAACATGTGAAATTCATAAGTGTGAGATTCAAGAAAATGTTTTGCAAATTGTTGGCATTTCCCCTGAGCAGGTGAGGAGACACTTAACGAATACTGGTTGGGTTGCTCAATTATTAATTACTAGGACTGTGTTTTATCTCTTACGTTGTAAATTATTTTTATATTCCCATCTAATGCAATATGTAAGTACCAAAATGGAGAAAGTATATGTAGATCTTTTGAATTACCTGATATTAATATTATCATGGTTTTCATACTTCTATGGGCCACAATTTTCATTGTACTACTAACAATCATCAATATATTTTCATGCATTGACCAAATTCTTCAAGATATTAGATCACTGTGGTGTGCACACTACATTGAATTGAAACACATGTGATGTTGGCACTTTGGAAAATAGTTCCTGGCAAGTTTTGGGTAGATCACTGTGGTTTGCACACTACTTTCTGATTTTTATTTTCTTTTTAGTTAAAATACTTTTGAAATGATAGATACAGCCATATATATTTACCATTTAAAGGTGAGTTCCAATTGGACACCACTTGGAACTTTTGAATTTCCTTAGATTGATGTGTTAATACTTATTGCTCCCAAGGAAAGGAATAGCCGAATGTTAAATCTAGAAACTATTGACCCAAATGTAATATGGGCTCTGTTTTGTCTACAGGCTGAAGCAAAATTTGGCTATCTTTTGGAGGCTTTAGACATGGGTGCTCCTCCACATGGTATGAACTGCTAGCTTATATCTAACATAACAACAAATTACTATCATTTTGGGATAATTTATTCACTGTCATGCATAATTTAAACCTGTATTGGTTAGGTTGAATCATCGTTTTGCACTATTGATGAACACAAGGATTTTTTAATGCTAGGATGTCCAACTACTGCTCATCATTTGTCTATTTTTTTGAGTTCTCTTGAACATTATTTGGACCATGGCCTTAGTCCAACAGATAGTTATCTAATATTGGAATCGTCTAGACTGGAATTAAGACTGCTCATCTGTCTTTTTTTTTTACTTTCTATTTTTCTCTTTCTCTGTAATTGGTTTATAATTAAGCTTTGGCAAGAGAGAAGTGTAATATGAAGAGTATGAGACTTAAGCTTTGGAAAGTGAAATGAGTGTTGTAACTAACTAATACTGTAATATTACTGAGACTTAAGTGTAATATGTTCATGAGTTTGCTAATCATACATTTTACTTAACTAACTGATACATTTTTCTTACTAAACTTTGGGCTTTGATACACTTCAATTTTGCACAATGAGGGTGAGCGGCAGTGTATGATTTTTCTTTCCATGCCTTTTCTTTTTAAACATTAGAGATGGTTTGTTAATATTGCAATCGCGAAGATTATACTCTTTTCTAATTTTAGCTTAAGTTCAAATGAGACCAACCTCTTCAATTAGAACAAGAAAGATTGATAACTTCAAGAATAATAGTGTGATGCTATAAGAAAGGAACAATTTTCTCCAAAATTATTTTGTGAATAAATTTTCCATGTACTACATAAAAGATTAGATAGGAGAAGATTAAACTCAATATAATTTCCTCCGTGCCTTTAGACACGAGCATACACTAGAAAATGTTGGTTTTTAAATCCACTTCAAATGTTGGTTTTCAAATCCACTAGAAAGTGGGTTTAAAATTTTTTTTTTCCTTCAAATCCACTCTTTTTGGAAAATGTTTGTAGAAAATGTTGGTATCTTTTGGTGGATAAATTTAAATGGAGTTTAAATTGAGTTCTGTTAAAAAAAAATAGTAAATTTAAATTTGTATGAGAATTGAGTTTATGAGTTATGTTTATGTAGAAAATGCTGAAGGATGAGAAGTTGTTTGAGTCTTAAGGTGTGGCTTTTTGTGTTTCTTTGCCTCTTTATATTTGCTGTGTTATCGTGATTTTTCCATAATAAAGTATTCATATTTTTTCTATTGTTTTGATTGTTTTATCAGCAAGATGAGTTCACTTAATTGGTTTTGTTGGCGGTTGATTTTGATATTTTGGGTTATTTTATTAGTTGGTGCGCTTTTTGTACTACTTTAGTTAGTGTGCTTTGATTTTGTTCAGCTTCTATTTTCATGGAATTGTTATGTCGTTGGTGAGAGAGATAAGGGAAAACAAGAGAAGGAGTGTGGTATGGGAGGCAAGGAGAAGATAGAGAGAGTGGTGGTTGTGCAATGGGGGAAGGGGAAAGTTTGGAGGTGAAAGAAATTCAGAGAAAAAAATAGAACTGGGAGAGAGGTGGACGTGAAGGTGGAGCTAAATGGAAATACAAAAAAAAGAAAGAAAAAAAAATTTAGAGCATCGAGTTGGAAAAAAATGAGTTCAGATAATTCATTGTTTTGGAATGGATTCTTTTCAGCCGTTATCTTGAGTTATTTTGGAATGAATTCTTTATTGCGTTGTTTTAAAATCTGTTTTGTTGTGTGGTTAGAAAATTCAAAAAATTCTATTCGTTATCTTGAGTTTTTGAAAATGTCTAATAAGTTTTTGAAAATTCTGAAGGATGAGAAGTTGTTTGAGTCTCAAGGTGTGGCTTTTTGTGTTTCTTTGCCTCTTTATATTTGCTGTGTTATCGTGATTTTTCCATAATAAAGTATTCATATTTTTTTTATTGTTTTGATTGTTTTATCAGCAAGATGAGTTCAGTTAATTGGTTTTGTTGGCGGTTGATTTTGATATTATTTTATTAGTTGGTGCGCTTTTTGTAGTACTTTAGTTAGTGTGCTTTGATTTTGTTCAGCTTCTATTTTCGTGGCATTGTTATGTCGTTGGTGAGAAAGATAAGGCAAAACGAGAGAAGGAGTCCAATATCCTTTCAGATCGAAGGAAAAGCTCCATTGATCCTCCATGTAGAAGAGGAAAAGAATAGCGTACTGCTTTTAATCCTCATAGAAGAACCATCCTAAAATTCCTAATGTGAGTTTTCCTTTTAAATTTTTTCTCCTTTTCATTATACAATATATGCGCCTTTTAGGCCATCGACTACTCTTTCTATCTCTCCTTGTCTCTATTTTCTTTTATTTTAATTCCCTAGCTCTAAACTTCAGTTACAGCAGAAAATAATTGTGAAAGGACAGTTAGAACTATTGGGGTGCATTTGATATTGAAGATAAAGCCTCTGAAATTTGATGTGAGCCCAAATCAAGTGACAAGAAAACAATATCAGAAGTGAAAAGAAAGGTCAATAATTTCAAATACTTTTATTTGGCTATATTTTAGAGCAATAATTTCAATTTTATAGTTGTTTTTAATTGATGACTTTTGCATCATCCCTACAATTACTCTCTTTGAAGTATGTTTTCATTCATGTAATTTATTCAACCACATTGGAGCATTATACATGGTTATCAAAATCGTGATTTTGATCATAGTCCTACAATCCTAAATTGTCAAAACGATCTAAATCGTTGTAGGATCGGTGTTATAGTAGGATCGTAGGTAGGGTCATAAGTAGGATCACTGGATTTATGATTTTTCACCTTATTTTTATTATTCATCATTCTAATTTATATTTTTACCTAAAAAGTAAAATCTTACGATTCTCAATCTGATCCTACAATCTGATCCATGAGACCCTCTCACCGATCCTATGTAGGATTCCAATTTTAACAACCTTGGCATTATATAGCCGCAATGATTTTTCTCGATAGCTGATTTTGGTAAGTTGGATTAAAAATGGATTTACTTAACCTAGGTTTGAATTTATGCTATTAAATTGGTGAGGTAATGTAACATTAAATTGACGTATATGTATGACTTCCAAGTCTAAAGCTCCACAAATCGTATGAGTGATAGTTTTTTTTTTTTTTTTGGTACAAGGAACAAAATCCACTATTTAAGTGGTTATATGGGTTCGATCGCCCCCCCTCCCCCCAAAAAAAGGTTATATAGGAGTGCCTTTAGGCACAAGTTATGCACTAGACATTAACAATGTTGACTTTTGTTTAATATGGGTTCTCATGTCCTAGCAGCCCAACCAATCCCATTGCCAAAAGTCCAAATCTTGCTTTAAAAAAACTCTTTAAAATTTCTGAGTTTTAGTCTTTTTTGCATGAATTTGGAAAGTAAAAATAAAATGTCAGTGAAATATAAATGAAATATCTGTTAATTTTTTTTTCTTTAATGTTACAGATATTTGATGTGGTTTCAGTACTTCTGGTTGTTTTTCTATTGAATTTGAGCAATGTTGATGCCCAAAAAGCGCGTGTTTTGGACTACTTTGAGTACTCTGATATGAGCTGCAGAGCTCACAGCGCCAGCTTAACAGATTTTGGAGGAGTTGGTGATGGAAGCATCTTCAATACAGAGGCATTCAAGGCAACAATAGCTCATCTGAGCCAGTTTGAATCGGACGGTGGATCACAACTCTTTGTACCTCCTGGAAGATGGTTGACTGGTAGCTTCAATCTCACCAGCCATTTCACACTTTATCTCCTGTAAATAATGGTTAGTAATAGAAGAAAGGAGGGTATTTAAAGTGAGGGTGAGTGGGGGGACAATTAAATAGAGAGTAGGAATTCATAAGTGGATAATCTTGCAACAAATCCGATATAAATAAAAAAGAACAACAGCGCAAGGGCAAGTTTTTTGGGAATCCTATGCTTCAAGGTTATGTACATATTGTTATTATGGGTCATTTAGTTTTAGGTTATGTACATACTACTATTATGGATCATTTAATTTTAGTCTAATACATTTGATTTTAATTCCATTCTCCACAATTAATTACAAGCACCAAGAACTGGTTTGCAATGTCTACTTGCCCTGTAGTATGGTTGTGGTGATAGTGTATGAAGAACACCATTGAGTGTCATTAAAAAAAAACAAAAAAAGGCACCATTGAAAACAGTAGGTATTGGGTTTTGATTGTTGTGAAATAGGATGATGAGTGACTATAAGGTGGAGACGATCAATGATGGTATGCAAGAGTTCTATACCCATCTCTAATTTATTATTTTTATTTTTAATGTGGATTTTCATAGACCTAAAGATAGTAAATCATTTATACCCATTTCTGATTTATTTTTTATATATTTTTTGAATAAGGGAGAACGACTTTTGAATTTGTCCCAAAATGTATCAGAGATACATTTCGTTTGAATGGCCAAGATGATTCCTAATCAATATCAAACGATTGAAGTATGTGCAGTGATTTTAGGATTGTATGTATGTTCTTCATGCTGATTAATTTTTAAGTGTTGTTGGTGTTGTGATAATTTGGGTGTTATGAGTGCTCATTGTTGTTGTTGTTGATTTTAGGATTGGATCTATGTTTTTCTTGCTGATTGATCTTTAATTGTTGTTGGTGTTGTGATGATCTGGGTGTTGTGAGTGCATATTGTTGTTGTTGTTGATGAATTATGATGATGTAGAAGGATGATGATGCAGATAAGATACATGTATAAGACTTGATCTGTGCAAAGTAAATTTTTGTAGCTAAAATTTGTACAGGCTCTGATCTGTTTTATTGTTAATTTTTAGATTTTTTTTATGATGATGATGAACAAATAGGATTTGGTGATTGTGTTGTTGTCGAAAAACAAATATGATTTGTTGTTGATGATAATGATCTTGAACAAATGAGTGTGTAAATTTTTCATGGACCCAAAGACAGTAAACAGGATGATGGTGTTCCCTTTGTGGGTTTATGATATTTTACATTGTATTGTTGTGAGACTTAAGTTTGGCATTGAGTTGGATTTTTGTAGTCCTTCAGGGTAAATTTGTTTTTGATGGTTTTGAAATGGATTTCAAAACCCATTTCATTGAAATATTGGTTTGTGTGATTTTTTATTTTTGTTGATTAAGTATGTGTTTGGGTATGATTTGGATTTGAGTTTGTATTGGAGGAGGTTGGTGTATGATTTACAAGCAATAACCAGTCACTTATTTATAAGCAATAAATCAGAGATGGGTATAGATGGTCCGCAACCTTCATTGGTTTTGTGGCAGCCTAAGTGACTTACAGCCTAAGTCACTGTTTGGGTATGATTTACCATAACATTATTTACATCGTGCCTTTAGGCACGGGCATACACTAGTCTATATAATAAGGGAGAAGGATTTTTGAAAATGTCTAATTTATGTTAGAGATACATTTTGATCTAATGGTTTAAATTGTCTTATCTCAACTTGAATGGTTGAGATGTCTTTATTTCCTGTCCAAATGCTCTTTGAGCATCAACCGAGATCTAACTGTCCAAAATGTAAATTGAAGAAAATCTCTCTCTCCCCTCTCCATCACAGATTCACAGGTACTCATCTCCTCTCTCTCTCCCTGATTTCAATTTTTGAACTCTCTCTCTCTCTCTCTACCTACATCGGAGCCCATCCCGTGTTACGACCACTGACCATCACGACGCCGACGACCACACCTCTCCTCTGTGTGTCATCCTCTCTTGACGACACCACCGACCACCTTGTAACGCCCTCAAAATAAATCCATAAATCATCCAACAATAGCATGCTTTGACACAAGAAAATAAAGCATAAATATATTCCATCAGAGTAATCATTACAAAATGTATTACATGTTGACAACGAAAGTAAATGCCCTATGGGCTTACAACTTTTCAAGTCAACACTTGGTTACAAAAAAATAGTACTAACTCTATACAAAGAAAGCCCTTGGCTTGATATACATGCAATACATCAAAAGAAAACAAAACAACAGAAACAGTCTGTCTGTCTCTAGCCTCCCAAGCTATGTCCTTGGAGGTGGTATGCTACCTGTACCTGAAAATGATATCCCATAAAGGGTGAGCCACAGCCCAGTAGAAATATACTAAACCAACTATAAACAATGACTAAAATAATAGTATTCAATAGATGGTCCACACTTGTATTCCAACGTATGTCGTATTACAGTTTCACGACAATCATGCCCATGGCACACTTCAGTTTCCATTTCTTATTCAACTTTGAATTTGAAAACAAGACTTAGAATCTAGCCAAATAATTTAATGAGATTTAGATTCATCTTTAAAACACTTTTGAAATTCATGATATATACACATTTTGGTGCAGTATCAATAACACATAGAAACACCTCTATACTTCACAATTGATAACAATATACATTTTAGTGCTATATCAAATCAATTCAAACACTTCCATAATCCACACTTAATACACATTATAGTGTTGTATCAATGTCACACAAAATCCGATTTAGAGGTCCATCCCCTATCTTCCCCTAAACCGTGGAGTACATCCCCTATCTCATTCCACACACAATGTCCATAAACATAGATCATATACATAATCAATCAATACATAAAGTTAATGTATTATTCCAACCGCTATACTCGATAGTATACTCAATCGATTAGTTTTAGTTTGCCTAATCGTCATGCATTGTCCACAACAATCGAGACTATCCTCTACCGATAGCCCAAAGCAGTTATTTCTAAACAGAAAATAAATGCACCAAATAGATAAAATATCAACATTTCAACTAGGTGAGTTATAAATGATCCAACTACACCCTTTAATCCCATACGTTCCCAATTTCAACGTTCTCAACTCAACTTCTTATTTCTCAAAATTAATATCACAAATTAATTCATCAATGTAATTAGGGCATTTTCCATAATTAACAAAACAACCCTAAGGTTCCATTTCTATCAATAACCCAACATTTATCTCATTTCTCCATGCTAAACATGCATATAGGCTCATATAAATAAAACCCCATCTTTTGTAAAATTACACAAAGACCCAAACTTTCTCAAAATTACCCAACAATCCCCAACACATCAAAATATTAAAATTTAAAGACAAAGCTCATAAGGAGGAGTAGGATATCCCTACCTCGAAGTTAGAGCTCAAATGGAGAAGAAAACCAAAACCAAAGTGTTCCAAACTCCAAACTTTTCGGATCAAAACGAAGCCCTCGACGATCAACATGCTTTTTACAAAGGCTGAAGGATAAGAGAACACTCTAACTAGATCAAACCCTAGAGAGAAGGGAAATCCTAGAGAGAGAGGCTCTGAAAAGTGTTTTTAGAAAGTAAAAGAGAGAGAGTGAATGTAAAAAGTGACTCAAAAATGCCCAGCTGCCCACTGATATACAACACTTCTGCTCGAGCGGAGAATAGAACGCTCGAGCGTCAAACACAAAAATCTGGACACGCTCGAGCGCAAGAAGGCCCGCTCGAGCTCCAAGACACAAGAATAAAATACATCCGCTCGAGCGCGAAAACCAGTCCGCTCGAGCGTAGATTTCCCCCTCCCAGAACTTTCACAGACAAAGCACTACCCGCTCGAGCGCCAACATACCCGCTTGAGCGCGACCCGCTCGAGCGTAGGAAACCCGCTCGAGTGTGAAAAACACACCTGCAGAAGTTTTGTAGGGACACGAGATACTGGGAGTGTGTAAATCCCGCTCGAGCGCAAGAAGGCCCGCTTGAGCGGACAACCAAAAACCAAACTCCGCTCGAGCGCAGAATGATCTGCTCGAGCGTAACACCAAAAACTTGGGCAACTACACTTGAGACCAAAAGTCAACCTACTTGTTCAGAACACGCCCAACACATCCTATAACTCAAATACAAAGTATGAAAGGATGTAAACAAGATATAAACAACTGCTAACATCCACGGAACCAAGTCCGGATCACTGTACAACAAGGGGTAAAACCCGGAATCGCTATAACCTTTCCCCTTTAAAGAATTTCGTCCCCGAAATTAAATGCAAGTTTTCAAAAGAACAAGTTTTTCTCTATTTTAAACAATGTTACATTCAACATTAAATAACTCGACCCTTCTCGGTCATTCCATCTCTTGTCAAGAGGCATTTCACAACATACACATTTCAACATGCATTTCCTTGCCATTTCAACAATTTAAAATGCACATGATTCCCATTTCCACATCATATTCAATATTCATGATATAATTCCCATTTCTATAACACATTCAACATATGCAATGTTATATCAAACTTCCATTAAACCAAAACATACACAATGTTTTACAACCTAAGATATTTTCAATACTCTTAAGGTTCAACAGTACAACAAAATATACAACATATACTCAAACATCCACAAATAGATCTGGATATTTCTCTCGGACCTCCAACTCACGTTCCCAAGTGGCTTCCTCCACTCCGTGATGTTTCCACAAAACCTTTACCAAGGGAATGGTCTTGCCTCGCAAGACTTGATCCCGCCTATCCAAGACCCGAATCGGTCTCTCCTCATACGAAGCATCCTCATCTACTTCTAAGTCGGTCTAATCCAATACATGTGATGGATCCGGCTCATACTTCCGAAGCATACTCACATGAAACATGTCATGCACTCCGAACAACTGCGGCGGCAAAGCCAAACGATAAGCAACCTCTCCAATCCTCTCGAGGATCTCAAAGGGACCGATGAACCGAGGAAATAACTTCCCACTCTTCCCAAACCTCAGCAAACCTCGCTTAGGTGATATTTTCAGAAAAACATGATCACCCGTCTCAAAAGCTAAAGGCCTCCTCCTACGGTCGGCATAACTCTTTTGACGACTCTGGGCTGTAACAAGGTCGGCCATACAAGGCCTCAAACGGTGCCATACCGATACTCGACTGAAAGCTGTTGTTGTAGGCAAACTCCACTAAGGGTAAGTGCCTCTCCCACGTCCCACTAAAGTCTAGGACACAACCTCAAAGCATATCCTCAAGGATCTGAATAGTACGCTCAGACTGCCCGTCAGTCTGAGGATGATAAGCCGTACTAAACGTCAACTTAGTGCCCAAGGCACTATCCAACAAACTGGAGACCTACAAGGTTGGCCATACAAGGCCTCAAACGGTGCCATACCGATACTCGACTGAAAGCTGTTGTTGTAGGCAAACTCCACTAAGGGTAAGTGCCTCTCCCACGTCCCACTAAAGTCTAGGACACAACCTCGAAGCATATCCTCAAGGATCTGAATAGTACGCTCAGACTGCCCGTCAGTCTGAGGATGATAAGCCGTACTAAACGTCAACTTAGTGCCCAAGGCACTCTGCAAACTCTGCCACAACCTAGCAGTAAAACGAGGGTTTCTATCTGAGACGATCGTCACTGGGACCTCGTGCAACCTCACTATGTCCCGAATATACAAGTCGGCAAGATGATCTACCGAATCTCTCACGTGCATAGGGATAAAGTGCCCTGACTTAGTCAACTGGTCTACAACCACCCAAATAGCATCACGACCCCGCTGAGTCCTCGGAAGACCTACAACGAAGTCCATAGTAACATGCTCCCACTTCCACTCGGCAATAGGCAAGGGTTGCAACAAACCCGCTGGCTTCTGATGCTCAGCCTTCACTTGCTGACAAGTAAGGCACTTAGACACGAAAACCACCATATCCTTCTTCATACCCCGCCACCAAAACTGGCGACCCAAATCCCGATACATCTTAGTGCCTCCCGGATGCACCGTAAGGCGTGAATGGTGAAACTCTCGGAGTACTTCCTCCCAGCAAGACTCCGACACAAGCAAACGGTCTCGGAATCTCACACTCTGGTCAGGATACACCGTCAAACCCTTCTCAACTTTTCCACTAGAGATCTTCTCTTGGAATGACTCTACCTCAAGGTCACCTCTCTGTGCCTCTAATACCCGAGTCACAAGTGTAGGCTGCGCAACAACAGAAAAAAAGGTCGCAGCCTCAACGGATTCGCCCAAAAGCAAATCAAACTCGCCAAGTGCACCCAACATCTCCCACTCCCGGATGGCTATACAAGCTACATCACTAATGGATTTCTTGCTAAGGGCATCGGCCACTACATTGGCCTTTTTCGGGTGATAGTGCAACTCAAAGTCGTAGTCCTCAATGAACTCCATCCACCTTCTCTGTCTCAAATTCAAGTCCCTCTGTGTAAACAGGTACTTCAAACTCTTATGGTCCAAGAACACCTCGAACCTCTCACCATAAAGGTAGTGACTCCAAATCTTCAAGGCAAATATCACTGCTGCTAACTCTAGGTCATGTGTAGGGTAATTCTTCTCATGTATTTTCAACTGACGTAAGCCATAGGCAACCACTTTCCCCTCTTGCATCAACACATAATCCAAACCCTCTCGTGAGGTATCACAATAGACTGCGTAACCCAACCCTCTCTTCGGAATAATCAAGACCGAAGTGGTGGTCAATCTAACTTTCAGCTCTTGGAACGACTTTTCACAAGTCTCACTCCATACAAATTTGACTCCTTTCTGAGTCAGTCTAGTCAACGGCGAAGCTAACCTAGAGAAATCCTTCACAAACCGACGGTAATACCCAGTTAATCCCAGAAAACTGCGGATCTCAAACACACTCTTAGGCTGTGCCCAATCTTGCACTGCCTCAATCTTGGATGTATCAACAGACACCCCTTCTCCGGAAACCACATGGCCTAAGAACTTGACCTCTCCTAGCCAGAACTCACACTTCCCAAACTTGGCATACAACCTATGGGCTCTAAGTAACTCAAGCACCACTCTCAAGTGTTCCTCGTGCTCCTCCTCTGAAGGTGAATAGATAAGAATGTCGTCCACGAAAACGACCACAAAATGATCTAAGAATTCCCGGAAGATCCGGTTCATCAAGTCCATAAAGACTGCCGGTGCATTGGTGAGCCCAAACGGCATCACCAGAAACTCATAGTGGCCATACCGCGTACGGAATGCTGTCTCCGGAATATCCTCCTCCCTGACCCTCAACTGGTGGTAACCTGATCTGAAGTCTATCTTAGAGAAACAACGGGACCCCTTCAACTGGTCAAACAGATCATCTATACAAGGCATAGGGTACTTATTCTTAACCGTAGCCCGATTCAACTTCCGGTAATCTATACAAAGTCTCAAGGCACTATCTTTCTTTTTAGCAAAGAGGGCCGGTGCTCCCCACGGCGAAACACTAGGGCGAATGAAGCCCTTATCTAGCAATTCCTGGAGCTAAATCTTCAACTCACTCAACTCGGCTAGGGAAAAACAATAAGGTCCCATAGAAATCGGTGCCGTGCCGGGCACTAAATCAATAGAGAACTCGATCTCTTGATGAGGTGGCAAACTAAGGAGATCCTCAGGAAAGACGTCCGAGTACTCACAAACCACTCTCAGCAACACAGTCTGGGTCTCACCATACTCATTACTCAAAAAGCTAGCAAGTAGACCACTAAGCTCACTCCGCCCTCGCAGATCATACACCGGTGGCAACACACCACCAACCCGATCCCCCAAGAAATGGAAACACTCCCCGCTCAAGGTACAAACTGTGACCCTCTGGCGGTAGCAATCAATAACAGCCCGGTATGACGATAGCCAGTCCATACCCAAAATAACATCAAATCCCGACATGGGCATCACTACAAAAGGAAACGGAAGATGGTGATCGACGACCTCTATATCACAGTCCCTACATCCTTGTTTCAAAATCAACTCACCCCCAATAGTTGACACTACACAACTAGGAGATGCTAAAGGTGCCAACTCCAATCCCAAAACAGATGCAAATGCAGCAGATACAAAAGAATGAGATGCACCTGTATCAATCAATACACTAGCAACCAAGTTGCAAAACAAGAATGTACCTCTCACAACTGATGGAGCAGGTACAAGATCCTGCGCGGTAACAGCGTACACGCGCCCAGTAGGCCCCTGATCCACCTGCTCACCCCTCAGAGCATACGACTGCTGCACAAACTGGGATGACGAAGCTCCCAGATTGGCCCTCGAGGCCTGCACAGACCGAACTGGTTGAAAACCCTGCGTCTACCTAGAACCAGATGCGCCCGAAGTGGCACTCAACTGTGGGCAAAACCTCTTCAGGTGCCCAGGCTGACCACACTGATAACAAGACAAGGGCTGGCCCCTGTCCTGACTCTGGCTCTGCGGTCTAGCTGAAGATGAAGCAGCTCTCTGACCTCCTCCCTTCTGTGGGCAAACTGAAGCCTTGTGGCCCAGCTGACCACACTTGTAACAAGTGAAATCTCCTTGATTGCCTCTCCCCGAGCCTGCACTCGGCACTGGAAAGGTCGATCTAGCAACACCTCCTGAGACTGCTAAGGGTTAGCACCTCTCTGTCTCCTGCCATCACCCTGACCATCCTGGCTCCTCTTGGAGCCTCTCTGTCCCTCCTTTTCCTGCATCATGATCTCCATATAGGCTGCAGCATCAACCAACCGCCCATAGTCTCGGATCATAGAACCCTCGACTCTCATCTTGAGGTCGCGCCTCAACCTCTTCTCAAACTTGATACAACGGCGTTCCTCGGACGCGACAAGCTCAGGTGCAAACCTGGACAAGCTAGTAAAAGCAGCCTCATACTCGGCCACTGAAGAACTCAACTGCAAAAGTTGGCAGAACTGGTCTTTCAGCTTCTCCCTGACTACTGGAGATAAGTACTTCTCCTGAAAAGCCTCCACAAAAGCCTCCCACGTGCCAGCAATACGGCCCCTCATGTATTTTCACTACTGACCCGCACCCCCTTTAAGCTGGAAGGATGCTAAGGTCACTTTCAACGCCCCGTCCTCGATGCCAAGCATCTCGAACGTCTTCCTCATTTGCTCCAACCACTCGTCAGCCTTAAGTGGCTCCTTTGGATCCCAATAAACTCGTCCGGGTTAGACCGGAAGAACTCCCTCTTCAAGAAGAAAGGCCCTGCCTCAACAACCTAGGCCTGCACTGGAGCCTGAACTGGATTCTCAGCTCTGAGAATACCCATAGATTCCATCAAAGCATCGGCTATCCCTCGGTCTAAAGCGCCCATAGCCTCTTGACCTGCTGGCTCGGCCACATTGGCCTGGCCAACCCCCTCCTGCTGTGCCAGAATATCATCCGGTAAAGGCATCTCCTGCCTACCACGTCTGCCACGTCTACCACCTCTTCCTCGTCTTGACATCCTAATAAGGGTAACGAAGAACATTAGCACATTCATAAGTGTGCCGAAACTAAACACTCACGTCCTAATATATGGACAACTGTAATTCATTCCACGTAAGCACATAAACACATAAGCACTTACGAATTTCATTTCCGGATAGTGATAGTCCCGACGCGTTACTAGAGTTCCGATTAGAAACAGCATTGATCAAGTGTTTTTTCAACAAGACTCATAGAAACCCAAGGATCCAATCAACATCCTGGAAACTAAATCCCATACCCAAGTAGTCACATAAACATGTTATCAAATAAACACATAATGTCGCACATAAGTCTCTAACAATCGAGACAAACCCATTGTGATACTAATCACTTCCCACATGCCCAAGGTATTCGAACCCGGTACGCTCTGATACCAAGTTGTAACGCCCTCAAAATAAACCCATAAATCATCCAACAATAGCATGCTTTGACACAAGAAAATAAAGCATAAATATATTCCACTAGAATAATCATTACAAAATGTATTACATGTTGACAACGAAAGTAAATGCCCTATGGGCTTACAACTTTCCAAGTCAACACTTGGTTACAAAAAAATAGTACTAACTCTATACAAAGAAAGCCCTTGGCTTGATATACATGTAATACATCAAAAGAAAACAAAACAACAGAAACAGTCTGTCTGTCTCTAGCCTCCCAAGCTATGTCCTTGGAGGTGGCAAGTTACCTGTACCTGAAAATGATGTCCCATAACGGGTGAGCCACAGCCCAGTAGAAATATACTAAACCAACTATAAACAATGACTAAAATAATAGCATTCAATAGATGGTCCACACTTGTATTCCAACGTATGTCGTATTATAGTTTCACGACAATCATGCCCATGGCACATTTCAGTTTCCATTTCTTATTCAACTTTGAGTTTGAAAACAAGGCTTAGAATCTAGCCAAATAACTTAATGAGATTTAGACTCATCTTTAAAACACTTTTGAAATTCATGATGGATACACATTTTGGTGCTGTATCAATAACACATAGAAACACCTCTATACTTCACAATTGATAACGATATACATTTTAGTGCTATGTCAAATCAATTCAAACACTTCCATAATCCACACTTAATACACATTATAGTGCTGTATCAATGTCACACAAAATCCGGTTTAGAGGTCCATCCCCTATCTTCCCCTAAACCATGGAGTACATCCCCTATCTCCTTCCACACACAATGTACATAAACATAGATCATATACATAATCAATCAATACATAAAGTTAATGTGTTATTCCAACCGCTATACTCAATAGCATACTCAATCGATTAGTTTTAGTTTGCCTAATCGTCATGCATTGTCTACAACAATCAAGACTATCCTCCATCGATAGCCCAAACCAGTTATTTCTAAACAGAAAATAAATGCACCAAATGGATAAAATATCAACATTTCAACTAGGTGAGTTATAAATGATCCAACTACACCCTTTAATCCCATACGTTCCCAATTTCAACGTTCTCAATTCAACTTCTTATTTCTCAAAATTAATATCACAAATTAATTCATCAATGTAATTAGGGCATTTTCCATAATTAACAAAACAACCCTAAGGTTCCATTTCTATCAATAACCCAACATTTATCTCATTTCTACATGCTAAGCATGCATATAGGCTCATATAAATAAAACCCCATCTTTTGTAAAATTACACAAAGACCCAAACTTTCTTAAAATTACCCAACAATCCCCAACTTATCAAAATGTTAAAATTTAAAGACAAAGCTCATAAGGAGGAGTAGGATATCCCTACCTCGAAGTTAGAGCTCAAATGGAGAAGAAAACCAAAACCAAAGTGCTCCAAACTCTAAACTTTTCAGAGCAAAACGAAGCCCTCGACGATCAACACGCTTTTTACAAAGGCCGAAGGATAGGAGAACACTCTAACTAGATCAAACCCTAGAGAGAAGGGAAATCCTAGAGAGAGAGGCTCTGAAAAGTGTTTTTAGAAAGTAAGAGAGAGAGAGTGAATGTAAAAAGTGATTCAAAAATGCCCAGCTGCCGACTGATATACGACACTTCCGCTCGAGCAGAGAATAGAACGCCCGAGCGTCAAACACAAAAATCTGGACACGCTCGAGTGCAAGAAGGCCCGCTCGAGCTCCAAGACACAAGAATAAAAAACATCCGCTCGAGCGCGAAAGCCAGTCCGCTCGAGCGTAGATTTCCTCCTTCCAGAACTTTCACAGACAAAGCACTACCCGCTCGAGCGTAGGAAACCCGCTCGAGCGTGAAAAAAACACCTGCAGAAGTTTTGTAGGGACACGAGATACTGGGAGTGTGTAAATCCCGCTCAAGCGCAAGAAGGCCCGCTCAAGCGGACAACCAAAAACCAAACTCCGCTCGAGCGCAGAATGATCCGCTCGAGCATAACACCAAAAACTTGGGCAACTACACTTGAGACCAAAAGTCAACCTACCTGTTCAGAACACGCCGAACACATCCTATAACTCAAATACAAAGTACGAAAGGATGTAAACAAGATATAAACAACTGCTAACATCCACAGAACCAAGTCCGGATCACTGTACAACAAGGGGTAAAACCCGGAATCGCTATAACTCTTCTCTCACCCTCCTCTCTCGTCTCTTCTGTTTTCATTTTTGAAATAGATTTTGAATCTAGATATTTTCATATATGAACAGAGATATTGAATCTGTTTGGTTGGGTTGATTTTGAATCTGTGCAGTTGATTAGCCTACTGCTGATATTGTCATACTGTTTGATTCCAGGAAAGCGGGAGCTCGAAACACTATAATGGGGTTTCGTCTACTGGATTTGATGAAAATCGGTATGGTTCCTTGATCTGCTCGAATTAGCTGGCTTCTTTGCAAAATGAAAATGCAATCGTTTATAACATGTAAGATCAGTTGATAAACCCTCCAAACTATTGTTCTAGCGCATTAATCAGAAGTGAATAGGAAAAGAGAAGCTAGGAAAAGGTATGGTGAGTGTGGCAAAGGTAGGAAGGTATATCTTTCATTATAAAAAAAGAAGACATGTAATAGTAAGGAATAGCTTTCTACCCTGCAAGGATTCTTGTTGTTCTCTCTCTCTCTCTCTCTCTCTCTCTCACATCAAATTTTTATTGGGTTTAGGAAATAGGTTTTGTGAATTAGGTTTGTCAGGTAATAAAATAAGAGAAAGAAGACACAAGTTCACTGTGATGAGTGTATTGTAAACTGTTTGGTTATATACAGGCCTTTTGATTGTGCTATTGTACCTTTTTAGCCCTCTTCTTGAATTGGTTGCTTCATGCTAATTTTCATGCCACAGAAATAGGTGTTTAATTTCCTACCAATGTTGCTTCGTTGATTCTTTGATGGAAAAATAATTGCATATTTGTGCTGGTCAACTTCACCTCTGTTGTGTTTAGTGTAGTATCTTTCAAATAGCTGACCCCAATGGAAAAAAAAGCAGGGATGTTGTGATAGAGAGAGGGCTTATGTATATCTATTGTGACATTTTGTGAAAATGTTGCTTTGTTGATTCTTTGATGGAAAAATAATTGCATATTTGTGCCGGTCAACTTCGCCTCTGTTGTGTTTAGTGTAGTATCTTTCAAATAGCTGACCCCAATGGTAAAAAAGCAGGGATGTTGTGATAGGGAGAGGGCTCATGTATGGTTCCTTGATCTGCAAGTGTTCCTTATAGACATATGTTTTGATACTTCTTCAATCTATTTCCTGCAATATAAAAGACCCTGTAATTTTTTAGTTAAAGGTTGCATTTATTTGTGCTAGGAAAAAAAATTAGGCAAAGAGTACATTGTAACTACTATATTCGACAGAATTGAAATTGCACTTGTTGAAATTACAGATCTACTAACTAACCCAAAAATAATCCATCTTTTTTATCTTTTTTCCATCACATCACCTCTCTACTTTTCTGCACATCTTTTCATAAAAAGATAAAAAGTGCACTTATTTAGGTCATCCCAAAAAACCCCTAAATCTCATGTTCCAATCATTGGTTCTGGTAGCAGTCAGCCTTAGTGACTCATTTGCAAACTTAACTCTTTTGGTGCCCTTTGCCAGTTTATTCCTTCATCGAGCAGAGCAGCAATGTGGCAGGACTGTCCCTTTTTTTGATTGCCTTAATTAGTACTTCTTCCCACTTGAAAAGAAACTCCTGTCCGGTTCTTTCTGTAGAAGGTGCTAAATAGTGGCTTAGTTTTGGATGTTGGGTTTCTAATTAATTTTTGTCATGGATTGTTGGAATCTATATATCTGCTCATTACAAATTTTTGCATTTTATATGTTTTTATAGGAAATTGAAATAATTTACTTCATGCCTCTTGGAGATATAATTATGCATTCAATCTTTGGTTTGATCCCTCATTTACATAATATATCTATATAATAAGGGAGAAGGGATTTTGAAATATATAAAATGTATCAGAGATACATTTCATTTTAAGGGCTCAGATCAATTGTGATACACATCAATGGTTGAGATTATGCTTCAATTCTCGCCCAAACACTCGGTGCTCTCTCACACCTACCCACGTCTCCTTCTCCATTTCATCTTTATCTCATCTCTGTTGCACGTCTACTTATCTCTATTTCCCTCTTTGTTCCTCTTCTTTATCTTTCCCATAGACGTTACCTCTCTCCTTCTCTCTCACCCGATCTCTGCCTCTCCCCCCTTTCGCAGAGACGCTACCTCTCTCCTTTTCTCTCACCCGATCTCTGCATTTCCCTCTCTCTCCCTACCCTCTCATTCGCTGCCTCTCCCCCTCCATCCGATCTCTGCCTCTCTCCCTCTCCCCCCACTCCACTCGCTGCCTCTCCTCCTCTCCCCCCTTTCGCAACCCTCCCACTCGCTTTCTGAAGGCTACGGTTTCCGATTAAGAACCGCTGCCGTCTTCTCTTTCTTTCATGCCGTGGTTGTGCAATCAGGTAATCATAAATTGTTTTCATTTTAATTTTGATGTAGTTTTCAATCCCTTGCTGTTAAAGTTCTTCACCCATTGAATGTTTGTTATTTTTGTGGTGTGAATGGCTATGGGTTTATCATGAAATTAAAGGGATTTTGCTCATTTTTCCCCATTCAATGTAGAAAAAAATTGATTAATAAACATGATACGAAATGGGTTCAGATTATCAAGTAAATTAAATAAGGAATGTTGAAAAAAATTTGATTGTGGAGTGAATTATTTTGTCGTTCCAAATTTTATACCGTTGAGTTTAGTGAATTATTCCCATTCAATGTTTGTTATTTCTTAGCTGATTTGATTTCTGCCATGTAAATGGTCATGAGTTGATTTAGAAATCAAATGGCCTTTACTTTTTTTTTTCACAATTAATTAATAAACATGGCACATGATACCAAATGGGTTCAGAATCCCAAGTAAATTGAAGAAGGTATATTGAAAAAATATGTGATTTTGTGGACAGAATATATTGTTTCTGTCCATACCTCATCATTTTTTTTCCTTATGTATTTTGATTTCAGTTTCACAATTTGAAACTACAGCACCTGTATGTTTCTTACGCATGTAGATTTCTGGTTTCTCATATTGAATTGTATTATTAATTTTAATTTTTTTTAATTGACATCGGTCAAAAAATATTGTTTCTGTCCATACCTCATCATTTTTTCTCTTCTGTATTTTGATTTCAGTTTCACAATTTGAAACTACAACATCTGTATGTTTCTTATGCCTGTAGATTTATGGTTTCCCATATTGAATTGTATTATTAGTATTAATTTTTTTTTTAATTGATTCAACGACAATCAGTGTTCTGAGGGGCCATCTGGTAATAGATTTTTTTTGTGATTTTATAAAAACAAACTTCTCTCAACAATCCAAAAGGGAAAACCAGGGGCCTTTTCTCCTATAAGACCTACAACATTCTTGAAAAATTACAAATCAAGCCTAGATTTCTTGGGTCATTTATTTGAACTCTTTTGGATTTAATTTTTTTTTTTTCAACAGAGGTGACTGTTGGGTTTTTAAACCTTAATTATCAATCAAACTAAATTTTCCAATAATTGTCCCCTATGTAAACAACACCTGTATCCATCATGACTTCATTTTTTCCTGCATCTTTTGTGTGCAATGGTAGATTCACACCGGCAGATTTTTGGCTGATTGTAGAGGTGTTTGTTCAGGGGGAGTTGTTACCCATTAGAATTTTAAGTCCTTTTTCTAATTTATGTATTTTTTTACTGCTAGCTTTCTATTGTCACTTTCCTAACATCAGAATTAGATGAGTGCTATGAAATTGGATCTAAAGTTTGCTCAACATCAAAAGTGGGTGATGTCATTGAATCTAGATTTATTGAATTTGTAATCACAACTGTCTTGATTTATTTGAATTAATTATATGTTATATTTGATTTATATTATGATTGCATTGCATTAATTAAAACAAACTTATAAAGCTAAGGACATATTCCCTCAAGTATTTAGAAGTGAATTTAGACTTACACAGTAAATCAATTTTCTGAGGAAGGTAATTTTCCTACGTAAGGATCACTTCTTCACCCATGAAGAACTTAGGTTGAGTCTTAATATCCTATTTCATCTAATATGTGAGGCTATCAAGTAGTAACATAAATATCCAGTTTGAATAATGTTCCTTAATCATAAATTGTTTTCATTTTAATTTTGATTTAGTTTATAATGGTTGATTCACACCGACAAATTTTTGGCTGATTGTAGAGGTGTTTGTTCAGGGGGAGTTGTTACCCATTAGAATTTTAAGTCCTTTTTCTAATTTATGTATTTTTTTACTGCTAGCTTTCTATTGTCCTTTCCTAACATCAGAATTAGATGAGAGCTATGAAATTGGATCTAAAGTTTGCTCAACATCAAAAGTGGGTGATGTCATTGAATCCAAATTTATTGAATCTGTAATCACAGCTGTCTTGATTTATTTGAATTAATTATATGTTATATTTGATTTATATTGTGATTGCATTAATTAAAATAAATTTATAATGCTAAGGACATATTCCCTCAAGCATTTAGAAGTCAATTTAGACTTACACAGTAAATCAATTTTCTAAGGAAGGTAATTTTCCTACGTACGGATCACTTCTTCACCCATGAAAAACTTAGGTCGAGTCTTAATATCATATTTCATCTAATATGTGAGGCTATCAAGTAGTAACATATATATCCAGTTTGCCTAATGTTCCTTAATCATAAATTGTTTTCATTTTAATTTTGATTTAGTTTATTGTGTATGATTCACACTGGCAGATTTTTGGCTGATTGTAGAGGTGTTTGTTCAGGGGGAGTTGTTACCCATTAGAATTTTAAGTCCTTTTTCTAATTTATGCATTTTTTTACTGCTAGCTTTCTATTGTCCTTTCCTAACATCAGAATTATATGAGAGCTATGAAATTGGATCTAAAGTTTGCTCAACATCAAAAGTGGGTGATGTCATTGAGTCCAGATTTATTGAATTTGTAATCATAACTGTCTTGATTTATTTGAATTAATTATATGTTATATTTGATTTATATTGTGATTGCATTAATTAAAATAAACTTATAATGCTAAGGACATATTCCCTCAAGCATTTAGAAGTCAATTTAGACTTACACAGTAAATCAATTTTTTGAGGAAGGTAATTTTCCTACGTAAGGATCACTTCTTCACCCATGAAGAACTTAGGTCGAGTCTTAATATCCTATTTCATCTAATATGTGAAGCTATCAAGTAGTAACATATATATCCAGTTTGCCTAATGTTCCTTAATCATAAATTGTTTTCATTTTAATTTTGATTTAGTTTATTGTGTATGATCTTTCCATTTTGATTTTTGTTTGAACCCTTTACTAATTTTACCTAATTTATATATTTGCAATTTGTTCTTCAAGACTCAATCTTTTGTTTGTAAAGGTTTTATCTGATCGGAATTTGGATTTGAATTCATCAGCAATCTATGATTTTGTCGATGAAAGTGGCGTTCTTGAATTTATTTATTTAATTAATTTTGTTGTTTTGATTATCAATTTGATTCACTTTATAGTTTCTTACATTGGTTTGACATCGATTACTGATTGACACGATTAGGGTTTTGCTAACTTTGTTGAGATATGTTCTTCCATTTTTTTTTTAAATAGGGAATTTATTTTTGAAGATTTTGTATCTGCTTAGTTTTAGTTAAATGTGAATTGGGATCTTTAAGATGAAAAGTAATTGTGGATTTGTCGAATAATGTGATATGGGTAATGAAATGATATATTTATTGTAAGATCTTTTGCTTATATGCATTCATCTTTGCACTGCAGCCGAGATTTTTTCCAGCTACAGGTTCAAACAGGGGCCTCCGATTCCTCTAGACAATCACAAACCTTTGCCAGTTTTAAAGAGTTGCAACCTCTCTTTGGGTCATTTAAAAGGCAGATTTTTTTTCCATTCTATCCATAGTAGCATCCATTCTATCCAGCAATGTACTAAGGCTCTAAATCTTTTAGTGTTGTGATGTATTTCTATACAAGAACATGGAATGCTCACCTTTTCAGAGCTACTTCCAAGTCCTCCTCTTTATAGTTAAAAGCTTCATCAAACCCAAATTTGTTCTTCAACAGATCAACCTCGGTTGAAAAATAGTAAAAGAAAGAAACAAAAGAAGAAAAAAGAAGAAGAAGAAGAAGAATAGAGTCAGTGACTATACCTTTTCATTTTTTTTTTTTTTTTTGGCTCTGGATTTTTAAGGTAGTTTAAAAACAAACTTCTGGGGTTTCTGAATTTGCATTTCCGGGAGTACATAACATAGTTTGTTTTTGATTAAATAGTATAATCATGTTTAATAGTGTTGCTTTTGATTGCAGCGGTTCTTGTTGTAATATTTTTTTTTTCATTTAAATTTCTTTCGATTAAAGGCATTGCAGTTTGGTTTCAGATTCTGCTTATGGGTGGATTTGAATAGTTTGAGCTATTTGATTGTTTTATTTATTTATTTATTGTTTTTGCAGCTGCTGTTCTCAAGGAAGAGGTTGCAATCCACCTGATGAATTTAGATTAAGTTTTGGAACTAAAATTTGACAATATTATATGTTATGTTATGTGATGTTGTGTGTGTGTGTGTGTGTTTGCCTAGGAATCTGTTATGTTATGTGATGTGTGTGAGTGTGTGTCTTTGACAGTATGAGATGGTTTTGATGGCTTCTGCTGGGAATCAAAAAAAAAATTTTAATCTAATTTTTTTTTTTTTGTGTGGCAATGGGTTGGCTTGGCTGCTTCCCGTTGGCTGCTTCCCTTGAGCAAATTAAATGGATTGAAAAGGTTGGTTTCATATTTGGCTTATGGGTGGATTTCAATAGTTTGAGCTATTTGATTGTTTTATTTAGCAGGTTTGGTTATGTAGTGTTGATTAAATTTTTTTTTCCTTCAATTTCTTTATGGATAACTGAAAGAGGAGTGTAGAGAAGTTGGGCATAATTGTTTGTGTTTCTTTATGGTTTTGATTTCATTTATATGAATATGAAATATGTTACTATGAGATGACATAAGTCTTTTTCAATAAAATGAGTTTCTATGATGAGATAGGTCCTTTTTTATGAATGGACTTTCATGTTCAAAAATTGTCACTCAGTATGGAACGTTGAAACAGTGATTGTGTTTAATTGCTATTTACTACCTTCAGCTTGGTTTGCTTCTTCATATGTTCATAGAAATGATTTTTCATGCTTTTGGGCACTCACATTTGTGGATTGAAATGTAACATTTATTTGGTTACTAATTGATAGTTGTAAAGAGCGTGCATTTGTCTATTCTCTCTCAAATTGGCTCCTCTATAAAAACATGTATATTCAAATTGGTGAATCAAATAGTGGGAGTTGGATCTTATTTTTAACAACAAACAATGGGCAATTTTTAAGGGGTTGATTTTGGATAATGGAGCTTGCTTGCTTATATTTTCTATTCTTCCTTTTGTTTCAGGTACATATGCCTTGGCTTGAAGGAGTGTTTGATTAGCTCATAAAAAGTTGTTGTGACTTTGTTTGCCACAATGGTTGATTAGGTAATTGGTCTGCCTTCCATTGATGGATTTGTCAATAATTTGTTGCTTATCTATTGTTCAACTTGGCTTCATTTTACATGTGAAAATTACGAATCTTCAATTTTTATTAGATAGGCTTCATTTTACATGTTGCCGTGAATTTCATGTAATGATTTTTTTGAAATGGTTTAGATTTTAGAAACCCATCTTCATGTAATGATTTTTTAAAATGGGTTAGATTTAAATGTGTTTATGAATGGTTTTGATTCCAAAAATATTAAAATGATAAATGAACCAGCACAATTATTAAAATGGGTTTTTGAATGGGTTTCTAAAATCAATTTTCATGTATTGATTTTCGGAAACTTATCTTTATTTTGTTTAATTTGGTTCCCCTATGTAACTATTTTGTTTATATCATTTGGAGTATTAATTATGTGGTTCTCATTCTCTTTTTAACTGTTCTGTTTCTCTACTTAATTATGTTTAATTCAGTTTCATTCTCTCTTTTTCGTTTTTCAATTGTGGTAAGTATCTTTTTTAAGTATTTGGTTGTAATCTTTGTTTAAAAAAATAGTACACTTAATTTTATTTAATGAACCTTGGGTTTAATTTTAGTTAGATTTGCCCATTAACATTGATTTCAAGTTTGATTCTTTTTTTGTTGCCTACTAATTGTTATACATAATGCTTCAACTAGAAAATGAGTTATGCATTATCACTGGAATGGAAACTCAAAGGACCATTATCATCCAAAAATAGATGCTTCACACAAGGTAAGCTTTAATTGTTTAAAATTTTAATTTTGTTTGGTTTTATAGCCTTCAAAAATTCTCCTTCCTTATAACAAGACTCTCTTAGTCTTAATAAAGAAAATTATTCGCTGCCCTTACAAAATTTGAGTTTAATTCTATTTGGAGGTTTGTATGATTTATCGACATTCTCAATTGATCTATCTATATTATTATTTGCTTTTCTATTCATTTGTTTACTTTAGTAATGCATACATATGTCTATTCTCACTTTGCCATAGAATGACATAATTCAATTGACCATAATAGTTATATTCAATTCTTCTTAATTCATAGCTATTGATTTTCCTATTTCTCATATGTATTTTGATGCGATTTTTCATACTACAGTTTCTTTTGATGCAATTATTCTTCATTACAATTTCTTCTGATTTCTCATATGATTTTGATGCGATTTTTCATAGCTATTGGTTTTTTGAAGCGAATTTAAGCGAGTGATTTTGTTGTAGGCCATTGATCCATATTGAAAACATTAGGTTACGTTGCTTCTACTGGTGTGTCATTGGTTGGCTCTCTTATGTTAAATTATTTATTTATTTATTTTTGGGTTAGCTAGGATGATTATTTTGTATCAAAATGTTCATTGACCTTTATTTGAAGGAATTTAAACCTAATAAAGTGAAAGGGTTACCAGTTATGATACTAATTCAATAACATTCTTTTATTGAAAGTTATCCCATTCTAACTTGCTATAGTGTATAGATGTGCCATTTTGACGTGGATAAAAATCTAAAATTTGCTATTTAGACTTTAAGTTTAGCAAATATTTCTAGATTCTTTGCATATGCTACATTCAAATATATAATTCATTTTTTGGACTTTCATTTTGAAATTTGCTATTTGAAATTTATAAATGCTTTCGCTAATTCAATGTGTAGAAGCAATTTCAGTTTCTTATTTGTGAAGTTTTAAGTCGGAGTGATATTACCATTTTCAATTGATTTATTGCCATTGAGTTTTGTAGCACGTGATACCAAAAAAATTGTTGGCAGTGCCTTCAGGCACGGGTCATCCCTAGTCTATAAATACACCATCACCCTCCCTACACATTTAAAAAAAAAAAAACAAAACAAAACAAAAGAACACTCATACACCACCTATATACACCTTACAACTGAGAGCAGAGGAGAGTTATAGATCTTATCAAACTTTACATACCTTATGCCTTAGAATTATTATCCACCATTTTTGGAGATCCGTGGAGAAACATCGAGTCTTGAGTGTTGGCGACAGGGGAGATTGATTTGAGGTAATTTAGGTGGAATACAATATACTTCTTTTAAATCTCTTTGCAAAGAGTTATTTTAATCACCTTTAATTTGTACTCCTCTTGATTATTCTGATCATTTGACAAATTCTGTGGTTGTTGATTCGTTTGATTACTTTGGACATTTGTTAAATCCTATGAAGTTATTCTATGTAGTCAGTATTGATTTGATTGGCTAACTGACGTGAAATTACTCCGTACATAGTTCGAGTGGACCCTACCAATCGCTTGCACCAATATGCTTGGATAAGCAGTTGTGCTTGGATGAAATGGGTGAGGCCGATCACTGGTCATGTATTGAGTATGGCCAGGTGTTTGGTTCTGAATAAATTATCATATGTGAGTTTAGTTGTTTATGCAATTTGGTAGGTTGCTTGATTATCGTATCATTTGTGAAATGTCAGAAATTATTGGATCCCTGTTAATTTATTCTTTGTCCTAGTCTTGTTATTCTTATTGTATTGTATACTTCCCAAATTGATTTATTTTTCAAGTGCAGAGCAATTTCGTGGAGATCAAATTTGAGTTAGATATTTTGGGGCTACTACTATATATTGTTTTTGGAGATTTGTATAAATTATATTTTGGAGACATTTGTGTAATTATTATGGAGTTGATTTGTATTTTTGAGATTATTAATTAGTTGGAATTTTAAATTTGAAGTTGATTGGATTTATTAACGGCTCAGAAGTCAGGGTGCTACACAAATTCGTAGACGTGACTATATCAATATGAAATCGCATTTTGAACCTTTAAAAGGTCACTTAGTTTGATAAATAGTTTAAAAAATTAGTTAAAATCATAAAAAGATTAATTTTTTAAAATATGCACGGACAAAATTCCTTTTTTTGTACTTATCAGAAAAAAAAGACTAATTTTTCTAGTCCATTAATAAACTTAACTTAACACAACTTGTAGAGGCCACCAAATATTTTAGAAACTTCTACTTATTACACATATAAAAAACTAAACTTTTTGTACCTTTTTTGTTTTTCTTTCTAATTATACACTTTTACAAAATTTAAATTTTTTATTTTATCTTCTTACATTCTTCGTAATTTCAAGCATATTCTCATTCATAACCTTACAATTTTTCATTACACCATTTATGGTTTCAAACCTAAATATTATCCGACCATCAACTATCACCCTACTACAACAATTTTCGACTACCAATCTCCAACATCCTTCTTTTTCTAATGATTCTTTCTTCTGCTGACAAAACCCTCTCAGGTTTCCTTCCTCACTAGAAACCATATTCCACCTCCTTTAGCATCTACCACCTTCCATTACCACTATTCTATTTCGATACCCAACTACCGTGACCCTTCATCCCTTACTAACGACTCATTGCAACACTTCTCCCTCCTAACAGCTTATAACTCCAGTTACGTAGCTCTCTTTCTTGAACCTTTTGCCACCCTTACTACCTTATTGCTATGCGAGCTAGAGTTTTCAAATACAGGGTTAGCATTTGGTGAAGAAGAAGAAATTGTGATAATGGCAAATTTAGAAAATGGTTGATTAGGGTAGCCAAGTGGATAGAGAAATGGTGTTGCATGAGTTGGTGGGGGGAGGGGGGGGAGGTGTAAAGAAGATAACAAATAGGAAGTGGAGATGAGTAAAAAGGAATGAAGAAATCGTGGTGGTGGTGGTAGTGAGGAATGGTATTGTGGTAATGGAAAAGGAATAACGGGGGGTAGAGAGGCAATGGTGGTAGCTAGTGGTTAAATTATTATTTTTTTTTGGAATATTAAAGCTTTTTGTCATAAAGGGTAATTTTGTTTCGAGGTAACATTGTAATTCAAAGAATTCAAAAATGATAGGTGCAATGAGAAAAAAGACTTTTTTTTGTGCGAACAATGTTCCCCTTCATATAAAGTAAAGGGCTAAGATACAATGACTGAAAGCTAAATATATACATCAACTAAACAAATGTATCTGAACATATATACATAAATGGGTAATTCTAGGGAACTTTTATGGTACACACCTCCTTTGGAGTGTGTATCATATGATCTCTAGTTATGACTTTTAAGGTCTTTATTTATGATATGTTAGAATGTTAGTTATAACTTGATTATGATTTGGTTAGAAATATTGTGGTGTTAGTTATGATTTATTGTGATGTTGCTTATGACATTATTTTAGTTGTGATTTAAAATCTTTTTGATTATACCTTATATGGTATTTGGTTATAATTTTTTTTAATTATTATTTTATTTTATTTTATTTTATTTTAAGTTACAACTCCTAAAGAATTGAGTTCTAACATTTCTGATGATCAACTTCACAAATGTCATAACTTGTATAGCAGTACCCATAATTAGTGCTATATATATACTAGCGAATGTCCCGTATCTAAAGGCACTCTGAACACAAATGACGCTCCCTAGCTGAAATGCAAAATAAAGAATAAATGAATAAAAAATTCAATGATTGAACAAATATATATTTGAATAATGTAAATTAAAAAAATCTAATTTAAGGATTATATTCTAATATAAAGTTTAGAGAAATACTGCTCATCACTATTTTGTTTAACCACTTTATTTCACTTCTTAAGTATATTAATACGATCAAAGTTAAATGTATGTGTAGGATTCATATTATTTAACAAATAATGTAACTGAAAAGGCTACATAGAAAATCACTGAATAGTTCCATTATATATTTTTGTGATATGTAACAGGACTCTTATATTTATAGTTATAAAAGTAACAATTTATTCAAATTAGCAATATTAACCTTTTAACAATTTGACAAATTAAAAATGACAAAATCAGAGTATAAAATTTTAAAACTATACAATAGTAATCAAACAGAAAATGACATATCTAAATTAAACATTGTTATGCCTACTTAATTAGTGGCACACCTAAACAATAACACTTACCACATTGAGGCTCTCCAATGGAGCTATGACAATTCATTTTAGGTGGCTGCTCAGGCGAAGATGTGAGATGCCTAGTAGTTGGTTTTGTAGGTCAGGTGGAAAGGAGGACCACTCGAGCAGTCAAGTTACCGCTCAAGAAAAAATGAGGGGGTTCACTAAATCTTGTTTTGTAGGTTGAAAAATTGAGAATTTAAGTTCACCGCTCGAGCGGTGAAAAGACCGCTCGAGCAATTTGTGCGATTTTAGCAACTTAAAAGTTACTTTTTAGATCTTTTTCTTTTGTTCCTTCTCTCCTCTCCCTCTCTCTAGCTCCAAAAACCCTAGTCTTTTCACTCTAGAAATCTCCCATTTCACTATGATTTACTCCTCCATCCCTTGCAAGAAGTGAAGTCCAAATAAAAGACCGTCTTTTCTAGAGATTGAATTTTGTGTTTCTCAAAGGATTCTTCTTGGGGCTAGCTTCTTTGTTCTTATCCTTGAGGTGGGATCACTTTTAACCCTATATCTCTTTCCTTTGAGGATGTTTATGTGGTATTATTGTGACATTGGCGTTATGATTAATGTTTGAGTTTACAAATTGGGTTTTACTTTAATAATAAAAAAATAAAAAAAGAAATGAAATTTTCTCTACATTTTCTCAAGATTTATATTAATGTTTATGGATTATGAAAATTTTTAGTTAAGAAATAGCATTTAACATGATGGAGGGGCAAAAGCCCCAAATTTTATGAAAATCCTAATTTTTGAAATTGAGGAAAGATGTAATTAAATTAAATTGATTTTCAATTCTTTAAATGGATGAATGAATTATGAGATTTGAAATGTAATTTGATTTGAGACTGGTGAAATTGGAAGCTCTTGAGATTTGTTTTTTGAATTATGAAGATTGTTTCTTCATATTTGCTTCAATTACTTGAATGGTGAAATTTACTCTTGTTCTTATGAATGCATAAATTCTTGGAAGTCTTGGAAAGGTTTACTGGGGTAGTAAATAGTGTGTGAGTCCAAGTGGGGAGTTGGTTTTGGAAAGGATTGTTTGTTATTGGAACCCGTGCAGGGAAAGTCTAGGTGTTCAATTGCCCTGTCTTGAGCTTATCGCTGGACAAATATGGGAATTTTTTTTGGGTGTCCACTGGTCCAACCATATTGTAGTCGGTAAAAATGGAAAAACGGATGATTTTGGGTACCCATTCTCTACTGTATTAATAGCCAGCAACTGTGGAGGTATTTTTGGATATAAATCTTTGTATGTATGTGTTGGGACTCCTCTTCTAGGCTTCATCGCATATTTTGCCTGGTGTTGAAGTGTGGTTTCATGGAGTTATTATGCCTATGTTTCCTTTTCTTAAATCTTTAACATGAATGGAATGGAATATGTTTTGGTTGTGATGATGCTATATGGATCTTTCAAATAATTAGATACACTGTTAAAAGTGTTTCTACTAGGCATCTAACTCATTCCTATCTAACATTTTTAGGTCTCAGTGATGTGCAACTATCCCAATGAAGGAAGAGGTGAATTTTTATTTTGTTTGGAGCATGAAGACTCATGGATGTATTATGTAGAAGCTTCGAGCTTACATGTTTTAGAATTGAGTGCCCATTTTGTTATAACAAGGCTTCTCCTTGATGTTTGTAAGCCATTGGGGCATTTTTAATTGTATCCTCTAGCTTCTTGAACTATGATAATGAAAATGTAAGTAAGACATGAATAGGCAAACTTGTAATTTTTGAAGTGTAGTTCAATGAGAAATAGGGTTTTTGGTCAAATGTTATTAAGCGATATTGCGTGATTTTGATTTAATCATGTTAAGAGTATTATTTTTAATTTAAATTATTTGGGAGCATTAGAAATTGGTATCAGAGCTAATCAGGTTTGAATACCTTGAGCTTGTGGGATGTGGCTTGTGCCATAATGGGTTTGCCATGCTGGGAAGGGATGTTAGCTGTCTTACATGATTATGTGTTTATGAGGTTATGTGGGTATGATGTCAAACTTCTAAGATATGAATTGCGTTCACTGCATTGATCGAAGATCTTTCAGAAAGACACTTGATCAATGCTTTTTCCACTTGGAAGTCTTTAAGCGCCGTGGAACAATTTAATATCTTAGAAGGGTGGTCCGTATGTGCTCTATGTGACAAGGTGCGTATGTGGTTTGTTTTATGTGACTTAAGTGTATGCATGGTCTTATGTTAGTGTGTGTGTGACGGGTGAGCCTAGGTATGGGTGTGTAGACCATGAATTTAATCTTACCTATTTTGCATATAGGATGTTTGGATGTGGTAGAGGCCGTGGTAGACCTCGCCTGGGTGTTCGGGATATTCTTGGCCAACCAAAGATCTCTTCTCAAGAAGAAGGAGTGAGTCAAAACAACGTGGCCGCTCCTTCGACCCAAGACGCAATGTGGGCATTAGCTTGAGAGATGGCATGGTGTAGACATCCCATTTTTTACTATCCTCAGGACTCGGACGTCATCGCTTGTGCACTCGATGATTGTGCTTGTTTGTGTTCGTTTTGAGTGCTCGAAGTCCTCGGTGGAGTACCTTGCCTTTGAGCCTTGAAACCTTATCTGTTTTGTGCACTGTTTTGGACCAAAGCTTGTTGTTTCCAGTCTGGAAGAGTGGGTGACCTGTCGGCCAGCCCCATAAGTTGTCGGCCTTGGCTTATGCTTGTCGACTACCAGTGGTGGCCGACGGCCACCAGTCTTTTTTTCTAGATATTTGTTGACAACTGTGCTAGTTGTTGCACACTGAGATGCATCTCCATACATGTGTATGGTAGGATGTTCCTAAGCTCAAGACTTGTTTTTCTATATATAGGGGGGTTCCTCCTTCATTTTTTAGGGTTAGCAATTTTAGACCAAAAAAAATATCTCTCTCTCTAGCTTTCTCTCTTTCTCTCTCTTGATATTTTGTGCTTGGTTGCCTAGTTTCTTTATACTTTTGCATACCAACTGTAGACACCCCATTTTTGACCGACCTTAAGATTCAGACGTCACCGATTGAGCGCTTGGTGATGTTGCATAATGTGCTCGTTCAGAAGTTTCAGAGCCGCGGCCGTGAGCCCTGCCTCCGGACTTCCGAACCCTTTTCTGTGCCTTGTCTCGGTTTGCGAACCAGACTCGGTTTTCTCTGTTTCTTTTCCTGAGGGGAGGGAGAGGTCCCGTAGACCATCTCTCAATGTCCGTAGGCTACATTTGGTGGCCGTAGGCCATTTTGCCCATTTCGGAGTCCGGTTCCCGGTTTTCGGAGCCGTCAGGCCGTGTGCCTCGGTTCGGGACCGCTTAACCATCTCCTATTGCTCTGATCAAGCTAAATGGTTAAGCATGGCAAGGGTGCGAAATGTAAAAAAACAGAAGATGAGGTAAATACCTCTCGGGCCTCGTGAGAGAGATGCTGCTCCGGCTCTCTGAGAAGCAGATCCGCAGGTGCTC
>NW_021024778.1:639987-754041 GCF_004153795.1 Camellia sinensis | reverse complement strand
GCCAAATATGTAACATAATTTGACCAAAGTGGGTTTAAAGCAAAAGAAAACAAAAAAGCAAATGGTGGGAGTGGGTTGGATTTTTCAAAGGGGGAATAATACCTTTATAATATAATAATATATAAAATATCTAAAATATGTTAATTACATTAATATATGTACAGATACTCAAAATATTATAAAAACACACCAAAACATGTAAAATTATAAAATAATTAAAATAAATAGACTAATAAAATATATTTTAACAGGCCAAATATGTAACATAATTTGACCAAAGTGGGTTTAAAGCAAAAGAAAACAAAAAAGCAAATGGTGGGAGTGGGTTGGATTTTTCAAAGGGGGAATAATACCTTTATAATATAATAATATATAAAATATCTAAAATATGTTAATTACATTAATATATGTACAGATACTCAAAATATTATAAAAACACACCAAAACATGTAAAATTATAAAATAATTAAAATAAATAGACTAATAAAATATATTTTAACAGGCCAAATATGTAACATAAGTTGGCTAAAATGGGTCTAAAACAATTTGGCCAAAACAAGTGTAGATTGAGATTAAAGCTTAAATTCTATCTTTCCACTGAGAATTTTGTGAGATAGCATATTCTTATTTTCATCATCAGGTAATCAAAAGACTGCACTCAAGTCTTAGGGTCGATCAAAATGGGGTGTCTACAATTGCCCCTCTTTGACAGAACTCGAAGTCATTTCTTGACGTAAGTGAATGTCAAATCCCGAAGAGGACCTTTTGACAAGGCCGTAAGACTTGGGCAAACAAACAAGATGCGAATTTAGGTATTGAACCCGAGGGTTGCCTACGTATCCCTTTGCAAGGAATCAAACCAGCGTAGTTCAGGGACATAATGCAAATGATACGCAATTGAAATACAATTTGAAAGTTGGACTTACACGATTCATGAAGCCATTTTTGTTTTGAAAATTCATGATCTATGATGCAATGCAATGGGTAATATGAAACATAACAATGGATAGAATCCAAACACATTTACATAAGAGAACGAGACGTAACTAATGAATAATTTTAACCTACAACCCAAAACAGTGGAGGTATTAACCGATGGATATTCTCAAATAACAACTCAAGAAAATAGAGGTATTAACCGAAGGTGGTTTGGATTGCCAACCTAAGAAAGGGATAGTTTCGTCATCCCAAAAAAGGACCAGTACAAATCGAGTGGTTTGAACCTACAACCCAAAAGAAGGGCCAACATTAACTGATGAAAAATGTTATAATCAAATGTTGATGTGAATGAATTATAACCAAGTGATGCAAAAGTGTAACCATGCAAATGAAAAGTATAACCAAGATATGCTAATGCAATTAAAAGTTGAATTTTTTTCTTTTCTTTTTGAACGTACATGATTTGTGCATTGCAATATGTAATATATGGAAAGGCAAGCCTCATGCAAATGAAGCATAACTAAGGGGTACAATCCAAACACATTTACACATAAGGAGAGAATGTAACCGATGAGTAGTTTTAACCTGCGACCCAAAACATGAGAGGTATTAACTGATGGATAGTCTCAACTAACAACCCAAGAAAATGGAGGTATTAATCAATAGTGGTTTGGATTGCCAACTCGAGAAAGGGATAGTTTCGTTATCTCGAAAAAGGATCAGTACAAATCAAGTGGTTTGAACCTACAACCCAAAAATGGAGCTAATATTAACTAATGAAAAAGGTTGCTGGTGTGAATGGATTGTACCTAGGGCTGACCAGTGGATCACCCGATTCGCCAAACCTACTCGGCCTGACCCTACTTGATCACTTTTGGGTGGATGCGTGAAGGTACGGGCCCAGATTATTTGATTTTGTGGGCTCGGGTCGGGTTGCGGTAGATCCGTCATTATACCCACTTAACCCGTCTTGCTCGTTACTCTGTCCTCTATTTTTTTTTCTTTTACGCCTTGACTACCTCAGCCCCCTTTTTTGATCTCAGACTCAAACCTAACCAACCCATTCTCGATTCTTCTTCGACAGATACTCTCTTTCTCTTCTCAGAACCCTACTCATCGGCATCTACCGATGACAACTACAGAAGCGATGATCTACACGATCTACAGTGAGCGACGAGCGATCTACACGAGTAACGATCTGCATTAAGAAGCTCTCGAAAGCGACGATCTTCAGCGAGTGACGACTACAAGGCGATCTGTGATTGAGTTGGTGAGATATTCTTTGCAAGGTCGCTGTTGCTGAAAAATAAGAAGCTCTCGAGACCTCTGGTGAGCAACACGAGTACCAAGTCGAGGTGGGTTTGTCTTGATTCCTCATGTTTTGGGCGTTTTTATTTATTTTACTATGTGTGTTACATGGGGTCTCATGAAGCAATTCAGCAGCTTTATTGTTGACTGTTAACAATCTGGATACCAAACTAGATGCCCAATTTGCGTTAATAAAATCAATAGTACTCTTGAAGCCATCCCTTGTTGTTGTTGGTCAATAGTTTATGCTACTTATTTTTTAATTCATTAAATATTGAGCTGAATTTCTTGCTTTAAGATTTGTAAGTCCAATGGGGAGTAGTGATTCTGTCTCTAGTTAATAGCTTCAGGTTAGTCTCTTCTCTTGTATTCATTTGCTCAAATGGGTTTGGTCCTCTGTTTGGTTGCTTAGTAAACTGCTCAAAAGATGGGATTTTGAATCTTCCATTCACTTGTATACATTCTTGATCCTGAGATTATCATAACATTGTGTGATTTAGAGTTAGTTATATTTATTTTTATTTATTTGTTCTCTCTTTTAGAATTCTTGACAACCAAATGGGGGATTTTATGAAATGCACATCTTCTGATGTTTATATGTGAATTCTGAGTGTGTTGGTGAAGATTTAGACAAATGTGACTTTTGAAAATTCAGTGTTTAATTTATGAAAATCATTAATTATTATTTTGTTCTTTGGGTTTGTTGCAGATGTATGGACTAACAATTCGTTCTTTCTCTTTGCAATTTTTATTTCTTTTTTTTTGTTTTTGTTTTTTTCCAATTTAGTTCAATACCCGTTTTTCAGTATGAATTGGGATTCTATCGTAGTTCAAACTAGTACTTACTGATTCTCTCTCACACAGTGCCACATTTCCTACTGTAACTATCAGCATTGTTGATTAGGTTTTCAATTTTATTTTCTTAGTGCTGAAATGAGTTTTTCTGCTCTGGAGTAAAAAAATGAATCACGACATAGCATTTTGTAGATAATCAGAATTAGAATATCATTTAACTTGTTTTTGTAAAATTTTAAACTGCCAAACTGATTCGCATTCGTCCACTAATCCGCATTCGTAGGATTGGCGAACGGATGCAGATTGATTTTCTCTAATTTGCCAATCTGGCAGACGGATGGCAGATTGGATGTTTTGTGGTCGCAACTGACCCGTGACCACCCCTAATTGTAACCATGAACGATAAATATAATAGACAGTGCAAGTGCGACAGTGAATGCAAAAATAAAACGCAAAGGGGCAATGTAAGATAAACAATATGCAATGATGAATGCACAATAATAATATAATGGATGCACAAAATGATTTTTTTTTTTTTGTCCAAAATTTTCTTCGTCTTCTTCTTTCATTTTTTTTCCCCCAAAATTTCCTTTTGAATTTTTTTCCTTTTCTTTTGAAAACTTCTTGTTCAATTTTTTTTTTGAACATTATCTATACATACCATATATACATATACCGGTATAAAAATACAAAATACATATTGCATACATATATATACAAAATATATACATATATGGATACATACAGATATACATATACATACACACATACGAGCTATACATACATATATAGACATAATATATGCATACATGTATACGGACACAGACATGTATAAACAAAATATATACAAATATACACTCCTCCCCTGTTTTTGGTCCCTTTTTCTACCCCGTTCGTCTTCTTCGAGCGCCATGTCTAGTACGCGATTTCAACAATCATGGCGCGCATGACCGACGGCAGCTAGACGGCCCCCATTGTCAAAGATTGCCTCGACAATCCATTCTTCTTTTGGCCTCTTCTTATTCTCCAGCCTCTTCTTAAATTGAGGACGGTGGGAGAGCAGAGTAGAAAGCTATAGACTTTCCCTGTCATTACTCTGCCAATTCTATCTTTAGAGGCACTACTCTTCTCTAATATGGTCTCTTCTCGCTGTCCTCTCACTCTCTTTCCCGGCCTTAATAATTCCCAATCGAGAATGCTAAGGCAAGCTCCTCCGAGCCTCAACAGAGTGCCCCTGCCCCTTCCTATGTTCTCAACTTTCCTACGTTGTCAGTTGAGCAAATAATGACAGCGCAAATCTGATATCGATACCAGCCACTTTATATTGAAGTCTTGTGTGGAGACGGTGACCACAGTCTCTAATTTGTCCCATTGGCTGTAGAACAGGACAAGTGAAGTACATCGATTAAACACCCAACTCTATCTGCTCTAGAGTATGTACAAGAACGCTTGAGTAGAGATTAGCAATTTGAAAAAGAAAAACAAGGAGCTGAAACGTCAGGCGAGCTCAATGACCCGATTTAGAGGTCCTTGGTGCTATTCATTTGATGGCCGGTAGGGAGTAATCTCTTTTGGGAGCTCTGCCAATGCCAAGGCAGGGTCTTCAAAGGCCACCCGAGAGTGAAGATGTGGCGAGACAGACTGACGGTAGTGTCGAGCGACGAAGTTGTCTGCAAATGAAGTCGGCTTATAATCTTGGTAGATGGGCTGTTATTGAAAATTGAGAAAAAGTTCCTTTCTATGTTTTTTTTTTTTTCTAAATTTTTCTTCTTTTTTTCTATTCTTCCATTTTTTTTTTCCTTTTGTTTTTACTTAGGAAGGAGCACCAACGCTTCAGAATTTCCCTTGGTTTTTTGAAATTTTCTCTTTTTTATTGTTTTGTTGATCGGGACTTCACCCTAAGGTTTAATAAAATGAGTTATGTTGTTTGCACATCATGGCGTGAATGGCTTTGTACTTGAGCTTGAAAATATTTTTCTTAAACTTGAATCCAAACTTGAATTCGAAAATGATTAAATTTCAATGAATTCTTAATTGGACATTAAGCCCTCAACTAACCAGAAATTGAAAAACAACTCAGTGAAAGAAAAACAAAACAAAAACAATATAAACACACCTTTTGACACTTGCTATAGTGATTCTGGTTTAGACATGACCCATTTGATGTTTTGGATCCGGGTTTCATTACCTTGCATAGTTTTTTTTGTCTTGTTTTCCCTTAATTCTCTTTGAGTTTAGCTATTGGGATACGTTGGTTGCGTTCGGAACATGTTGGTAGCTTGTTTTTCAAACTATTACTGCCCAAAATTTTGCTTCTTCAATCGAGTAGCACTTTTTGCACTCGAGTAGTCTTTGTGAACTTCTAGTACTTTTGTAGGTCTATAGAGATACTGGGAGTTGGCATTTTTCACTCGAGCAGTGTTTGCTCGAGCAAACCTTCTTGTGCTCGAGCGCTGGTTCTCTGTCTATAAAACTTGTAGGAGTTGATATTCTTCGCTTGAGTGAAGCTTCTTACGCTCGACGGTGCAACTTATTGTGTCTAGTCGCTTGAGTGCCACTTTTTGCACTCGAGCGGTCTGCGTAGATATCAGGTTGTAAAGTCACTTTTCTTAGTCACTTTTTCACCTCCCTGTCTCTAAACTTTTCAAAACGCAATTTTTTCTCGTTGTGTTTCTAAAGCTCATCTATTTCACTCAAATACACCAAGATTTGTCGACCTTTTCACTCGTATCCCTTTTTTAAATAGGTAGAGCTCGACGAGGGCTTCATTCTAGTTAGAGCGAAGTTGATTTTCGGTGTCTTTGAGTTTTCTTTACACCCTCTCTCGTCTTCCAAGCTTGAGGTAGGGATTCTTCACACTCTTTTATGATTTTTAATTTAGTTATTTCTTATTTCTTAAACAATATTGTGATTTAGGGATTTTTGGAACAAATCTAGGGTTTTGGATTAAAAATGAAAAGAGGGGTTTTCAAATGGATTCTCGAAATGGTTGTGGGATTTGAAATGAGGTTGAGTTTTGATAGAATGGTTGATTTTGAAACTTGGATTCGGTCTTGGAGGAAATTGGGATTTTCCCCTAAATATATAAATGTTGATTTTGTATAAATAATGGAATTGATGTTGGAAATGTGAAATGAGATTGATATTGATGAGGATGGTGGAGTTGGATATGTACTATCACTCACATCTTGAAATTTTGAAAGTTTATCTTTATTGATAATTGTTTATCTGTTTAGAAATATCTATTTTGGGCTATCGGTGGAGGATAGTTATGATTGTTGTAGAAATTATGATAATTCGGAGAATTAAAACTATTTTCTTATTCATTCGCATTGAGCATTATCTCACACTTATACATTGGAAATGTTTATCATTTTGAGAAAAAGGGTGAATCTAGTAAGTATGTATTGTCTCATTGAAATAAGTTAGCCTGAGTGTCTATGGTAAAAATCCTAAAAACCATGCGTATACATGGGTGCCGATCCCACAGATGAAATTTTCGTGAAATAGCAATAGTAGTGATTGTATAGCCTATGTTTACATAGGTGCCAATTTACAGTTTCCCACGGCCGAAATTTTTGTGAAAGATTGTAGTTGTTTTGAGATTCCCAGAGTGTGATTCACAGCCCTATTTTCCATTGTAAGTGAAATGATTAACGAATTATAATATCAATCCGACTTTACATGGTTTAGAAAAAGATAAAATGTTTTGGCACGAGTATTGCATATGTATTTCACCCTTATATCTTTGTTAAGATTCATATATTATGTTGGATTATTTCTATTGGGGTTTGGCTCACCTTATGTGGGAAAATATTTTCCAGTGCTGATGACATGACTCTGCCAATGCAATAGCGTAGGAGGACTTGGAGCAAGAGCTTCATTTTGTGTATTGGTTGTGTTTATTTTTGTATAAGCCTGGGGCTTAAACTGTATTAAATTTAAATCCATTTTTGTTGTAACCAAGCATTGGCTTGGGATGCTGTAAGCCTTTAGGGCATTTCTTATTTGTTTAATTTTCACTCTATTCCTTTATTAAAAGTAGTATATGCCATAGACTTAGGGTTAGGCTTGTGAATGAATACCAACATCTGTTACTCTTCTGTAAAGGTGATTGAGATTAATGGAAAATAATTACCTTAGCATGTATAGTTATGTAATTAATATTGTGGAGGGTTTATAGTATTATTTCGGGGCGTTACAACTTGGTATCAGAGCGTACCAGGTTTGAATACTTTGGGTATGTGGAAAGTGGTTCTTACCACAATGGGTTTATCTCGCCTGATAGAAATGTTTGTATGTTTGGTATGCTATGTAATAACATGCTTATGTGATCATATGGTTATGGGATTTAATTTCTAAGATATTGATTGGGTCTACGAGTTTTTATAAGTCCTATTAGAATAGCACTTGATCACTGCTATTTCTAATTGGAACTTTGGTAATATCGTAGGATGATCATTATCTAGGAAGAAAATTCGTATATGTTTATGTGACTACGTGCTTATATGAAGTGAATTATCTATTGCCCATCGCATTAGGACGTGAGTGAATTAGTTTCGATACATTGTGAATGTGTTAATCTCTTTTGTTGCCTTCATTAGGATGTCAGGACGTGGACGTGGTGGTGGTAGACATGGCAGGCCTAGACGGTAAGAGGTGCGGTTACTAGATGAAATTCTGACGCATGAGGAAGGGGTTGGTCAGGCCAATGTGGCTGAACCAGTGGTTCAACAGGCCATGAGCGCTTTAGCTCATGAAATGGCTGGAGCTTTGAGAGAATCCATGGACATTCTTAGAGCTAAGAATCAAGTCCAGGACCAAGAAGCGGAGACAGGGCTATCTTTCTTAAATAGGGAGTTCTTCCGGTCTAATCCGGATGTGTTTTTGGGTGACCTGAAAGAGCCTTTGAAGGTAGATGAGTGGTTAGAGCAGATGGTGAAGACGTTCGAGATACTTGGCATCAAGGATGACAGTTTGAGAGTGACCTTGACATCCTTCTAGTTGAAGGGTGATATAGGTCAATGGTGAAAATATGCACGTTGGCGTATTAGAGTGACTTGGGAGGCCTTTGTCAATGCCTTCCAAGACAAGTTCTTGCCTCCAATTGCTTGGGAGAAGTTGAGAGATTAGTTTCTGAAGCTCAAGCAACTTAGCTTACCTGTAGTCGAGTTTGAGACAGTTTTCACTAGCCTTTCTATATTTGCACTAGAGCTTGTGGCGGCGGAAGAACGCTGTTGTATCAAATTTGAGAAAAGGTTAAAGACTGGGCTTCTTTTCAAGGTAGCTGGGTTAATGATTAGGGACTACAGATGCCTTGTAGAGGTGGCAAATCATCTAGAGACTGTGGTTCAAGCGGAGAAAGAGCGAATGAGGGGCTCTAGAAGGAGTCAGGAGATTCAAGGGGAGAATTGAGAGAGTAAGAGGCAGAAGGGTTCCACCCCACAGTGGTCCTAGGCTACATAGTCTTGATCCACCTTTCCTGTGTCAAGTTCGGGTTTAGGGAGAGGTAATCAGGGAGGCTTCTCTTGTTTTAAGTGTGGCTAGTTGGATCACAAGTCTCCAGCTTGTCCACGGAGAGGGGGAGGGCAATAGTCAACATCGTCTGCGACTCATTTTCAAAGCTAGAGTTAGGGGAGAGGGTAGCCGCCTACCTATTATTAGTGTGGGTAGTCAGGGCATGTAAGGAGGTTTTGCCCTTAGTCAAGTGGCACATGTGATGTATTTGGTTCGAGGCAGACACAGAGCCACCAGCCTGCATAGTCAACACAGGCCTCAAGGGCCAATCAAAGAGCCTCTTTGGCCTAGTCAGTGCATTAGACTTATGCTTTGAGGAGTGAGCAAGTGGAGCAGAGACCTATGGGGCGTGTGTATCCTATTACCATGCCAAACTTAGTGCCAGCGCCTTCAACTGTGAGAGGTACTTTCTTGTTATGCAATTTTATTGCTAATGTGTTGATTGATACGAGTGCATCCCATTCTTTTATCTTGTCTGCATTTGTATCAGCATTGGGGTTAGAAGTGGCTTGGTTAGCATCTCTACTTAGGGTAGAGTCACCCGTTGGTAGTAAGGTTGTTCTGGACCAAGGGTGTTGGGGTTGTGATATAGAGGTTACTGGTCGTTGAGTTCCTTTTTCATTTGCATTGGTTGCTATGTTGAGTTTTGATGCCATCTTGGGCATGGATTGGTTGTCCTCGTACCGGGCCCTTGTAGACTATTATCGTTCGAGGGTCACTGTTTGCACCTTAAGTGGTGATTATTTTTATTTTCTGGGGGACCGAGCGGATAGAGCCTTGTCGCCAGTATATGATCTGCGAGGTCGGAGTGAGCTTAGTTGTCTGTTTGTAACCTACTTGGGTAGTGAGTGTGATGAAGTTTGAGTTGATTTGGCAATGGTAGTTTGTGAATACCATAATGTTTTTCTTGAGGATCTCACTAGTTTACCACCTCACCGTGAGAATGAGTTCTCTATTGATCTACTGCCTGGCACGACGTCGATTTCTATGGCACTGTATAGATTTGCATCCACCGAGTTGAGTGAGTTGAAGGTTCTACTCTAAGAATTGTTAGATAAGGGTTTTATCCGCCCTAGTACATCACCTTGGGGAGCACCAACTCTCTTTGCCAAGAAGAATGATGTTACATTGCGACTTTGTATTGATTATCGAAAGTTGAACCGGGTAACTATTAAGAACAAATACCCAATGCCTCATATAGATGATTTGTTTGACCGTTTGAAGATAGACCTGAGATTGGGTTATCACCAACTGATAGTGAAGGAGGAGGATATCTAGAAGACAACATTCTGTACGCGGTATGGCCATTATGAATTTCTAGTGATGCCTTTTGGGCTAACCAATGCACCGACCTTGTTTATGGATTTGATGAATCGAATCTTCCGTGAGTTCTTAAACTGTTTCGTAGTCATCTTTGTTGATGACATTTTGATTTATTCACCCTCTGAGGAGGAACACGAGGAATATTTGTGAATTGTGCTTGAGTTGCTTAGAGCTCACAAGCTGTATGCTAAGTTCGGGAAGTGTGAATTCTAGTTGAAAGAAGTGAAGTTCTTAGGCCATGTGGTATCCACGAAAGGAGTGATTGTAGACTCTTTTAAGATAAAAGCAGTGCAAGAGTGGGAACAACCTAAGAATGCCTTTGAGATTCGTAGTTTCTTGGGGTTAGTCAGGTATTATCATCATTTTGTGAAGGATTTCTCTAAGTTAGCCTCACCTTTGACTAGATTGATAAGAAAGGGAATCAAATTTGTGTGGAGTGGGCCTTGTGAGAAGCTATTTCAAGAACTTAAGGTTGGACTTACCACTACTCCAGTGTTGATTATTTCGGAGAGGGGTTAGGGCTGTTCTGCATATTGTGATGCGTCATGAGAAGATTTGGGTTGTGTCTTGATGCAAGAAGGGAATGTAGTAGCTTATGGCTCATGTTAGTCGAAACACACGAGAGGAACTATCCTACTCATGACTGTAACTCGATTTTTTCGCGCTCCCTTTCGGAGATTCGAAAGAAGCCCCTATAGTTCGGACTCCTGCGGTTCTGAATCTAATCTCACAAGTGCAATGCGAAATTGATAAACACCAAATAGTCCAAATCAGACAAATCTTTTGGAAAATAGATTTTTGAAACTAAAATGCCAAAATTGAACTACTTTGCCAGATACAGAGTTGCCACCTAAATATTTTATTTTGGAAAAATTTAGGAAACTCATGACTCGTGCCAAAGGCCACGTGTCCGTCATCACCAAAGTTGCCTCGGTTCGGGAACTTAGGTACGAGAGGGGAAGGTCATGAATTGAGCACTCTTGCTCGCCCGATCAAAGATCGACCTTTACTAATCATGATATAAATCTTATTTACATTATATGCTCTTACTCTGGTTATTAGGCTAGCATTACTATGTGATGCGCACAAGCAAGTATAGACTACTTTGCCTGAATTGGAACAATTTAATTTCATGTTTATTTTTTGAAAAGGGTTTGATTTTGCCACCTCAAGTGGGCTTAAAATTTGCGAATTTGCCACTAAACAAAGTGGGCTTAAACATTCATTTATTGAATCTTTCCAATTCAAACAACAAGCCTTTATCCACAGGCATTCAAGCAGTTTAGCAAGTAAGCACTTAGCCTCATAGGAAGCATGCTAGACATGACAATCACCCACACTCATGCAAGTATGCTAAAGCACTAAAAACTTACTTAGTACTCCAAGCCAAGATAAACCAAAAGAGTTAGAAAAAATGCATGATTCCTAACTATACAAGATGTCTAATGCAATGCATGCAATAATGCAACTAATAGGTTCGGCTACTAATATATCATATGAGGCAATTTAATTAGCATGCGGTTAAACACATATTCAAAGAAAGTATTGAAACGACAATGCAGCTTGAAAAATGTGCCGAGCCTCGGTGCATGCAAGACAAGATGAGTGGATGCAAGCATAAGGTATGCTAAACGAAACGTGATGCCCCTAAACTAACCATCAAAAGTGGTTAAGTAAAAGGGAGGAAGACGTAGGGTTGGAAGACATACACATTATTACATTACGCTCTCACGAAGGAGAGTTTGAATGAATAAAGCTAACTAAGCTAATTAAGCTAAGCTAATTAAGCTAATTATTACAAACCAAAATGAATAATTAATTAAACTAATTAACAAATTATTACAACACTTTGAATTTAACTAACTAGTAAACTAATTAAATTACACAAATGCAAGTAAGCTAAGTAATTAAAGTATTTAACTACTCTACCACTACTCTGCCTTGGGAAATAGAAGATGTACATGCGCATGCTCGGATATCACCCGAAAAGACCTCCGCTTTGCTCCTGAAAGCCTCTATTTGCAGAGTTGAACATTTCCAGAACCATTTTGCTCCACCTTACCAACACTTTGCTGAGGTTTGCATTAGTGGCAAGTCGGTCACTGGTAAAGACTGTCGGCCACCTGCCGGCCATCAATGGTGCTCTGCCGGCCACCTGCCGGCCATGGATAGTGGTCTGCCGGCCACTGATGCACAGGTCCATCTTGCTACAACAGAGGGCAAACAGAGCAAAAAGAGGGTATTCTCACAGATTGTTTGCACAACTCACCATTCATTTTCATGAGTAAATCCAAGGAGTGGTGAACTTAAGCCACAAACCACCAACTCAAGCAATTTCATTGCATAATGGCTTGTGATTCAAGATGTGCAAGCTCAATAAATGCAAAACAAGACACACAAAACCATCACATTATCATGCATGATCAAGGGCAATGGTGACCTAGGAAACTTGACACATTTCATCACTTTGAGTATGGAATGTCCCAATTTTCCTTATGTCCAATTAACGTCCGATTGAACACAACAAATTATTATCCTACTCACTTTTAGTCCCAAGTTTTAGTTACTCATTTTACTTTACCAACCATCCTTTAATCCAATTAAGTCTAAAAGGTGAGTTAAAGTCCTCTAATGGAAAGAAGGCTAAAAAAAAAAGTTGCATTGGGTATGAAAGAAGCATCATACCGTTGGTAATGAACCCCCTAAGGGATTAAACCATTAAGTATGAAATCTCAATTTCACACTTACACAAACAAGTAACTTGAAACCACTTTCAAAGAAAAAGTAAAAGTCAAGAAAGGAGGGAGGTTGCAAAGATGATTAGTGCTGAAATTAAGTGTGGAAAGCACTAAAAACATGCAATCAATTCAAACAAGTGGTGTCTAAAGGGCTAAAACACCAAGCTTGTGAGAACTATTGCACTATAACTATGTAATATGAGGCTCAAATGCAATAACCAACCCAAAACAGAGTTAAAACAGTCTAAAATAGAGCCTAAAGCATGCTGGAATAAAGCTACAACAAGCTAGAAAAATAAGCTAAAGCATGACACCAACTAGGCTAACAAACAAGACATAAAGAGGGGAGGCTACCCCCTCCAAATTTGGACTTCAAAACCTAATTTTTACCACTGAAAATACTCTAAAAATCAGTGTTTAAAGGTTCAAAAAAGATGGTTTGAAAATGGGAAACAAAGGTGAAATGACCTTACAAATAAGGAATGAAGATGAGTGAACCACCCCCTAACTTTAAATGGCCAAAAACACCAAGTTCAACCCACCAAAATAGAGTTTTTTACAGTTCAAAAACAACCCAAAATAGTGGAAAAAAGATAGGAAAACAAGTATGTAAAGCAAGCTAATAAAGCAAGTATTATACCTTTTGAAGAGAAAAGTAGCTCTAGGCCACAATTCAAGCCAAAACCAACTTCAAAAGCTCCAAGAAGGCCTCAAGGAACCTCAGCTCAAAGGTGAGAGGATTTTGCTAAGGAAGTATAGGCAAGAGTGTAGTGTAAGTAGGCAAAAGTGTAGAGAATTTGTAGAGAGAGGAAAATTTTTGAGTCTAAAATTTTCTAACCTCTAAACATGAGAGAGGGGGTCCCTATATATAGAAAACGTGAAATTTCTCTAAGGAGATCTAGCTCTCCACGTGTGGACAGATGCAAGCATCTGTGCAAACAGCTGGCACAACTGGCATAAAATATCTGCAGAAAACATTGGTGGTCGACCGGCCATCACTAATGGCCGACACACCAAAAGTGATGGCCGATGGCCTCTAGGGATGGCCGGCACACCACCAGAGGTTACAGGCTGGAAAGACCAAGGCATGATCCAAAAATGAGACAAAAAGGATGCAGGGTTTGAAAGGCTAAAAATTGTAGCGTTCCGCTGAGGACTTCGAGCACTCGGCGAGCAAACAGACTTATCATCAGGTGTACCTGTAAGGACATCTAAGTCGTAAGGGCCGTCAAAAATGGGGTGTCTACAGTTGCCCTTCTTTGTGTAAGAGGGGCTAATTTGAGCCCATTAAATTAATTAGGCCCAATAGTCCAAGATTGGTGGGCCCGAATTTATCACCATCAAACGGGCTAAATGGCTCTAAGCCTCGAAAGGGTTCGGATCCACGAACCTAGAGACTTACTCGGGCCCGGACTCGAAAGGGTATTAAGCAAGCCTAGAGATCCGAGGCACTCGGACTCGAAAGGGTTCGGATCCACGAACCTAGAGACTTACTCAAGCCCGGACTCGAAAGGGTATTAAGAACGCCTAGAGATCCGAGGCACTCGGAGCCGTCCCTTTATGGGTCAACTGTATGCCTTTATGGTCGTTCCTTTATGGGCCAACTATTTTTGCTATTGCTAATAAATGTACCACGTATGATTAACTGCAAATTCTGATTATCAATATGATTTTGAATATGTATCTATTATGATCTATGACTTCTGAACATGATTATGAATCCATTTCTGATAACTACTGAATTATGTTTTCTGTAACTGTTATGGACCACATTCATTAAAACCCTTTTACTTTGTTATTATTCACTGGGCTCCAGCTAACTGTATTGTTTATGTATGTAGGTGATTAGGCATTTGACTAGTCCTAGAGCTGCTGCCTGGATTCTTTGTTTGTCAGCCAACCTATGTGCCTCCCGTGGAGGTTCCGGATATGTCTAGTGGCGATGGCTAAGTGCATAAAGTTTAAGTTTTGTTTTCCTGTTTGATTAAACGAGTTTTCGTTTATTTTGTAAATAAGGCTAAGTCCCTTTTGTCTAGTTTGTATGTATATGATGACGTAAGGATGATGTGTAGATGTATATAAAAGTTTAAAATTTTTCTGTCTCATTTAAGTCTGCACAGCACAATGGATGTTGTATATTTGTTATTTGATTCCGCCAGCCCCTATTGTTAATTTAATTTGTCTCAAAGGCCTTTGGTAATCTCAAGATTACTGGTCGATTACGATGCTAAACCCATAGGGGCGGGTTTGGGTTGTGACATCCTTCAAGCTCTCTGAGTCGGCCGAAGGATCGATAAGGAGACAAGCCAGTGCTGCCCCTACTCCAAGCTCGCTGTTGTCCGAGTCACTTTCCATGTTGTTTTCAACTTCAACACTTGGTTCAGCTTTTTCCTTGGCATCACTATCTTGCAACTGCAAGTCGAAGAAAATTTTGAAGCCGGGAACATGCTGCTTTGCAGAATTCAACCAGGGCTCGGGAAAGCCGTAAAATGGGAAGTCTTCTCCCTCCTGAACAATGTGGCCATTCAACGTTCCCCAGATTGGCCTGTGAACGAGCTCATAGTGTTTCCCAACCATCTTGACTTTAGCTCTGCCTACCATCTCTTCTCTTTTCCTGACCCAATCCTCTTTGATGGGCATATAACCAAGACCAAAGGCATATGGATTATGCGGTACATCGGCCAATCTTGTAACGCCATTCTGGCCACTCCTTCCAAGCCCTATTCTTGGCATATGTTACAGTTTTTTCATGAAATAAACAGACTAGGCACTGACATACATGCCCTCATCTATTGCCAACATGGTTTGCACTGTCCGAGCCTCAGCTAGAGTAAACCCTGAAAGGAAAACATCCTCCTCACCATGAACGATCTCCAGCACCGATGTAGTTACCTCTGGCGGAGGATGTATGGACAAATTCTCAAACACAATCGCCACTCCCTTCTCGTGAGGGTACTTCAGCATTTGGTGAAGGGTCGAATAGACTGCTTTCAGCAGGTGCAACCAGGGCCTCCCTAGCAGTAAGTTGAAAGAGGCCAGGACGTCCAGGGCATGGAACTCGACATCTTGCTGAGCCGGACCTACCTGAACTCGGATTTTATTGTGCCCATCACCTCTCTGCTTGTGTTATCATATGCCCAAATCACTTGGGTTGTGGGCACGAAGTCTGCTGGTTTCAGACCGATGGTATAAGCTGTGCAGGAAGGACATACATTGATAGCTGACCCGGTGTCGACCAACACCATTGGCACCCATTTTTCTGTGCACTCAACATATATGTATAGAGGTTTGTTGTGTGCTGAGCCTTTCAGTGGTAGTTCTTTCTCAGAAAAGGTTACGGTTAGATTGGCACCACCTGGGAAAACTAATCCCACAAGCTGTTCAGGGGTAGTGTCAATGGACAGTTTGGCTTTGTCCATTGTTGATAATACAGCATGTCGTTGCACTCGAGAAGCCATGAACAACCCCCACATTGAAATGTCAGCTTGAATTTTATTCAGCTGCTTCAGCACTGCCTCTTCTTCCAACTATTTTTCTTTTTGTTTTTCAACTTCTCTATCTTTCCCTGAGACCTCAGCTTGGTCTAAGTGCGGTGGCCTGAAATACCGCCCACTTCTTGTCATATGGTCTATCTCTTCAGTGTACTAGGTGTTGTTTGGAAGGGACTCATCCTAGTCTTCATCGGTGTGAGCCAGACGTAGATCATCATCCTCCCACCATACACCTCTGGCAACCAACAAGCAATTGTTCGGCTCCGTTCTGATCATTCTCATATCATAAGTATCCCTCGCAGGGTGTTAGACCATTCCAATTTTCTGGTTGTCTTCCACCCTCTCTTGATAAAACTACTTCAATGCAGCTTCTTGTTTTGTGTCCATGGTACTCACAGTGCCCAATTCTTGAGCTAAATTCTTGACGCCGGTGCTCTCCAGTAGTTTCCCCTTTTTATCGGCCATTCCGGCCACTACAACGATTCTTGCTCCCTTTTCCTCAGGTTTTGTTGCAATTCCTTCCTCCTTGTCAGGTTTATCACTCAACCACCCAGAGTTGTCCGTTAACCCATTCAAGTTGAACTGGTCAATCTGCATATCTCCTTGATCTTGTTCATCATGGAACTGCAGATTGTCTAAGTCCTCCTCTAGCTCCGCCAGATCATCCAAACCTTGGCTCGGGCCATCTTCCCTAACCACATTGACCTCCACTGCTGTTGGCAATACCACTTCTAGCTTGGTTTGATTAATCGACACAATGTAGCAGCATGGATTGTACACTCCCTCGAACAAGTCCTCAGAGCACTCAGGCAACGGACTTGTACTCTCCTCTAAGGCCATCCTACATTCTTCTACCACTATCACCACCACAGGTTTAGGTTGGCATGTGGACATGTCCATCATGCGCAAGTTCGTGCTTTCAGGAATGAACACCGTCGATCTGGATAGGCAGGAAGGGGTAATATATACGCTGGGATCGTAGGGGAGGGCCAATGTATGGATTAGGTTTAGGTTGTGAGGTGAGGGGAACTTGATTGTGGACTGGAAGACAGTTGGTAGTTACATTTGGCTTTTGAGGTGGTGAAATCACATTGTTGTCGATGAGGTCATGAATCTCATGACGTAGCTTGAAGCATTGGTCGGTGTCGTGACCGTGCTGCTGGTGAAATGTACAATACTTGGCTGGGTTGTCTTTTGGTGGAAGAGGATCAGGTAGTGGGTGAGGGTCTAACGGCTTAAGGTGCCCCTTTTTGATTAACACCCTCATGGCTTGGGATAAAGGCATGTAGAGTGGGGTAAAGGTCCTTTGGGATCTGGCCTGATTGTTTAAAGTTTGTGGAGTTATACTGGCAAAGGGATTGGTGGTCTTGGTTGTAGTGGTGACAACACTCACATCAGACAGCCGCGTAGCTGTGCTTTCACTAGTGGTTGCATTGGAGCTGCGCAAAAAAGGCCTCTTGACCTGCTCTTTTTCATCAGTTATCAACCCCTATTTCATAGCATCTTCAATCTGAACTCCCATCTCATGGGGCTCAGTGAACGTGAACAAGGGTAGGACAATCATTTTCTGCAACAGCTTCCCGTGCAGATTGTGGACTACCATCCTTATCTTATCTTTCTTAGAAGGTTGTGTGGTCATCACTGAAGCTTTGGCCCTCCACCTTGTCACGAATTCTGAAAAGCCCTCCTTTGGTTCCTGGCGCGTTGCTTCGAGATCACGGGTTGTGACCTCGATTTAGGTGTTGTAGAAGTACTGCGCAATAAAGGCCTCAGCCATTTCCTCCCAACTCTGCTTCACAGAATCCTCAAGCTTCGCATACCATATGGCAGCTATACCAAACAGGGTTCGGCCAATTAGTGAGATCTTTTGCAATCTAGTTAGGCCCATTGGTTGTATAATGTCTGAAAATAGCCGAAGATGAACCATGGGGTCTCCAGAGCCATCGAACCGATCGATGTGTGGCATTTTGAACCGATTTGGAAAGGTTAATGAAGAGTCAACATACCCATCTTTGATGTCCAGAATTAAGTTAACACTCTCTGCCCGCTTGAAAATCTTCTCCAGCTTGTTGACCTTAAGTACAGTCAGGTCAACTTCAAATTCAAATGGAGCCTCTGTTTGGTACACTGGTGCCTTGGAGGCTTGTGGTAGGATTAGCTCTGTTGGGTTGCCCTGATTCTCAGCTTGGGCATTAGCGGTATGGATTGTGGCTCCAGACGTTGGGATACCTGTAGGAGGTGCATGAGATGTAGAAGCCGTTGCTGGCTGTGGTTGTTGTTGCTGCAGCCTGTTTATTACTTCGGCTTGATGGGCTGTAACTTCAACTTGGTGGGCAGCATCTTGCTGCATGGTTTCCACTATTCGTTGGAGATGACGAATCAAGTTCTCTATACTGACTGCAGGGCACTAAGTCATCTGAATAGGCTAATGATCTCTTACTGGCTTAGATGTAGAAGATTGAGCCTAACTAGATGCAAGTGATTGTTGAACTGATGAATTGTTCCTAACTCTCCTCCATCTAGTAACTAGCAGAAGCGAAGCAAACATAGGTTGTCTCCTCACAAGATCTCCGGATATGTAAATTCTCCTTACACAGGCCCAGAGTGCTCGGGGGATATCCGAACTGTCCGAAGCAATTGTGATAAACTACCTTGCAAAAAGAAATAAAGCAAAAGGAAAACAAAAATCAGAAATCGCACAGCACCTTAGCTCAGATGTGAACAACACACAGATGTAATCAAAAGCTGTAGGACTGCACTCAACACTAAATTCTGCCTCCCAAAGTTGATACCCAAACTTACAACTGATACGCACATTCCCGTAGAGTTTCACTCTGAAAGCACATACCAGTTAAATGAGAGCCAAAACACCCTTATGAGGGGGTAGGGTTACCCTGTCCTAGTTTTGTCAAGAACTAGGGTTCACTATCCAAACAAAGCAGTTTCACACAATCCCTAAATTCAAGTGAGCAACCTGTCCTAGTTTGGATCAGTCACTATGGCTTTCGATATGTAACTAGGTTAAATGGTCAAAAAGGGTACCTCGGCAAGACTACCTAATATACCTCTCACACTTAACACCGAAAAGTGAAAGGCGGATCAAACAGTACAGCGGTAATCCAGATCCAAGAGTTGTGTTTCCATCATGGCAAAGCCCGTAACCGGCCAGCTTTTTGGCAAGCTTTTTCAAGCAAGCCTCCGCCAAACCGTCCAGGAATAGCAGATGGCAAACACAGTGACTTAAGCGCACCAATGCAAATGCAATGCAAAGAAACATATAAGTGTAGATAAAATTTCATATCATGAGTTCGAGTCAAGTTCTCTAAATCCCCAGTAGAGTCACCAGAAACTGTAGCTCAATTTTTTCGCATCCCTTTTCGGAAGTTCGAAATAAGCCCTACAGTTCGGACTCCCACGATTCAGAATCTAATCTCACAAGTGCAATGTGAAATTGATAAACACCAAAGAGTCCAAATCTGGCAAATCTTTTTAAAAAATCAATTTTGAATCAAATTTCCAAAAATAGATTGCTTTGTCAGATACAGAGTCGTCACCTAAATATTTTTGGAAAATCTAGGAAACCCATGACTCGTGCCAAAGGCCACGTGTCGGTCATCACCAAAGTTGCCTCGGCTCGGGAACTTGGGTATGAGGAGGGAAGGTCATGAATACATTTGAACACCCCCGCTCGCCCGATCAAAGATCAGCCTCTACTATCATGAATCTTATTTACATTATATGCACTTATTCCGATTATTAGGCTAGCATTTACTATGTGACGCGCACATCCAAGTATAGACTAAATTGCAAGAATTGAAATATTTCAAGTCATGTTTGTTTTGCAAAATTGTTTGATTTTGCCACTTAACAAAGTGGGCTTAAAGTTTGTGATTTTGCCATTTGACAAAGTGAGCTTAAACGTACATTCATTGAATCATTCCAATTCAAGCAACAAGCCTTCATCCACAAGCACTCTAACATTTTAACAAGTAAAAGCACTTAGCCTCATGGCATGCATGCTAATCATGGCAGTCACTCACACTCATGCAGGTATACTAAAGCATTAAAAACTCACCTAGTACTCCAAGCTAAGATAAAACAAAAGAGTTAGAAAAAATGCATGATTCCTAAGTATGCCAAATGTCTAATGCAACACATGCAAAGGATGCAATTAATAGGCTCAGCTACTAATATGTCATATGAATTAATCAAATAGCATGCGGTTTAAGCACGTATTCATCGAAGTATTGAAATGACGATGCAATTAGAATGATGCGCTGAACCTCGGTGCATGTAATAGAAGATGAATGGATGCAAGCATAAGGTATGCTAATTGAAACATGTCCCTAATCTAACCATCAAAGAAAATAAATTAAAAGCAGAAAGACATGGGGTTGGAAGACATACACATTATTACATCATGTTGCTCTCGCGAAGGAGAGTCCGAATGAATAACTAAGCTAAGCTAATTAAGCTAATTATTACAAACCAAAATGAATAACTAGCTAACTATCTAAGCTAATTAATTAAGAATTTAACTACGCGAGGCTAATTAAATATTACATCACAAACTAATTAGCTACAACTAATTAAGCTAACAATATTAAGCTAATTAGATAATTACAAAACAATTGCAACTAATAATTAAACTAACTAAACTAAACTAATTAGTTACTCTGCCTCGGGAAACGAAGGATGTGTATGTGCATGCTCGATCTCCACCCGAAACGACCACCGTTTGGCTCCCAAAAGCCTCTGTTCGCACAATTGAACATTTCTAGGACAATTTTGCTCCACCTTACCAACATTCTGCTGAGATTTGCATCAGTGGCTAGCCAGCCACTGGTAAATATTGCCGGCCATCTGTCGGCCATGGATGGTGGTCTGCCTGCCACCTACTAGCCATAGAAAGTGGTTTGCTGGCCACTAATGTACAGGTCCATCTTGCTACAACAGAGGGCAAACAGAGCAAAAAGAGGGTATTCTCACAGATTGTTTGCACAACTCACCATTCATTTTCATGAGTAAATCCAAGGAGTGGTGAACTTAAGCCACAAACCACCAACTCAAGCAATTTCATTGCATAATGGCTTGTGATTCAAGATGTGCAAGCTCAATAAATGCAAAACAAGACACACAAAACCATCACCTTATCATGCATGATCAAGGGCAATGGAGACCTAGGAAACTTGACACATTTCATCACTTTGAGTATGAAATGTCCAGTTTTCCTTATGTCCAATTAACGTCCGATTGAACACAACAAGTTATTATCCTGCTCACTTTTAGTCCCAAGTTTTAGTTACTCATTTTACTTTACCAACCATCCTTTAATCCAATTAAGTCCAAAAGGTGAGTTAAAGTCCTCTAATGGAAAGAAGGCTAAAAAAAAAAGTTGCATTGGGTATGAAAGAAGCATCATACCGTTGGTAATGAACCCCGTAAGGGATTAAACCATTAAGTATGAAACCTCAATTTCACACTTATGCAAACAAGTAACTTGAAACCACTTTCAAAGAAAAAGTAAAAGTCAAGAAAGGAGGGAAGTTGCAAAGATGATTAGTGCTGAAATTAAGTGTGGAAAGCACTAAAAACATGCAATCAACTCAAACAAGTGGTGTCTAAAGGCCTAAAACACCAAGCTTGTGAGGACTATTGCACTATAACTATGTAATATAAGACTCAAATGCAATAACCAACCCAAAACAGAGTTAAAACAGTCTAAAATAGAGCCAAAAGCATGCTGGAATAAAGCTACAACAAGCTAGAAAAATAAGGTAAAGCATGGCACCAACTAGGCTAACAAACAAGACACAAAGAGGGGAGGCTACCCCCTCCAAATTTGGACTTCAAAGCCTAATTTTTACCACTGAAAATACTCTAAAAATTAGTGTTTAAAGGTTCAAAAAAAGATGATTTGAAAATGGGAAACAAAGGTGATATGACCTTACAAACAAGGAATGAAGATGAGTGAACCACCCCCTAACCTTAAATGGCCAAAAACACCAAGTTCAGCCCACAAAAATAGAGTTTTTTACAGTTCAAAAACAGCCCAAAATAGTGGAAAAAAGATAGGAAAACAAGTATGTAAAGCAAGCTAATAAAACAAGTATTATACCTTTTGAAGAGAAAAGTAACTCTAGGCCACAATTCAAGCCAAAACCAACTTCAAGAGCTCCAAGAAGGCCTCAGGGAACCTCGGCTCAAAGGTGAGAGGATTTTGTTAAGGAAGTATAGGCAAGAGTGTAGTGCAAGTAGGCAAAAGTGTAGAGGATTTGTAGAGAGAGGAAAATTTTTGTGTCTAAAATTTTCTAACCTCTAAACATGAGAGAGGGGGTCCCTATATATAGAAAACTTGAAATTTTCACAAGGAGATCTAGCCCTCCCCATGTGGACAGATGCAAGCATCTGTGCAAACAGCTGGCACAACTAGCAAAAAATATCTGCAGAAAACATTGGTGGTCAACCGGCTATCACTGGTGGCTGACACACCAAAAGTGATGGTTGGTAGCCTCTAGGGATGGCCGGCACACCACCAGAGGTTATAGGCTGGAAAGACCAAGGCATGGTCCAAAAATGAGACAAAAAGGGTGTCGGGTTTGAAAGGCTAAAAATTGTAGCGTTCCGCTGAGGACTTCGAGCACTCGGCGAGCAAACAGACTTATCATCAAGTGTACTTGCAAGGACATCTAAGTCGTAAGGGCCGTCAAAAATGGGGTGTCTACAGTTGCCCTTCTTTGATAGAACTCAGAGTCATGAAATGACACGAGTGAATGTCAAAGCCCCGAGACGACCCATTTTGATGAGGTCGTAAATTTTGGACAAACAATCAAGACAGAAAACAAATGGTTGCACCCGCAGGTTGCCTACGTATCCCTTTGCAAGGAATCAAACCAGTGTAGTTCTGGGGAAAAATGCAAATGATATGCATGCAAGAACATAACTCATGATCTTGCAATGAGGCTGTACGATGAAACATTTGAATGCAAATGCAATGCAAAGAAATGCCACATTTAATTGAAACAAGGCACAACAATTGCAATCATGCAAAGAAGTAATTAAATAAACACGCCACACGTGGGAAACACAAGCCAAACCATATTTCATGCAGAAAATCAAAGCTTAACTACGTGTCATGCAGGAAAGGCGAAGGGTAACGTAACCGTCGGGCACACCCAAGGTCTCAATCGAGATCCTAACGAGTGGCATGCGGAAGGAGAAAAAGGATGGTGTGAACACCGGGCGCACCCGAATGTTTTTAATTGATTTGCAATCCTAATGCGTCTCACGTGAGAGGAGGAAGAGTGGTGTGAACACTAGGCGCACCCGAATGTATCATGCTCGAGGTGGTACAGAATTAAGAGCGGCCTAAGAACGCTTTTGAGATCTGTAGTTTCTTGGGTCTAGCTAGCTACTATAGGCGGTTTGTGAAAGACTTCTCCACATTAGCTTCTCCATTGACTAGGCTAACTAGAAAATGTGTGAAGTTTGTTTGGAATGAGTCATGTGAGAAATCCTTCTTAGACCTGAGGCTAGATTGACCACTGTGTCAATTTTAATCATTCTAGAAAGAGGTTTGCATTACACTATGTACTGTGATGCCTCTAGAGAAGGTTTAGGATGTGTTTTGATGTAAGAGGGTAAAGTAGTGGTGTATGGTTTGTGCCAATTGAAAACCCATGAAAGAAATTATCCAACTCATGATTTGGAGTTGGCTATGGTTATTTTGCTTTAAAATTGTGGAGACATTATTTGTATAGGGAGAAATTTGAGGTGTTCTCAGGTCATAAAAGTCTTAAGTATCTATTTTCCCAAAAGGATTTGAACTTACGTCAAAAGAGGTAGATGGAATTCTCGGAAGATTACGATTTTTAATTACATTATCATCCCGGAAAAGCCAATGTAGTGGTTGATGCTTTGAGAAGAAAATCCGTAAGTATCATTGCTAATCTTGCTATTAGGGAATGTGAAATGTTGGGTGATTTAGGCGAATTCGATTTGCATCTTCGTTAATCTCCTGAGCATGCCAACTTGTTTTTTTGTCCTTGCACAACCAACACTTGTTACTCGAGTTATAGAGGCACAACAGGGTAACTTGGAAGTTGAAACAATCAAGTAGAAAATTGTTCAAGCGAAGGAAGAAAAGGGTTTGAGGGTAGATTCTGACTCTAATGTCCAGTATCTAGATTGCCTTTTTGTACTTGAGTCATGTACATCCGAGAGGAACAAAGATGTACCATGATCTTAGCTGGCAATTTTGGTGGAGGGGTAGACGTAGTTTTATTTGTGTCTAAGTGTTTAACTTGTCAACAAGTCAAGGTAGAACATCAACGGCCAGTTGGGTTTAGGAATGGCAACAGGCTGAGGATTGCACTCCCCGTCCTCGATCCCTGAAAGTATGGAATTTCTTGTCCCCGTCCCCAATCCTCGGTGGGGAACCCATCACCCTCCGCCCTTGCCCCCTAATGGGGATCGGGTTTCCCCGATCCCGAAAAATCCCCGACGGTGATAGAGTTACAGAGTTGAGTTGTCGTCATCATCATCATCATTACACACACACACATGTCTGCAGATCTGAGATCTAAGCCGTCATCATCATCATCATCATCATCACACACACACACACACACACACACACACACACATCTGCAGATCTGAGATCTGAGTTGCCATCATCATTACACACACACATAGGGAGAGAGAAGAGAGGTCTTGATTGGCGATAGGTGGCAAGCTTGAGAGAGAAGATGGAGACTCTGGTTGCGGCAGAGCGACGAGTGGTGCAGCTGTCAAAGCTCTGGTGCAACGAGCTTGAGAGAGAAAATGGAGACTCTAGTTGCGCCGCCTGTATCAAGTGGCAAAGTGCGGCCATGGCGGCGGAGAGATGAGAGGCAGAGGAAGATGGATTAGATTTGAGATGTGAGAGAGAGAGAGAGAGAGGGATCTAAAATGAGAGAGATGAGAGGAGGTGTGTTTTGGGATTATTAGATCTGAGATGAGAGAGAGAGAGAGAGAGAGAGAGAGAGAGAGATATAGTAGGTAGGTGACTGAGAGAGGAGAAGGCGGAGGCAGGGCGGAAACGGGACAGGGAGTAGGGCTGGGGCTGGGGCTGGGGCTGGGGCCGGGGCGGAAGAACTTATCACCGTCCCTGGCCTGAAAATGATTGGGATTTTTTTTTTGAATACCATCCCCTGCCCGTTGGGAGTATTTTTTAGGGAAAAATCGTGTTAATCGAGGTCAGGAGGTCGGGTCCCCATCGGGCCAGGTTCAAATTGCCATCTCTAGCTGGGTTATTGCAGCCCTTACCTATAGTCGAATGGAAGTGGGAACACATCACTATGGACTTTGTTTTGGGCCTTCCTAGAACACAAAGAGGTAATGATGCAATTTGGGTTGTTATAGATCAACTAAGTCGGCTCATTTCCTCGCTATGTGTATGGGTGACTAGTTGATTACCTAGCGGAACTTTACGTTAAAGAGATTGTCTGGCTTCATAGAGTTTCGGTGAGTATTGTCTCGAATCGAGACCCTCGTTTTACCACACAGTTGTGGCAAAGTTTACAAACTATTATGGGCACTCAGTTAACCTTGAGCACCACCTACCACCCTCAAACCGACAAACAGTCCGAGTGTACTATCCAAATCTTGGAAGACATATTGAGAGCTTGTGTACTCGACTTCAAAGGTTCTTGGCAGAGAAATTTACCTTTAGCAGAGTACGCCTACAATAATAGTTTTCAAGCTAGCATTGGGATGACACCTTTTGAAGCCTTGTTTGGGCAATCGTGTAGATCGCCGGTGTGTTGGACTAAGGTGGGGGATTCACCTATGCTTGGACCATAATTGGTTCGGTAGACCACCGAGAAAATAGGCCTCATTCGGAAAAGGTTAATTATTGCTCAAAGTCGACGAAAGAGTTATGCTGAATGGAGGATGAGGCCTTTATCTTTTGATGTAGGTGATCATGTATTTCTAAAAATATCGGCTAGAAGAGGATTAATGAGATTTGGGCGAAGTGGAAAATTTTCACCTAGATTCATTGGCCCTTTTGATATTATAAAACGGGTGGAAAAGGTAGCCTATTGCCTTGCCACACCATAATTATCCAGGGTACATGATGTGTTTCATTTCTCCATGATCTACAAGTATGAGCCCGATCCTTCTCATGTCTTAGATTGGACAAATTTAAAGGTGGATAAAAATGCTTCATATGAAGAGAGATAGATGAAAATCTTGGACACTCGGGAACAAGTTTTGAGAGGCAGAGTCAATCCCGTAGTCAAGTGTTATGGCACCACCACGAGATGGAAGAGGCTACTTGGGAACGAGAAGCCAAAATCCATGAGAAATACCTAGATTTATTTAATGATATGAAAACCTGTTTGTTTCTTATTTTCAGATTATATGTATGGTGGTCTGTAGAAGAAGGTAAATGAGAAAAACTTAAGTCTTCATGCTATTATTTGAATTTAGCTTTAACTTCGTTTTGAATTATGCGGTTGTGATGGTTGAAAATTATTGTTAATATGTTATTCATCTTCCTTGGGAATTGTTAGAGTTGTTTTGGCAGAAACTATGAAATTTCGGGGGCGAAATTCTTTAAGGAGGGTAGGTTGTAACAGTTGATTTTGGGTGACTGCTCGAGCGGTCATTTGGTCGCTCAAGCGTAAATGCGCAACTCTCAGTATCTTGCATGCTTGCAGGTGAGACCGCTCGAGCAATAGAAAGGTCGCTCGAGCACAGAATTCAAGCTCTCAGTATTTTTATTGTAGCTTTGCAAAACTTTTGAGACCATGCATTTACCGCTCAAGCAATGAAAAGTTTGCTCGAGCAGTCTCTTTGTATTTTACACTACGCTCGAGCGGTGAAAAGTTCACTTGAGCGGTCTGTTTGGGACAGTAGAGTTAAAATGCGATCTAAACACATTTTTAGCTCACTTTTTCATTCCTTTCTGTCTCTAACAGCCTTTTCTCAAAAACCCTAGCTTTAAAACTCTGGATTTCGTCTAACAATAACAAGAATATATCTTTGTGCCTTCAACAAAGTTGTTACTCTCGCCAAAAGTTACGCTTTGAACCTATTAGACCGTGTTGTTTCGAAAGTTCATTGCAAGGATCTTCATCTTTCGCTTACAACTCTTGAGGTAGGAATATCTTTACCCTTGTATATTTATAGTTTAGTTTAATTGTGCGTGAATCTTAAGGTGTGGGATGATTATTAAGATGGGTGATATATATACACATACATTTGGATTTTGTGACGATGATGGGTTTTGTTTGAAATTGATGAAAGGTTGGGTAACCTAATATGGAAGATTGTGTAAAGGGACTTGAATTAGGGAAAATTAATACATAGAAGGAAAAGCCCTCAAACTTGTTGTGTAACCCTAGGGATTGTTCATGGATTTGACTTAAAAGGGAAAAAAGGGAAATTGATGAGTAGAATTAGCGGATCCTTGTGATTCCTTGTGATATGTTTAAAGTTTTATTTTGTTGGAATGTTGTACTGTTGTGCTTTATGGCCTAACCGTGTGGAACGTATTGAGGTGTCCACTTGCCCGGTCGTGTGAGAATGACAAATGTGGGAATATATTGAGGTGTCCACTTTCCTGGTCGTGAGAGGACGACCAATGTGGAAGGACTAAGGTGTCCAGTGACCATTTGTGCGAGGACAAAAAAATATGGAATTGAATGTAAAGTTGTATGTTATGTTATAAAATTTGGAACATTGAATTCATGGGTATTGGTAGAGATCATGCATGTTTTAAATTAAATGTTTACATACTTGGTTAAATATATTCTCTACTAGGCAATTGTTCATTCCTTCTTAATAACATTTTAGGATATGACAATCCACCACCTCGCCAATGAAGAAGAAGATGACCATCTCTCTAATTTTTATTTTTTATTTTTTGTGAACTTCGAAGTTGTAATATAACTGTTGAACTTCTATATTATTATTTTGAAATTTTGTGTCTTTTCTATTAAGCTGCACAATGTAATTAGTAAACTCAGTGTACAATGTGTTTTTGTTCTTTTCTCTAACTTATTGAACTGTGAGCTCTAATATGTAATTTTGCAAGTTGAAATCTATAGTTCAATGAGAAAGAGAAATATTGGAATTGAGTTGTGTTGTTTGGATTTATGGAGCATGTTCTTAATGGTTGTTAAATGGGAATTGTTTATGGGGTGTTACAATATTTGGTTTGATTTTCTAAATTTTTAATTTTTTTAAAAAAAATAGAAATTAGTTTGACTAAATTAAATATCAAAATATATTTTAAAATTTTTAAAAATTATTTCTACCATGCTAAAAGATAAAACTGTATAAAAATGATAAAAAAAATTTATTTTTTATTTGTTCATCAAATTAATTTTTAATTTAAAAAAAATCTAAAAATGAATTCTGAAAATCAAATCAATCAAAACCATTTTTAGATATGGCTGCATAAGGTTTATGTGAATGCATGTAAAAGATGAAATTGGTAAGATTTATCCGAAATCAAATATCATTTCCTGTTTTCTTATACTTTATAAAAACATTTATCCACAAGTTCTACTTTATCAACTTATACTCCACTGAATCCTAACTAAGATTTTTTTGGACCTTTTAGTTTCATTAAATTTTTAATAATCAGAATTAATTTTCAAGCAATTATTGTTTATCATTTATGATTGTCTATAAAAAAAATGATAATGTGACATTTATTTATATTTCAAACCTTTAAAACATTATACTTTTTATATATTTATTTTTGTTAGTCTCAAATAATTTGTTTGATGGCCAATGAAGATTGGAATATAATCCTACTCAAACAATTCTAATATTAAATATAAAATATAAAAATATGTAAAAATAAAAATATATTTTTATTATAAATTTACAATTTAGACCATTGTTAATAGTAAGTCTTCTTAACTATCTTCTTGAATTTCTTACAACAACAATATTTACTTGGCTTAATTTTTATTATAAAATATATGGAGTTGGTTGAGTTAAGTGAGAGAGAATTTCATATAAAATTAAAAAAAAAAGAACATACTTAAAATGAGGTAGTTAAACTAAAAAATTATATTGCAACTATGAAATTTATCTAAAATATATGATTTATAATACTAAAAAATTTCTCAGTTTGAATAAACTTCTAAGTTTACAAATTTAAGAAATAAGTCAATTTACAATTTTCTTAATTTCTAACAATAAATTAAAATTTTAAACAAATAAAGTATCTCTCATACACAAACATACATAAAAAAATTTGAGAAATATCTCAATTACAGAACTAAGAAAACTGAGAAATTTCTCACTTGGCAAAACAACTTTATGGAATATTGTTGTGCGAAACTAAAAAAAAATTCAATTTTAAAATTGAAAAAATGATAATGTTCTCAATTTTAAAACTGAAAACAACTGAGAAATTTTTCAATTTTATTGGATAGTTTCAATAATTGAGAAATTGTCAATTTTGTATAGCTAAAAACGTAATATTTTATTTTTATAAAATTTCATATTCAATATTTGTCTTGTTTGATAGATCTCAATGTGTTGACTCCAAAAATATAGGCCATGTTTGGTTTGTATTTGTGAAACAATTTTGAAAAATAATTTTCTGAAAAAGTTTACAAAATTAAAAAATTTGTTTGGTTGTATATGTTTTGAAAATAGTTTTAGAGTTTGGGATGATTTAAATTTTTTTTTGTAGTTGAATAGATGGGTGTAAGAGAAAAAGTGATTGATTAATGTATACAATGTGAGACAATAGAGAGGAGAAAGAAAAAGTGATTAATTGATATGTAGTAGAGAGAAAAATGATTTCGAAATTTTTTTTTAAAAATTTTTAACCAAACAATTTTTTGAAATTTTTTTCTCAAAAATTGTCTCCTAAGAGACAAATGAAACATGGCCATAAATTTTATTAAAAATACATTTGTATAGGGAATTGCTAAACGCCCCACTTCTTTGAACCCCCCACCACCAAAATTGCTCCCTCCCTTATTTTTCTTTGGACCCCTACCATAATCCCAAATATACCATTCAAACACTCAACCCAACACTTTTTAATCGATATCTCTCTCCCTCCAATAATCCCTTTCCCTTACTAACAACCCTTCCACAGCTTTTCTCCTCCACTGGAGACCCTCTTTCTGCCCCCATCTTTCATCGGCGACTTTTCTTTTCCGATAGCCCATCTCCCTAGCTCCATTATCCTTTCCCTTTTTCAACTAGTGACCCTTTACCTCGTTTCTTTCACCTAAATATCTCATTCCACTAATCTCAGTCATTTCCCATCGTCACCATCCATACAACTACCCTGGAGCCCTTTTTCACATACTCATGTTCGATTTTTCTTCATTTGAAATTGTCTTACTTGGTTTGAAAAACCAGTACCAAACAAACAGTAGAAGTCTGGCTATAAACCACCAAATAAATGGTGGTGGTTCAGCCTTGAACTATCGAACAAAACATGTGTAGATTGTAAGCACTACAGTTGTGACAATCGTGCAAGGATGGTAGATTTGCCACCATCATTGATCTTCTGTGATCGCGATTGTGATCTGGCAAGAGATAGATAGATAGAGATAGAGATAGAGAAAGAGAAAAAGAGTCTAAGAGTGGTGTAAGTAGTGGCGTTGCTAATGGTTGGTGAGTAAGAGTGGAGGTGTTAGTGGCTAGAGGTGATGTTGGTCATGACAGTGGAGGTTGCCAGCTGAAATTGGGGGGGGCGGTCGGTGTTAGGGTGATGGAGATGGTTGGTGGGATTAGGTTGAGGGTTTGAAAAATTAGAGTTAGAAAGTTAGGGATGGGGATAAAAATGGAATTTTATGTCTGGAAAAAATTGGAATTAAAAAAAATGAAAAAAAAAAGAAGAAGATATGAGGGGTCCTAAGAAAAAAATATAGGGGTAAATAGCACTACTCTTTGTATAATAGAAGTTATAAAGTTTTATATCACATTACAATTGCCCACTTAAGTTAGGAGAAGTTATCTAGTGTTCTTGGGGCATGATCAGATGCTGCCCAAGAGAGCTATGATTGGTGGAGAGGGTAGGATCCATAATATTGTGTTGGAGGTGTAGGGCATAATGTTTAGTAATTGGTGGATAACATTGTCATGTGGTGCACTTGATGTAGTGGCCTGGGTAAGAAAACCCAATCCATTTTGGTTTTTGGTTGGGACACGTGGATGTCCCGATTGACTTTAACCTTATTTCGGTGATTTGGGACTTCGAAGTGCTTGTGCTTGGCTTTTGAACAGTAGCCCTGGTTTGTTGTCTTGGACAGGTCGTACCTGCAATAGGGGTAGTGTGGACGTCGCGCCCACGATGGGCCGCGACGAAAAGTTGTTTTTAGGTTTGTTGGTTGGGGAATGAGTGCATTGCCAGCGAGGGGCCGCATTGTCAGGTCGCGTGTAGAGGGGTTGCACCCGTCGTTAGGACAGTTGCGCCCATGACCTGTGTAAGTGAGAGATTGTGCCCACAAATAGTTAGACCGTGGCAATGGTTCGCCTATATAACTTGTTAGAGCATTGAAAAGTCACTTTTTCTAGTCCTCTCTCTGTTTCTACCATTTTTGTACCTTTTAAGCTTTTAAGCTTGGATTTTATCTATTTTGAGTGATCTTTGACCCCTAGTTCCATAGACTAAAACATAGGAGGCTGTGACGACTTTGATTTAATCTGAGGGGGTCATGTTTTCATTGTCGGTGGATTTTCGTCTTTTCTCCTCTTCACTTTAAGTGGTAGGGATTCTTGAGCTTCTTTTCAATGCCTCACTATAGATAGATCTGTGGTACTTTTTATTGCATTAAAAGAACAATTTTCATGTTTGGTTTTATTAAACACATGTGGGTTGGTTTAGGTTTGGATTTGTGGGTTTACGTTTGATGATTGTAGTTGGTTAGCGTTGGTAGGAACATATCTAGGATAAGGGGTTGGAAGGCTTGGTGTTTGGTTTGTAAATTTCATAATATTAAAGAAAGCATCGAGGGTTGAATATAACTAAATTTGGGGTTTTGATAAATAATCACAATAGTTGAGTGGTTGTGCATGTATGTTAGGGATTTGGAGTAAAAGGAATTGGTTTTCAAAATATAGTGATGTTGGTAATCATTATAAAGGAATTGGGAACTGATTTTTGAAACAAAGTGTGATTAATTATCTCTTTTAGTAAAAGGAAACAAGAATTTAAATGGATTGGTACATCGGGGGTTCACGTTGTGATCTTTATGCTTTTGATTATGTGATTGGCATCTTAGAGTTTTGTCCTTGGCCATCGGTGAAAGATGGTATTGATTGTTACAAGATAGATGCTATGAGTACTATTGTAGGGTGGGCTATGTAATGTAGGGTGATGTGTCGTTAATTGTAAATGGACATTGTGAATAGACAATTTCATTTGTGTGTTAACGTGGATTATGTTGTTAGACAGGAATTGGAAATATTGTGAATGTTGTTATTGTCATGAGATTGTTGTTGGATAGATTGTTTGGGTGATTAAGGGCTTATATTGTATCTTATGTAAATGTTTTGATGAGAATGAAAACCCATCATCGAACAGTGGTGCACGGAGCACATTTTGCAAGATTGGGTTAATATATTTAATTGTTAGAAGTTATTGTTGGAATGATTGGGTTAAGTGTATGCATTACACTTGTTTACCATTTTGATACCTAGCATGTTATGTTATGTGTTGTTTGGGGGTCCATTTCCCTCCAGGTGAGGCTGGTAAAGCGTGGCGCCTTGACAGAGCTTCCTTGTCCCTTCCGATTTGCGCTTGGTAAAGTGTGAAAGGAGATCTGCTTCTTGCCGTATTGAGTCAGTAAAGCATGGCGCATTGTGATAGGTTCCTCTCCTTTCTAGTTTGCATTCAGTAAAGTGCGACCTTGGGGTCGTTCCTCTCCGGGTGAGGTCGGTCAAGCGTTATATGTTATTAGGTTGTATCGTTTGCCATTTGTGTTGTATGCTAGGAGGAATGGAAGTGGTAGTATGTATTACACTCAGTTATTTATTTTTGGATGTATGTATTCTCGGGTTCATATTGTGGTTGTCCTTTATCCTTGGGCCTATGGCTAGGGAATGTAGTAGATGTATTGATGTGTAGATGCGTATAGTGCATTGGGATATGGGGCTGGGTTATGACTAGTATGGGTGGATGTGTTTTCAGAACAAATGTTTAAATGAAATTCTACAGCGATTCTAGTTTAGACCCAACCCATTTGATGTTTTCGATCCGAGTTTCATTGTCTTATATAGTTATCCATGTCTTATTTCCCCTTATCTCTCTTTGAGTTTGGCTTTTGAGACATGTTGTTTACGTTTGGAACAAGTTGGTAGCTTGTTTTTCAAATTGTTGATGTCCAAAATTTTGTTCCTTCGCTCGAGCGACACTTCTTGCACTCGAGCGGTCTTTGTGAAACTCCAGTACTTTTGCAGGTCTATAAAACTACTAGGAGTTCAAATTCTGTGCTTGAGCTAGGTTTCTTGCGCTCGTGCAGTGAAACTTATTGTATCTGGTTGCTCAAGCAACACATCTTATGCTTGAGCGAACTGTGCGTCTATCAGTTTGTAGACAACCACTTTTGATTTACTTTTTCACTTGTCTCTCTCTAAACATTTGAAAACCCTAATATCTCTCACTCTCTCTCTAAAACTCATATATTCCCTCAAACACACTTAGATTTGTCGATCTTTTCACCCACACGCCTTTATTAAAAATGTAGAGCTTGACGAGGGGTTCGTTCTAATCGAAGTAAAGTTAAATTTCGACGTCTTTGAGTTTCCACTACTCCTTCAATCATCCTCTAAGCTGGACGTAGGGATATCTCCACTCTTTTTGTGAGTTTTAACTTAGTTATTTGTGATTTGTAAACAATATTGAGATTTTGGAAGATTTGGAACAATCTAGGATTTTGGGTAAAAATCAAAACAGAGATTTTTCAAATGGATTCTTGAAAATGATTTTGATATGGAAGATAATGTTGAGTTGGGAATAAATTGTCGATTTGTGGGATTGATTTTGGAAAGAAAATAGATTTTGCCCTAAATATCTCAAATGTTGATTTTATATAAATTATGAGATTGATATTAGAATTGTGAAATTGGATTGATATTGATGAGAATGGTGGAGTTAGATATGTATTATCACTCACCTCTTGAAAATTTAGAGAGTTTATCTTTATTGATAATTGTTTATCTGTTTAGAAATATCTATTTTGGGCTATCTGTGGAGGATAGCTATGAGTGTTTTAGAAATTGCATGTGAATTAGGAGAATTGAAACAATCATTGGCATTGAGCATTATCTCACACTTATACATTGGAAATGTTACTGTTTTGAGAAAATTGGTGAATCTAGAAAGGAGTTGGTGTTACATCAAATAAGTTGGCCTGCGTGTCCAGGGTGAAAGTCCCGAAAACCGCGAGTATACATGGGTGTCGATCCCACAGACAATTTTTTTTTTGAAATGGCAATAGTAGTGCTTATATAGCCTACATTTACACGGGTCCCGGTTTACGGTTTCCTTCGGACGAAATTTTCAGGAAAGGCTATATTGTTTTGAAATTTCCAGAGTGTGATTCATTACTCTATTTTCTATTGTAAAAGAGAGATGATTTATGGACCATGATATTAACTTGGCATTGCATGGTTTTGGAAAAGAAATGGAAAATGTTTTGGCACGAGCATTGTATATGCATACACCTTATAGTTTTGTTAAGATTCATCTACTGTGCTGGATTATTTCTACTAGGCTTTGGCTAACCCTATGTGGGAAAAACATTTCAGGTGCTGATGATATGCCCTGCCAAGGCAATAGCTTGGGAAGATTTGGAGCGAGAGCTTCTTCTGTGTATTTACTGTATTTACTTTTGTACAAGCGAAGGGCTTTAACTGTATTGGATTTAAGTCCACTTTTGTTGTAACCTAGCATCATCTTGGAAAGATGTAAGCCTCTTAGGGCATTTCTTATTTGTCTAACTTTTATCTTGTCTGTCTATTATATTACTCTTTTGTAAAGCTTAATTGTAAATCAATGAAAGATAACTACTTTATCATTGTGATCACTTTTGATGTTGAGTATGGGCTATAGTAATTATTTCGGGGCATTGTAACTTGGTATCAGAGCATACCGGTTTTGAATACTTTGGGTACGTGGGAAGTGGTTCTTTCCACATTGGGTTTATCTCGCTTGATAGAGATGTTTGGATGCTTGTAATGCTATGGAAATGAGATTTAGTTTCTAAGATATTGATTGGGCCGACGGCTTTCTAGAAGTCCTATTAGAAGAACACTTGATCACTACTATTTCTAATTGCAACTCTGGCAATGCCACGGGACGATGATTATCTAAGAAGGAATTTATATGTGTTTATGTGATTACATGCTTATGTGGAGTGAATTACTGTTGTCCATCGCATTAGGATGCGAGTGAGTTAGCTTTGGCACATTTGTAAGTGTGCTAATTTCTTTTGTTACATTCATTAGGATATCAAGACGTAGATGTGGGGATGGTAGGCGTGGTAGGCCTAGAAGGCATGAGGTGCCTTTACCGGATGCGATTTTGACGCAAGAGAAAGGGGTTGGTCAAGCCAATGTGGCTGAACCAGTTGGTCAACAGCCCATGGACACTTTGGCCCGTGAGATGGCCAGAGCTTTCTAAGAATCTATGGACATTCTTAGGGCTTTAGAATCAAGGCCAGGCCCAAGTTGCTAAAGCAAGGCCATCCTTCTTGAAGATGGAGTTCTTCCGGTCAAATCCGGACGTGTTTTTGGGTGACCCTAAGAAGCCACTGAAGGTGGATGAGTGGTTAGAACAGATGGTGAAGACGTTCGAGATGGTTGGCATCGAGGACGACGATTTAAGAGTGACCTTGGCATCCTTCCAGCTGAAGGGAGATGCAGGTCAATGGTGGAAGTATGCGCGTGGTCGCATTGGGGTGACCTAGGAGGCCTTTGTCAACACCTTCCACGACAAGTTTTGGCCTCCCACTACTAGGGAGAAGTTGAAAGATTAGTTTCTGAAGCTCAGGCAACTTAGTTTACGAGTAGTCGAGTTTGAGGCAGCTTTTACTAGCTCTCTAGATTTGCATAGAACTCGTGGCGACAGAGGAACATCATTGTATTGAGTTTGAGAAGAAGTTGAGGACCAGGCTTCTTTTCAAAGTAGTTGGGTCAATGATTAGGGATTATGGACACCTTGTAGAGGTGACGGCTCATCTTGAGACTGTAGTTCTAGCAGAGGAAGAACGGATGAGGGGCTCTAGGAGGAGTCAAAAGGTTCAGGGGGAGAACCGAGACAGTAAGAGGCAGAATGGTTCCACATCACAACAGTCCCAGGCAGCACAGTCTAGGTCCACCTTTCTTGTGCCAAGTTCAAGTTCAGGGAGAGGTAATCTAGAAGGCTTCTCTTGTTACAATTGTGGCTAGTAGGGTTACAAGTCTTTAGCTTGCTCGTAGAGAGGAGGAGGGGAATAGTTTGCACTACTTGCAACTCGTTCTTAGAGCCAAAGTCAGGGGAAAAGACAGCCGCCTACTTGTTATCAATGTGGGCAGTTAGGGCATATGAAGAGGTTTTTCCCTCAGTCAGGTGGCGCACCTGGTGCGTTTGGTTCGAGGCAAACACAGAGCCACCAACCTACATAGTTAGCACAGGCCTTGAAGGCCAATTAGGGGGCCTTTTCAATCCAATTAATGTATCAGACTTATGCTCCGATGAGTGAACAGGTGGAGCAGAGACCTAAAGGGCGTGTGTATACTATTACCATGCCAGACTTAGTGGTTGCACCTTCGGTAGTATGAGGTAACTTCTTGTTGTGTAATTTTATTGCCATTGTGTTAATTGATACATGTGCATCCCATTCGTTTATCTCGTCTACATTTGCATCGGCATTGGGATTAGAATTGGCCCGGTTAGCATCTCCACTCAATGTAGAGTTACTTGTTAGTAGTGAGGTTATATTGGAATAAGGGTGTCGGGATTGTGAGATAGAGGTTGTCGGTTGCTGACTTCCCTTTGCATTTGTGTTGATTGACATGTCGAGTTTTGATGCTATATTGGGTATGGACTGGTTGTCATTGTATCGGGCTATCATAGATTGTTATCATCAGAGGGTTACTATATGTACCTTGAGTGGTGATTGCTTTTATTTCATCGGGGATAGAACAGATAGAGTTTCATTGCCAGTGTGTAATCCGCAAGGTCAGAGTGAGCTTAGTTGTCTTATTGTAAATTTCTTGAGTAGTCAGTGTGATGAAGTCCGAGTTGAGTTACCAAGGATAGTTTGTGAATACCTGAACATTTTTCCTGAGGATCTCACTAGTTTGCCACTTCACTATGAGAATGAATTCTCTAGTGATTTAGTGCCTGGCATGACACCAATTTCTATGGCACCATATACATTTACACTTGCCGAATTGAGTGAGTTGCAGATTCAACTCCAGGAATTGTTAGATTAGGGTTTTATCCGCCATAGTATTTCGCCTTGGGGAGCATCGAATCTCTTTGCCAAGAAGAAAGATGGTGCATTACGACTTTGTATAGATTACGAGAAGTTGAACTGGGTAACTGTTAAGAACAAGTACCCAATGCCTCATACAGATGATTTTTTTTTGAAAGGATCTTGTGGCTTTTCTAAGATAAACTTGAGGTTGGGTTATCACCAGTTGAGGGTAAGGTAGGAAGATATCCAGAAAACGGCATTCCATACGCTGTATAGCCATTATAAGTTCCTAGTGATGCCTTTTGGGCTAACCAATGCACCAGCCGTGTTTATAGATTTGATGAATTGGATCTTTCGTGAGTTCCTAGACTGATTCGTAGTTCTCTTCGTTGATGACATCTTGATTTACTCACCCTCTGAGGAGGAGAACGACGAACACCTGTGAGTTATACTTGAGTTGCTTAGAGCCCACAAACTGTATACTAAGCTCGGGAAGTGTGAATTCTGGTTGAGAGAAGTAATGTTCTTAGGCCATATGGTATCCGGGGAAGAGTAGCTGCAGATTCATCCAAGATAGAAATAGTACAAGATTGGGAACAACCTAAGAATGCCTTTGAGATCTGTAGTTTCTTAGGATTGCCTGGGTATTACTGTTGGTTTGTGAAGGATTTCTCTAGGTTAGCCTCACCATTGACTAGACTGACGAGGAAGGGAATCAAGTTTGTGTGGAGTGAGACTTGTAAGAAGTCATTTTTGGAACTTAAGGTTAGATTTACGACCACTCTAGTGTTAATTATTCTAGAGAGGGGTTTGGGCTATTCGGTGTATTATGATGCTTCACGAGAAGGTCTGGGTTGTGTTTTGATGCAAGAGGGAAAGGTAGTAGCCTATGGCTCACGTTAGTTGAAAACACATGAGAGGAACTATCCAACCCAAGATTTAGAACTAGCAGCTGTGATCTTTGCCTTGAAGATTTGGAGGCATTACCTATATAGTGAGAAGTTTGAGGTGTTTTTTGATCACAAGAGTCTGAAGTACCTATTTTCATAGAAAGATCTAAATTTGAGGTAGAGGAGGTGGATGGAGTTTATGGAGGATTACGATTTTGAGTTGCACAACCATTCGGGAAAGGCCAATATAGTGGCCGATGCCTTGAGTAGGAAAACCATTAGCAGTGTAGCATGTATTGCCATCCGAGAATGGGAAATATTAGGTGCTATTGGTGAGTTTGACTTGCATCTTGGCAAGTCCATTGAGTCGATAGCTTTGTTTTCGGTAGCTACACAACCTACACTTGTGAGCTGAGTTATAGAAGCGCAGAGGGGTGACCTTGAGGTAGAAGCCCTCCGGGAGAAGACCTCTAGTGGAAAAGTAGAAAAGGGCTTGAACATGTATTTTCACTCAAGTGTTAGATATCTTGACCGTCTTTTCGTGCCAGAGTCTTGCCGAGATGAAGTACTTTGAGAGTTTCACCATTCATGCCTTGCGGTGCATCTGAGAGGCATAAAGATGTATCACGACCTTAGTTGTCAATTTTGATGGAAGGGGATGAAGAAATATGTAGTTGTGTTTGTGTCAAGGTGTCTTACTTGTTAACAAGTGAAGGCCGAGCACCAGAGACCTACGGGTTTGATACAACCCTTGCCTATAGTCGAGTGGAACTGGGAACATGTCACGATGGATTTTGTTGTGGGTCTTCTGAGGACTTAACGGGATAATGACGCCATTTGGGTGGTGGTTGACCGATTGACCAAGTCAATGCACTTTGTACCTATACGCACAAATGACTCAATAGATTATCTAGTAGACCTTTACATTAGGGACATAGTTCGACTTCATGGGGTCCCTGTAACTACAGTTTCAAATAGAGATCCACGTTTTACGGCTCGATTGTGGCAGAGCCTACAGAATGCCTTGGGTACCAGGTTGACTATTAGTACTATCTATCATCCTCAGATAGCCGGGTAGTCAGAGAGTACAGTTCAGATCGTTGAGGATATGCTTCGAAGTTGTGTCCTAAACTTTAAGGGATCATGAGAGAGCACTTATCCTTAGTGGAGTTTGTCTATAATAATAGTTTCCAGTCAGGTATCGGTATGGCACCGTTTGAGACATTGTATGGCCGACCGTGTAGATCCCGTGTGTGTTGGGCTGAGGTGGGTGATGCATCAATGTTGGGTCCAGAGTTAGTTTGAGAAACGACGGAGAAGATTGCATTTATCCATAAGAGGTTGGTTACGGTTCAAAGTCGTCAGAAGAGCTATGCCGACCGTAGGAGGAGACCGTTATCCTTTGAGGTAGGAGATCACGTCTTCTTAAAGATATCACCTAGATGGGGTTTGATGAGGTTTGGGAAGAGCGAGAAGTTGTCTTCTAGGTTTATTGGGCCTTTTGAGATCCTAGAGCAGATTAGGAAGGTAACTTATCGTTTGGTCTTGCCGCCACAACTTTCCAGGGTTGATGACGTGTTTCATATCTGTATGCTCCGGAAGTACGAGCCGGATCCTTCACACGTATTAGATTGGATGGAGTTAAAGGTAGATGAGGATGCCTTGTATGAGGAGAGACATGTTAGTGTTTTAGATACTCGAGACCAAGTCTTGTGAGGCAAGACGATTCCATTGGTAAAAGTGTTGTGGCGACACCACGGGGTTGAGAAGGCCACTTGGGAGCATGATGTAGAAGTCTGTGAGAAATATCCGGACTTATTTACTGATGTTTGAACATGTATTGAAAACTTTGTTATGTTAATGAAATATAAACATTGTATATGTTTGAAAATATGAATTATGTATTCAATATCGAGAACTTGTTTATCATGTTGATGAGAATAGATGACCGGTGGATGAGTCATGGTGATAAATTTCAATGACTATCATTGTTGTAATTGGTTTTAACTTGGTTTTAATGTTTGGTTTAAATTTCACGGACAAAATTCCTTAAGAGGGGAGATTATAGCGATTCTGGTTTAGACCTGACCCATTTGATGTCTTGGATCCGGGTTTCATTGTCTTATATAGTTATCTATGTCTTGTTTCCCTTTATCTCTCTTTGAGTTTGGCTTTTGAGACGTGTTGTTTACATTTGGAACAGGCTAGTAGCTTGTTTTTCAAATTGTTGATGTCCAGAATTTTGTTCCTTCGCTCGAGCGACACTTATTGCGCTCGAGCGGTCTTTGTGAACCTCCAGTACTCTTGTAGGTCTGTAAAACTACTAGGAGTTTACATTCTTTGCTCGAGTGACGGTCTTCTGTCTGTAAAACTATTGAGAGTTCGTATTCTGCACGTGAGCTAGGTTTCTTGTGCTCGAACGGTGAAACTTATTGTGTTTGGTCGCTCGAACGACACATCTTGCGTTCGAGCGAACTGTGCATACATTAGTTTGTAAACAACCACTTTTGATTCACTTTTTCACCTTTCTCTCTCTAAACATTTCAAAACCCTAATATCTCTCACCCTTTCCCTAAAACTCATTTATTTCCCTAAAATACACCTAGATTCGTCAATCTTTTCACCTGTGTGCCTTTATTAAAATGGTAGAGCTTGACGAGGACTTCGTTCTAATCGAAGTAAAGTTGAATTTTGGCATCTTTGAGTTTCCACTACTCCGTCAATCATCCTCTAAGCTTGAGGTAGGGATATCTCCACTCTTTTTATGAGTTTTAACTTAGTTGCTTGTGATTTCTAAACAATATTGAGATTTTGGAAGATTTGGAACAATCTAGGGTTTTGGGTAAAAATCAAAAGAGGGATTTTTCAAATGGATCCTTGAAAATGATTTTGATATGGAAGATAATGTTGAGTTGGGAATAAATTGTTGATTTTGAATATTTGGATTAATTTTGGAAAGAAAGGGGATTTTTTCCTAAATGCCTCACATGTTGATTTTATATAAATTATGAGATTGATATTGGAATTGTGAAATTGGATTGATATTGATGAGGATGGTGGAGTTAGAAATGTATTATCACTCTCCTCTTGAAAATTTGGAGAGTTTATCTTTATTGATAATTGTTTATCTGTTTAGAAATATCTAATTTGGGCTATCGGTGGGTGATAGCTGTGGAGAAGTGGTTTGGAAATACTCTTCAGATCCTGGGGGACGCTAGTGATCCTCAGCTAGTCACCTGAAAAAGAATTAACACTTCGGTCGGGGGTGTCGGAATTAGCACTCCGACGAGCAAGTCAGTCTTTATTCTCTGAATTACTTGTATTTTAAGTTAAGTGTAATGGTTCTCATATAGCTTTCTCTAACTGATGATCCTGTATTCATAGTGTTCTCTTTGGGCCTTAGGGCCAGGCCAATCCTTGATCTTTTATATGTGCTTCTACTCGGCCTTTGTTCTATTAGCTGGAGTGCCGGCTATTTTATTCGGCTCTTCGATTGACTAGGATAAATGCCGAATAGATGTTACATTTCAGACCGGATGGGTCCATTCGTCTCTATTGATCCAGTTGAATTCGGCTCCCACAATTGCCCCCCAAACACCCCACTATCATCAGTTAGTCGGCGTGTTTGGCTTCTAGCCTGGGAAATCAAAAATTCGGCGGTTAACCCTCTTCCCAATGCGTGTCAGAACACGTACACGCTTTTTGGTCATTGTAACGCCTTCTCTCCCCTTCATACACCGCCTCCATTTAATGCGATTTGAAATTGTCTCTTCGAATATATGTTTTGAATACTCAAAGATATTTGGCTCGTCTTCTAGTGCAACTCCACTTCGCGGTTCCTACAACTCCTTGTTTCTCGTCTTTTCCTTTCGCCTCTTGTAAGTTTTCTTCTCCTTCATTTTTGATCCCACTTCCTTGTTTGCTTTTAGTTTTCCATAGTGGCCAAAATGGCAAAACATCTGAAGGATCTCCTTTCAGTGGATCGAATCTCCGGCTTTCGACGCCATTTTTCCATCCCCGATGACGTCCATATGTCATTTTTGGCAAACAACACTACTGATATAGAGAGGGAAGATGAGAGCACAATCGTCTTTCCTCTCCTATCAATTGCCGAGGGCGGAGTCCGCTTTCCTCTTCACCCATTTTTGAGGGCCGTTCTTCAATACTGGGGTCTAATCCCTTCCCAGCCCAATGTGAATTTCTTTCGCATCATAATGGGAATTGTAGAGATAAATCGGCGTCTTCGGATTAATTTAAGTATACCTGCCATTCAGCACTGTTATGTCCTAGCCAAATCTACCGGCCGGCTAGGACGCTACTTTCTTAGAGCCAAGGATACTGATCATCACTTAGTGACTATGCTTGCCAGCTTTGGCAAGCGTGTCGATGATGTGATGGTCGTCGTCCGCGGCAATTGGGAATTCGGCGAAGGTGAAGATCGCCTAGACCCTGTTCCAAGGCTAAAAGGCGAACCAGGTAGCCGATTAGATCACTTGTTTCTGTTATTTCCATATCTGTGTTCGGCACTATACACATCTAATCGTTTTGTTTGTGCAGGCAGCGACTTGAAGAGAGAGTTAGTTTCAGAAGATGACATTGTGCTTGCAGAAATTAAGACCGCGCTACAGTTCGTCGGCCATCCAAACCATCAAAAACAAGGGAGGGCGGCCCACATTCTCTCGCGGTACGAGCCGACTTATACTACATTCTCAGCGGCAGACAATATTCTGATCGCGCAAGGCAACAACCATCTTATAGCTCTCATTTTCCCCAGCTTCAAAAACTTGAGGCAGATCGGTTTAGAAACATCCGATTCTAAACACTTAGAAGAACAAGCGGCGGAACCAATCGCCGAAGACCCGAATCAGTTGGCAGCGGAGATTGACGAAGCTGTTAACTCGGCCTTTGAGGAAGTTAGACTGAACTCGTCCGACCCTTCGTCCATATCAGGCCAAGGGGATATCTTCGAAGATATTTTTACAAATTTAGGAGACCTTCCCGACACTTATTCTGAGGGTATGGCTGGGGAAAGTCTTACGCAAATGGCGCGAAAGAGAAATGCCGAACGCCTAGCCGCCCGACGAAAAGCCGAGGCCATCCGTTCTGTACCTGCCCCGACTGAATCTTTCGAACCCATTATCGTAGAGGAAATGGCTCACATTGACGTGGCCGAGACGAAAAAGGCAGCCGATCGGCCGGATCCAGAAGAACGGCCGATTTCAGAAGATCGGGGAGAGAAACGTGCCACCGAGGACGAGGCCGGCTCTGAGGAGAACACTGTTGATAAACGGCCACGTTTGGAGGAGTCGGATGTGGTTCCTTTCGTTGTTCAACCAAAGATAAAAAACACGCCGATCTCCTTCGAAGCGTCGGCCTTGAAGGATCCCGATGTGGCGTTGAGCTTGGCTGCCTCAGTCTCGTTGCCGGCTGATAAGGCAACCTTTCGGGTAGAGCCGGATTTGGTAGCAATAGCGTTAGCTGCCCAGTCAGCCCTCCTGGTATGTGACTTCATCTTAACTCCTTGTTTTGGTTTTGTTTGCGTACGGTATTTCTTGGTATCTGACGATCCCAACTTGTTTTGCAGACGGTCGGAAGGATCGCCGAATTAGGACGCCGCCAGCATGATGCCATTGAAAGGATTGGCCGTTTGCAGTCGGAAGTCGACGGTCAGAGGAGTAGGGCCGAGTTTGAGGCGAAGAGAGCCACAATGGAGAGTGCATAGGCCGAAGCCGAGAAAGAAAGGGCGCGGACTGCTGACTAGCTTAGATCGGACACCGAGGAGAGGGCAAATGCGAGTGAGGAATCACTCAAGTTAGCCAAGGAGGCGCTTACCAAGCTGGAGGCCAAATTGGCAGAGTCGAAGGCGGCGAAGGAAAAAGCCGACTCCGAGGCTTCCGAGGCATTCGCGGCTGGGAAAAGCGCCGCTTTAGAAAACTATGTAGAAGAGGTCCCCAAATTCGAGAATCGGGGATTCAAACATGGCTAGCTCAAAGCCCTTACTGCCGCTGGAGTGACATTGGACACGTCGATTCCATACGAGCAAGTGGACGTTGATCCCGAGGATTGATTTTGGGGACCAAATTATTTTTGTTAGGTATTTTTAATTTCAATGTATGTTCTTTGTTAGTTGATTTTCATCTTTTTTGGATTTTCATGTGTAAAATGTCCGCTGTTAGCGCCCAATTTATGAATGAAAATTTTCTATGCTGTTATTGCTTGTATTGTTTGCTGTATGAGTACATAATTAAAAGAATCAGCAGTTAGAACAAAATGTCACAACTGCGTGAGACGACAAACTTAATAGCCGATTAAATTAATGAATTTGATTTAATCATAAATAAAATGAATTCATGAGGTACTGATTGGTCAACTCATAAGGCAGCTTGACGAATCTGCCTTTAGCTGGTTCATGAACAAGAACGTCGAATAAAACGACCTTGTGAATATTATACTGATGAATCGATTCATGGAACGGTTGGGGCACTCAAGCCGACCAGATTGATGAATTTGCCCTTGATCCAGCTGGTTCATGAACATAGAGCGCCGAATAATAGAGCTTCGTGAACTAGAACGAAATGAGCATAAAACGCCGAATAAAATGAACTTATGAATATTGTACTGATGAATCGATTCGTGGAACGGCTGGGGCACTCAAGCTGACTAGATTGATGAATCTGCCCTTGCCCCAGCTGGTTCATGAACATACAACGTCGAATAATAGAGGTTCGTGAACTAGAACGAAATGAGCATAAAACGCCGAATAAAATGAACTTATAAATATTGTACTGATGAATCGATTTGTGGAACGGTTGGGGCACTGAAGCCGACTAGATTGACGAATCTGCCCTTGCCCCAGCTGGTTCATGAACATAGAGTGCCGACTAACAAAGGTTGATGGGGCGATTAAGGCATGTGACTCAATCGGCGCTGGGCTATTGAGGTTTCGATATTAATGAGATTGCCTCGAAGGTGCTGCCCTTGTAGGGAATACATGGGCGTGTACTTCGTGAATGAAGGTCCTATTTATATGCTTAGTCAGCAACTCAGTCCAGCTCTTTGAGGAAGGTTAAACAAGTGCGAATGTCGAATAGACTTTTCTTCAACAGCAAAGGGGAAGCGAGGACACCAGCTGAGTTTGGAGGAGATATGAGTCGAAGTGGTGAACCTTCGCGCATGGGAAGTAGGACTTTGAGGGAGTGGGAGAGACGCTAATCTCCTTGTCGTCAAAGTAGGTCGCCTAGGAGGGACAAGTAGCCACAGGGAAAATCTCCTCAACCCCGTTCTGGAAGGGAATCCGACGAGACTCCTCGCCCATTGAGTTTTGCGGTCTTCGTAGGGAATAGACCAATGACAGAGGCAGATTCGATTGTTCGAGATCCAAATGTGGCAGTTGAGTTCGCTCGATAGATTTTTCCACCCGAAGTCCCGCAGTCGATGGTGGGTCGGCAGGACTTTGAAGTGTTTCGTGAAGGCGTTCACGGGGCGTTGAAGAGGCTGTACACCACTTATGAAATCGGCATGCGTCTCCGCGCCGCTCGGTGCGATATAGAGCAGAGAGATGAACGCATTCGGAAGTTAAAAGCTCACGCGGAGAAGGCCGAGCGTGAGCTAAGGAAAATCAAGTCTGCCGAGTCTCAATCAGCCAGCCATACCAACCCGGTTGTGGAAGATAGGGTGACTCAAAGGCTGATTAGTGATGCTATTGCTGATCGGAACACGGCTAGCATGTTCGTGATTGAGACTGCGAGGGCCGCGACCTATGAAAAAGGCTTTCATGACGGCCGAAAGGTTGGAATTCAGAAGACCAAGGAGAAACTCACCGAAGAAGTTTGCCGATGTGAAAATCGTGGCTTTAGGCATGGCTGGATAAAGGCACTTCAGGAAGTTGAGGCTCTCTAGGTAGCATGTGTAAATTCTGTGTTGCCGTTGTACCAACAGAATGATTTCCCTTTTTTTGCTTTTGAAGTTGAGAAGAGTGACGATGAGGGAGCCGCCGGATAAAAATCTTCATTGTAATATTCAACCGCAGATTGCATTCAAAACTATGTAATCATTGGCTGCTCGAATAAAATGTTTTATTTCAATGTTTGTGTTTCATTTTATATTCGGCACACACGTGTTTGCATGTCTCATTGTATAAATATTTGAATAAATGTATTTTAAATGCTTTAATGTGTAAACGGTTTTTCCAGGCTCGACATAACATAGCATTCTTCATAAAACATCTATTCGGCATACACATGTTACGCGCGGCCCTGGCTCCAAATTTGGAGACAAACATTGCTAATCGTGACATACACGAAGAGCGCTTTGAATCCGGAGGCTTTTTCGGGCCAAAGATGTCCACGAAGGGCGCTCCGAATCCGGAGGCTTTTTTGGCCCAAAGGCGTCATGCATCGGTGGGGCTCCAAATCTGGAGACTTTGTTTGGCCAATCGTGATATCCATGATGGGAGCTTTGAATCCGGAGACTTTGGCCAATCGTGATATCCACGAAGGGCGCTCCGAATCCGAAGGCTTTTTCGGCCCAAAGGTGTCATATGCCGATGGGGCTCCAAATCCGGAGATTTTATTTGGCCAATCGTGATATCCACGAAGGGCGCCCCGAATCCGGAGGCTTTTTCGGCCCAAAGGCGTCATGCGCCAATGGGGCTCCGAATCCGGAGACTCTATTTGGCCAATCGTGATATTTATGAAGGGCGCTCTGAATCCGAAGGCTTTTTCAGCCCAAAGGCGTCATGCACCGATGGGGCTCCGAATCCGGAGACTTTATTTGGCCAACCGTGATATCCACGAAGGGCGCTCCGAATTCGGAGGCTTTTATCAGAAATCTTTTGAACTGGATTACACAATGAGTAAACAGGAATCTTTGCATTACAAAAGTGGAATGTGTACATGGTGAGCCATTCAGAACTAATATCATTCTCCACTGGTCGGGTTTAATGATAGAATTTGTGCAAGTGCATTGAATTCCAAGGCCGTGGCAGACTCCTTCCGGACATGTCTTTGAGCCGATATGCCCCTACTCCTGCGATCGAATCAATCTGATAGGGGCCGTCCCAATTTGGACCCAATTTTGCATCCCCCGGTTTCTTGGCAACCAGAAGTACCTTCTTCAGGACCAACTCTCTTGGTGTGTAGCGGCGCAGCTGAACACGTTGATTATATGACTTGGCAAGCTGCTGCTGGTACCGCGCCATGGATGCAAGGGCACAGTCTTTTTATTCTTCGATTAGAATCAAATCCAAAGCCAGCATCATGTCGTTTCGGCCCATATCCAAAAATTGCGATTTTAGGGTTGGGTGGCCGATCTCCTGGGTATGATTGCCTGGGTTCCAAAGTATAGAGCAAACGGCGTTTCTCCGGTGGATCGCCTCGGCGTAGTTCGATGAGCCCACAATACACTCGGCAATTCTTCGACCCATTTGCCTCTTCTTGATGCCTCTCCAGTGGATCGCCTTTAGCTTTCTCTAGCCTCTTCTTGATGCCGTCCAAGATGGATTTGTTAGAGGCTTCGGCTTGACCATTGCTTTGTGGGTAAGCTGGTGTAGAAAAGTAAGGCCGGATACCATACTTGCTGCACAGCTCTCGGTAGATGCCACAATCAAACTGGGTACCGTTGTCTGAAATAAGAGCTCTTGAAATGCCGAATCATGTGATGATATTTCTCCATACAAAGCGCTTAACATCAGCATCTCGAATGTGCGTTAATGCCTCCGCTTCGACCCATTTTGTGAAGTAATCTGTCGTGACGATCAAGTATCGCTTGTTCCCTGGGGCCCTCGGCAATCGTCCTACGATATCAAGTCCCCACTAGGCGAATGGCCAGGGACTGGTAATGGAGCTTAACTCTTCAGCAGACAGATGGGTTAATGGGGAGAACTTTTGGCACTGTTCATATTTCTTTACATAGCATTCGGCATCAGCGCTCATTGTCGGCCAGTAATACCCCTGTGTTATAGCTCAATGGGCTAAAGAGCGCCCGCCAGAATGGGCACCACAACTGCTTTCATGTATTTCAGTCAGAAACTCTTCGACTTTGTCCGGGTGTACACATTCCAGGTATGGACTAGAAAGGGATTTTTTATAAAGCTTTTCTTGCGGATCCAAGTAGTATCGCAGGGCTTTGTTTCGCAGCTTGTGCGCTTCTTTTTTTTCACTGGGAGTTGTTCGGGAGACAGGAATGCAGCAATGGGGTCCATCCAACTCGGTCCTGACTCTATGACATTGACCTGGATTTCCTCCGAAGGGCCGATGCTCGGCTCCGGGATGAAACCTACTTCGATGGCCCATTTAATCTCTGAGTTAATGGCGGAGGCTAGGCAAGCTAGGGCGTCTGCATGTGTGTTCTGGTCACGTGTTATCTGATTCAATTCATGATGGTCAAATTTGGCTAGCAAGGCGCTAGCCGATTTCATGTAAGTCTCCATACGGTCATTTTTGGCTGCGTACTCCCCCTTTAGCTGATTGATCACCAATTTTGAATCGCAAAATACCAGCAAACATCGAGCACCCAGAAGGTGTGCATTCCTCAAACCGGCCAGAAGGGCTTCGTATTCGGCCTCGTTATTTGATGCTTCGAAGCCGAGTTTGACGGCCTGCTTAATTATTGCGCCGTCGAGAGCCATGATTACTACTCCGGCTCCGCTACCTCGTTGATTGGATGATCCATCACAGTACAACTGCCAAATGTCCCCACCATAAATTCTCCAGTTCGGCTTAGGTCGAATTTCATCAGACTTGAAGTCGGCAAGACCCCTAGTGAATTCGGCCCCAAAGTCGGCAAGCACCTGTCCCGTGATTGAGGTTCTAGGAAGAAACTGAATATCGTACTGGCCGAGTTCAAGAGCCCACTTTGAAACGCGTCCTGATGCTTCCACACTGTGTAGTACTGATCAGAGGGGGTAATCTGTTAGCACCCCGATGCTATGCCCCTGGAAGTAATGCATCAGTTTTCTTGCCGCCATGACTGGGGCGAGGATGAGTTTTTCTAGCGGAAGGTAGCGTGTTTCGGCATTGACCATTGCCTTGCTCACATAATATACTGGCCGCTGCTCCCCCAGCTCTTCCTTTATCAGTACGGCGTTGACAGCCCGATTGGAAACTGTCAGATACAAAATGAGCGGGTCACCTGCCGAAGGTGTTGTCAAGAGTGGAACTGATCGGAGGTAGGTTTTGAGGCCGTTGAAAGCGACTTCGCACTCGGTGGACCATTCAAAAGCCTTGCCCTGCCGCAGCGTATGAAAGAATTGTCAGCAACGGTCCGTGGAACGACTGATGAACCTATTAAGTGCGGCGGCCATCCCCATTAACTTCTGTACCTCCTTGACTGATCGAGGGGAGCCGAGTTCCAGGATTGCTGTGATTTGCCTTGGATTGGCTTCGATTCCTCGGTTGTTGACAATGTAACCCAAGAATTTGCCAGAGCCGATCCCAAATGCACATTTGGAAGCGTTCAGCTTCATTCCATATTTGCGTAGAATGCCGAATGTCTCCTCTAGATCGGCTATATGATTATGCTCTTCCTTGGATTTGACCACCATGTCGTCAATGTACACTTTCATAGTGTGGCCGAGTTGCTCATTGAACATAGTGGTGACTAGTCTCTGGTAAGTTGCCCCTGCATTCTTCAGCCCAAAAGGCATAACCATATAGCAATAGGTTCCTCTCGGGGTGAGGAATGCAGTTTTGTCTTGGTCCTCCAGATGTATGGCAATTTGAAGGTAGCCTCTGTAGGCATCGAGGAAGCTCATATGCTGATGACGCGCTATAGCATCTACCGGTTGGTCTATCCTGGGAAGAGGAAAACCATCTTTGGGGTAGGCTTTGTTTAGGTCCATGAAATCAACGCAGACTCGTCAGGTCCCATTTTTCTTCTTCATAACCATAGTACAACTGCGACTGTGTGCTCTGCGGCTGATTGCCGGCTTTTCTAAATGATTGGCTTGCATGTGGGGTCAACATTTAAACGGTGTTGCGAAACAGACGGATCTACACCCAGCATCTCATATGGAGTCCACACAAATACATCAAGGTTGCTGAGCATGAAGGAAATTAACTGCTGTCTGTCGGCTTGATTGAGGGAGGCGCCGACCATGAAGAACCTGTTTGGGTTGCCGTTGATTTCAACTCGATCTAGGTCTTCCGTGGCCTTTTCATTTGGGAGCCGCCCAATATCGTCGAGGCTTTCTCGATCTGTTACCTCAATGGAGTTCACTTGCAACTCCTTTGGTGTCTTTTGAGCAAGGAGATAACATGCTTGTGCCGATTTCTGAGAGCCACAGATTTGCTCAATGCCGCATTTTGTCGGGAAGCGTAGTAGCTGATGATAGGTGCTTGGCACAACCTACATAATATGCAACCAAGATCACTCCATGATGAGATTGTACGGCGATGGCAGCTTGACGACCAAGAATTCCACATCCACTGTTCGATAGCCCGCTCGAACGGGTAGTGTGATTTTCCCCAACGGGTACTCTAGATTGGCGTTGAAGCTGAATAGTGCATAAGGGGCCGGAGAGAGATCCGATTCGGAGAAGCTGGGTTTGGTGAATGTCTTGTAGTACATAACCTCCGATGTGCTCCCCGGATCAATGAGTACACGCTTCACTGTGAATTGGTTTACGAGTAACTCAATTACCAAGGGATCAATGTGGGGAAGTGTCACTTCGGCCAAATCTGAATCATCAAATGCAATGCTCGCAGCTTCATGGGGCCGTTTAGCCGAAGTGAGCTGACTTTGAGGGTCTTGATTTGACTGAATCGTATGCACCGCAGATGACATTGGCAGGCTGTATATCATGTGGATCACGCCGAGTGGAGGGGAATCCTATCTTAAGGCTAGTGCTTTGGTTGAGTTTCCTTTTCGGACGCACTATTGTAGCCGACCATCTTGTACCAATTCCTCCAAGTGATCCTTCAATGCATAACAACTCTCAGTATCATGGCCATGGTCCTTGTGATACTCACACCGTCTATCCCGCATTCTCGTCTCGGGAGGTCCTACCATTTTGGACGGCCATTTGAAGAACGGAAGGTGTTGGACTTTGGACATAACCGCGCTGATCGGCTCTGTCAACTCCGCATATTTCTTGTCAGCGCGCCTCGTGCGCCTGCTATCAACTTGCAGTTGTTCATTTGCTCGGTGGGAGCATTGGTCGCTTGGTCGGCCGGAATCCCATCACTTGTCTCGTTTAGCCCGATGCCGTGGCTCGAGGCTTTGAGGTGGTACATAATTTATTTGCTGAGCAATTTCAGAATGGGCTGACTTGTTGGCCACATTTCTGGCTTTAACTCGCAAGGCGTCATTCTCCACTTTGCAGTATTCCTTAACTTTCTTCATCAACGACCAGACTATTTTGGAGGGTCTTCTAGTCAAGGAACTGCGGAGAGCACTGTCAGGATGCAAACCCATTTTGAAGGCGGTGATGGCCATGGAGTCGTTGCAGACGTCGTCAACAAGATTAAAGCACTCCCAATAGCGCGCTGAATACGCTCTTAGTGTTTCTCCTAGCTGGATCTGCATTGCCCAGAGAAAGTCGGCTTGTTTTGGCTAGACCTCGTTGGTGATGAATCTGGCCCTGAAGGATTTCTGTAATTGATGGAAGCTTTTGATCGAAGCCGGCTCCAGTTTATAATACCACCTGACAGCCAGTGGTTCCAAACTGCTGGGAAATATTCGGCACATGAGGGCCTCATCGTCTGCATGCAATGTCATGGCTTGCTTGTAGTGATGGATGTGATCGGTGGGGTCGGATTTTCCATCATAGAGAGTGAACGACGGATCTTTGAACTTTTTCGGTAGAACCGCCCTTGCGATCCGTCGCACAAAGGGATTATGTTGGTCTTCCTCATCTGAACTATTTCTTCTACGCTTATGCCTTATACGTGGACTTTCTTCAGAGGAACTGGAAGTCTCGGGTCGTCCCTTCTTCTTGGGCTCCGGGGATAATGAGTCGGAGTCGCTATCAGTGTCTTGTTGTCGGGCTTGAGGTCCTCGACCACCTGCCTTCAGAGGTCGTTCCGGATCTTGGTGTACAACTTGTTTGGACTTTGCCACCTCCAAGGCCAAGTCCTGACGGAGACGTTCATTTCTCAGCGATCATGTTCTCCAACCTCTGTTCGTTTTGCTTCGCTTGTTCCATGGTCGCTTGCATTGCCTCATGCTCTAAAGTCGAGGGTGAGGCGAAGTTCAAAGCGCGTCTTGCGGGAATAGTCTCCGGTCCAAGCATGTTTGTTGGAGTGAGGTCGTCTCTCTGAGTGGTTTCATTAGTGAATATCAGAGGGTCTTCCGTTACGCCCGCCATGGATGTATTTGAGTATTCCCACAGACGGCGCCAATTGTGGAGACGTGGTTTGGAAATACTCTTCAGATCCTAGGGGACGCTAGTGATCCTCAGCTAGTCACCTGAAAAAGAATTAACACTTCGGTCGGGGGTGCTGAAATTAGCACTCCGACGGGCAAGTCAGTCTCTACTCTCTGAATTACTTGTATTTTAAGTTAAGTGTAATGGTTCTCACATACCTTTTTCTGACTGATGATCCCGTATTTATAGTGTTCTCTTTGGGCCTTAGGGCCAAGCCCATCCTTGATCCTTTATATGTGCTCATACTCAGCCTTTGTTCTATTGGCTGGAGTGCCGGTTATTTTATTCGGCTCTTCAATTGACTAGGATAAATGCCGAATAGATGTTACGTTTCAGACCGGACGGGTCCATTCGTCCCTATTGATCCAGTTGAATTCGGCTCCCGCAATAGCTATGAGTGTTAAAGAAATTGAATGTGAATTAGGAGAATTGAAACTATTTTTCTCATTCATTTGCATTGAGCATTATCTCGCACTTATACATTGGAAATGTTACTGTTTTGAGAAAATTGGTGAATTTGGGAATGAGTTGTTGTTATATCAAATAAGTTGGCTTGTGTGTACATGGTGAATGTTCTGAAAATCCCACGTATACATACGTGCCGATCCCGCGGACGAAATTTCTGTGAAATGGCAATAGTAGTGCTTGTATAGCTTACGTTTACATGGGTCTCGGTTTACGGTTTCCTCCAGACGAAATTTTTGAGAAATTTTGTGTTATGTTAAAATTCCTAGACTGTGATTCACTACCCTAGTTTCTATTGTAAAAGACAGTTGATTTATGGACCATGATATTAACATGGCATTGCATGGTTTTGGAAAGAAACAAAAAAGGTTTTGGCACGAGCATTGCATATGTATACACCTTATAACTTTGTTAAGATTCATATACTGTGTTGGATTATTTCTATTGGGCTTTGGCTCACCCTATGTGGGAAAAACATTTCAGGTGCTGATGATATGCCTCTGCCAAGGCAATAGCTTGGAAGGATTTGGAGCAAGAGTTTCATTTTGTTTATTTGTTGTATTTATTTTGTACAAGCTTAGGGTTTTATTTGTATTGAGCAAAATCTCACTTTTGTTGTAACCTAGTATTGTCTTGGAAAGTTGTAAGCCTTTAGGGCATTTGTTATTTATTTAACCTTTATTTCAAATCCTTAACTTGTAAGACATGTCATAGATTTAGAGTTGGGACTTGTGAATGTATAACTGCATATGCTATCTTTTGTACCAAGGAATCATATGAAATGGAATTCGTATTGTATTTAGAATGGTATTGTTATTTATTAATATTGTGGATGGTTTTATGATAATTATTTCGGGGCGTTACAACTTGGTATCAGAGCTACCGAGTTTGAATACTTTGGGAGCGTGGGATGTGGTTGTTACCATAATGGGTTACCTCGTTAGATAGTATTAGACACAACCTAGAATGCTATGTGATAACATGTTTATGTGACTAAGTGGGTATGGAATTTAATTTCTAAGATGTTGATAGGCGACAACCATCTTACAGCCCTCATCTTCCCTAGCTTCAAAAACTTGAGACAGATCGGTTTAGAAACATCCGATTCTGAACACTTAGAAGAACAAGCGGCGGAACCAATCGCCGAGGACCCAGATCAATTGGCAGTGGAGGTTGACCAAGCTGTTAACTCGACCTTTGAGGAAGCTGGACTGAACTCGTCCGACCCTCCATCCACATCAGGCCGAGGGGACGTCTTCGAAGATATTTTTACAAATTGAGGAGACCTTCCCGACGCTTATTCCAAGAGTATGGTTGGGGAAAGTCTCACGCAGATGGCACAAAAGAGAAATGCCGAACGCTTGGCCGCCCGACGGAAAGCGGAGGTCACCCGTTCTATACTTGCCCCGACTGAATCTTCCGAACCCATTATTGTAGTGGAAACGACTCACATTGACGTGGCCGAGTCAGAAAAGGTAGCCGATCAGCCGGATCCAAAAGAACGGCCGATTTTAGAGGATCGGGGAAAGAAATGCGCCGCCGAGGGCGATTCCGGCTCTGAGGAGAACCCTGTTGACAAACGGCCATGTTTGGAGGAGTCGGATGTGGTTGCTCCATTCGTTGTTCAACCAAAGATAAAAAACATGCTGATCTCCTCCGAAGCGTCGGTTTTGAAGGATCCCGCTGTGGCGTTAAGCTTGGCTTCCTCGGTCTCATTGCTGGCTGACAAGGAAACCTTTAGGGCAGAGCCGGATTTGGTAGCAATAGCGTTAGCTGCCCAGTCAGCCCTCCTGGTATATGACTTCATCCTAACTCCTTGTTTTGGTTTTGTTTGCGTACGGTATTTCTTGGTATCTGATGATCCCAACTTGTTTTGCAGACGGTCGGAAGGATCGCCGAATTAGGTCGCTGCCAGCATGATGCCGTTGAAAGGATTGGCCGTTTGCAGTCGGAAGTCAACGGTCAGAGGAGCAGGGCCGAGTTTGAGGCGATAAGAGCCACAATGGAGAGTGCACGGGCCGAAGCCGAGAAGGAAAGGGCGCGAACTGCCGACCAGCTCAGATCGGACGCCAAGAAGAAGGAAAACGCGAGTGAGGAATTGCTCAAGTTAGCCAAGGAGGCGCTTACCAAGCTGGAGGCCAAATTGGCAGAGCCGAAGGCGGCGAAGGAAAAAGCCGACTCTGAGGCTTCCGAAGCATTCGAGGCTGGGAAGAGTGCCGCTTTAGAAAACTACGTAGAAGAGGTCCCCAAATTCGAGAAACGGCGATTCAAAAATGGCTGGCTCAAAGCCCTTGCTGCCGCTGGAGTGACATTGGACATGTCGATTCCATACGAGCAAGTGGACGTTAGGCCGCTAGAGTCTGATCCCGAGGATCGATTTTGGGGATCAAATTATTTTTGTTAGGTATTTTTAATTTCAATGTATGTTCTTTTTTAGTTAATTTTCATCTTTTTTGGATTTTCATGTGTAAAATGTCCGCTGTTAGCGCCCAATTTATGAATGAAAATTTTCTATGCTCTCAAGTTATTGCTTGTATTGTTTGCCATATGAGTACATAATTAAAAGAATCAGCAGTTAGAACAAAATGTCATGACTACGTGAGACAACAAACTTAATAGCTGATTAAATTAATGAATCTGATTTAATCATAAATAAAATGAATTCATAAGGTGCTGATTGGTCAGCTCATAACGTAGCTTGACGAATCTGCCTTTAGCTGGTTCATGAAAAAGAACGCCGAATAAAATGACCTTATGAATAATCTACTGATGAATCGATTCATGGAACGGCTGGGGCACTCCAGCCGACTAGATTGATGAATTTGCCCTCGCCCCAGCTGGTTCATGAACATAGAGCGCCGAATAACAGAGGTTCGTGAACTAGAACGAAATGAGCATAAAACGCCGAATAAAATGAACTTATGAATATTGTACTGATGAATCGATTCGTGGAACGGTTGGGGCACTCAAGCTGACTAGATTGATGAATCTACCCTTGTCCTAGCTGGTTCATGAACATACAACGCCGAATAACAGAGGTTCGTGAACTAGAACGAAATGAGCATAAAACGCCGAATAAAATGAACTTATGAATATTGTACTGATGAATCGATTTGTGGAACGGTTGGGGCACTAAAGCTGACTAGATTGATGAATTTGCCCTTGCCCCAGCTGGTTCATGAACATAGAGCGCCGAATAACAGAGGTTGATGGGGGCGATTGAGGCGTGTGACTCAATCGGCGCCGGGCTGTTGAGGTTTCAATATTAATGAGATTGCCTCGGAGGTGCTGCCCTCGTAGGGAATAAATGGGCGTGTACTTCGTGAATGAAGGTCCTATTTATATGCTTAGTCAGCAACTCAGTCCAGCTTTTTGCGGAAGGTTAAACAAGTGCGAATGTCGAATAGGCTTTTCTTCAACAGCAGAGGGGAAGGGAGGACACTAACTGAGCTGGGAGGAGATATGAGTCGAAGTGGTAAACCTTCATGCACGGGAAGTAGGACTTTGAGGAAGCGGGAGAGACACCAATCTCCTCGTCGTCAAAGTAGGTCTCCCAGGAGGGACAAGTAGCCACAGGGAAAATCTCCTCAACCCCGTTCTGGAAGGGAATCCGATGAGACTCCTCACCCATTGAGTTTTGCGGTCTTCATGGGGAATAGACCAATGACAAAGGCAGATTCGATTGTTCAAGATCCAAATGTGGTAGTCGAGTTCGCTCGACAGATTTTTCCACCCGAAGTCCAGCAGTCGATGGTGGGTCAGCAGGACTTTGAAGTGTTTTGTGAAGGCGTTCATGGGGCGGTGAAGAGGTTGTACACCACTTATGAAATCGGCATGTGTCCCCATGTCGCTCGGTGTGATATAGAGCAGAGAGATGAACGCATTCGGAAGTTAGAAGCTCGCGAAGAGAAGGTCGAGCATGAGCTAAGGAAAATCAAGTCTGCCGAGTCTCAATCAGCCAGCCATACCAACCCGGTTGTGGAAGATAGGGTGACTCAAAGGCTGATTAGTGATGCTATTGTCGATCAGAACACGACTAGCATGTTCGCGATTGAGACTGCGAGGGCCGCGACCTATGAAAAAGGCTTTCATTACGGCCGAAAGGTTGGAATTCAGAAGACCAAGGAGAAACTCGCCGAAGAAGTTTGCTGATGTGAAAATCGTGGGTTTAGGCATGGCTGGATCAAGGCACTTCAGGAAGCTGAGGCTCTCCAGGCAGCAGCTGTAAATTCTGCGTTGCCGTTGTACCAACAGAATGATTTCCCCCTTTTCGCTTTTGAAGTTGAGAAGAGTGACGATGAGGGAGCCGCCGGATAAAAATATTCATTGTAATATTCAAACGTAGATTACGTTCAAAATTATGTAATCATTGGCTGATCGAATAAAATGTTTTATTTCAATGTTTGTGTTTCGTTTTATATTCGGCAAACACGTGTTTGCATGTCTCATTGTATAAATGTTTGAATAAATGTATTTTAAATCCTTTAATGTGTAAACGGTTTTTGCCGGCTCGACATAACATAGCATTCTTCATAAAACATCAATTCGGCATACACATGTTACGCACGGCCCTGGCTCCCAATTTGGAGACAAACATTGCCAATCGTGACATACACGAAGAGCGCTCTGAATTCGGAGGCTTTTTTGGGCCAAAGATGTCATGTGCCGATGGGGGCTCCGAATCCGGAGTCTTTATTCAGCCAATCGTGATATCCACGAAGGGCGCTTCGAATCCGGAGGCTTTTTTGGCCCAAAGGCATCATGCGTAGGTGGGGCTTCGAATCTGGAAACTTTATTTGGCCAATCGTGATATCCATGAAGGGAGCTCCGAATCCGGAGACTTTGGCCAATCGTGATATCCACGAAGGGCGCTCAGAATCCGGAGGCTTTTTCGGCCCAAAGACGTTGTATGCTGATGGGGCTCCGAATTCGGAGACTTTATTTGGCCAATAATGATATCCACGAAGGGCGCTCCGAATTCGGAGGCTTTTTCAGCCCAAAGGTGTCATGCGCCGATGGAGTTCCGAATCCGGAGACTTTATTTGGCCAATCGTGATATGTACGAAGGGTGCTCCGAATCTAGAGACTTTTTCAGCCCAAAGACGTCATGCGCCGATGGGGCTCCGAATCCGGAGACTTTATTTGGCCAATTGTGATATCCACGAAGGGCGCTCCGGATTCAGAGGCTTTTATCAAAAATCTTTTGAACTGGATTGCATAATGAGTAAACAGGAATCTTTGCATTACAAAAGTGGAATGTGTACATGGTGAGCCATTCAGAACGAATATCATTCCCCACAGGTCGGGTTTAATGATAGAATTTGTGCAAGTGCGTTGAATTCCAAGGCCGTGGCAGACTCTTTCCGGACATGTCTTTGAGCCGATATGCCCCTACTCCTGCGATCGAATTAGTTTGATAGGGGCCATCCCAATTTGGACCCAATTTTCCATCCCCCGGTTTCTTGGCAGCTGGAAGTACCTTCTTCAAGACCAACTCTCCCGGTGTGTAGCGGCGCAGCTGAACACATTGATTATATGACTTGGCAAGCTGTTGCTGGTACCGTGCCATGGACGCATGGGCACGGTCTTTTTTTTCTTCGATCAGAATCAAATCCAAAGCCAGCATCAGGTCATTTCGGCCCATATCCAAAACTTGCGATTTTAGGGTTGGGTGGCCGATCTCCAGGGGTATGATCGCTTGGGTTCCAAAGTATAGAGCAAACGGCGTTTCTCCAGTGGATCGCCTCGGCGTAGTTCGATGAGCCCACAATATACTCGGCAATTCTTCGACCCATTTGCCTCTTCTTGATGCCTCTCCAGTGGATCACCTTTAGCTTTCTCTAGCCTCTTCTTGATGCCGTCCAAGATGGATTTGTTAGAGGCTTCGGCTTGACCATTGCTTTGTGGGTAAGCCGGCGTAGAAAAGTAAGGCCGAATACAATACTTGCTGAACAGCTCTCGGTAGACGCCATAATCAAACTGGGTGCCGTTGTCTGAAATAGGAGCTCTTGAAATGCCGAATCGTGTTATGATATTTCTCCATACAAAGCGCTTAACATCAGCATCTCGAATGTGCGTTAATGCCTCCGCTTCGACCCATTTTGTGAAGTAATCTGTCGTGACGATCAAGTATCGCTTGTTCCCTGGGGCCCTCGGCCATGGTCCTACGATATCAAGTCCCCACTAGGCGAACGGCCAGGGACTGGTAATGGAGCTTAACTCTTCAACAGGCAGATTGGTTAATGGGGAGAACTTTTGGCATTGTTCATATTTCTTTACATAGCATTCGGCATCAGCTTTCATTGTCGGCCTGTAATACCCTTGTGTTATAGCTCGATGGGCCAAAGAGCGCCTGTCAGAATGGGCACCACAACTGCCTTCATGTATTTCAGTCAGAAGCTCTTCAACATTGTCCGGATGTACACATTCCAGGTATGGACCAGAAAGGGATTTTTTGTAAAGCTTTCTTGCGGATCCAAGTAGTATCACAGGGCTTTGTTTCGCAGCTTGTGTGCTTCTTTTTTGTCCGCTGGGAGCTATTTGGAAGACAGGAATGCAGCAATGGGGTCTATCCAACTCGGTCCTGACTCTATGACATTGACTTGGATTTCCTCCGAAGGCCAATGCTCGGCTCTGGGATGAAACTTACTTCGATGGTCCGTTTAATCTCTGAGTTAATGGCGGAGGCTAGGCAAGCTAGGGCGTCTGCATGTGTGTTTTGGTCACGCGTTATCTGATTCAATTCATGATGGTCAAATTTGGCTAGCAAGGCGCTAGCCGATTTTATGTAAGCCGCCATATGGTCATTTTTGGCTATGTACTCCCCCTTTAGCTGATTGATCACCAATTTTGAATCGCAAAATACCGGCAAACATTGAGCACCCAGAAGGTTTGCATTCCTCAAACCGGTCAGAAGGGCTTCGTTTCCGGCCTCGTTATTTGATGCTTCGAAGCCGAGTTTGACGGCCTGCTCAATTATTGCGCCGTCGGGAGCCATGATTACTACTCTGGCTCCCCTGCCTCGTTGATTGGATGATCTATCACAGTACAACTGCCAAATGTCTCCACCATAAATTCTCCAGTTCGACTTAGGTCGAATTTCATCAGAGTTGAAGTCGGCAAGACCCCCAGTGAATTCGGCCACAAAGTCGGCAAGCACTTGTCCTTTGATTGAGGTTCTGGGAACAAACTGAATATTGTACTGGCCGAGTTCAAGAGCCCACTTTGAAACGCATCCTGATGCTTTCGTACTGCGTAGTACTGATCGGAGGGGGTAATCTGTTAGCACCCCGATGCTATGCCCCTGGAAGTAATGCATCAGTTTTCTTGCCACCATGACTAGGGCGAGGATGAGTTTTTCTAGCAGAAGGTAGCGTGTTTCGGCATTGACCATTGCCTTGCTCACATAAGATACTGGCCGCTGCTCTCCCAACTCTTCCTTTATTAGTACGACACTGACGACCTGGTCGGAAATTGCCAGATACAAAATGTGCGGGTCACCTGCCGAAGGTGTTCTCACGAGTGGAACTGATCAGAGGTAGGTTTTGAGGCCGTTGAAAATGGCTTCGCACTCGGCAGACCATTCAAAAGCCTTGCCCTGCTGTAGTGTACGAAAGAATTCTCGACAGCGGTTCGTGGAACGACTGATGAACCTATTAAGTGTGGCGGCCATCCCCATTAACTTCTGAACCTCCTTGACCGATCGAGGGGAGCCGAGTTCCAGGATTGCTATGATTTGCCTTGGATTGGTTTCGATTCCTCGGTGGTTGACAATGTAACCCAAACATTTGCCAGAGCCGATTCCAAACTCACATTTGGAAGCGTTCAACATCATTCCATATTTGCGTAGAATGCCGAATGTCTCCTCCAGATCAGCTATATGATTCTGCTTTTCCTTGGATTTGACCACCACGTCGTCAATGTACACTTCCATAGTGTGGCCGAGTTGCTCATTGAACATGGTGGTGACTAGTCTCTGGTACGTTGCCCCTGCATTCTTCAGCCCCAAAGACATAACCTTATGGCAATAGGTTCCTCTTGGGGCGAGGAATACAGTTTTGTCTTGGTCCTCCGGATGCATGGCAATTTGATGGTAGCCTCTGTAGGCATCGAGGAAGCTCATATGCTGATGACATACTGTAGCATCTACTGGTTGGTCTATCCTGGGGAGAGGAAAACAATCTTTCAGGCAGGCTTTGTTTAGGTCCGTGAAATCAACGCAGACTCATTTTTCTTCTTCACAACCACAGTATTAGAGAGCCATGTAGGGTAAGCCACTTCCCTGATTGCCCCGGTGTCAAGCGATCGGTCAACCTCTTTAACAACCGCGGCAGTGTGCTTTGCCGCTGATTGCCGGCTTTTCTAAATGATGGGCTTGCATGTAGGGTCAACATTTAAACGGTGTTGCGAAACAGACGGATCTACACCCAGCATCTCATATGGAGTCCACGCAAATACATCAAGGTTGTCGAGCATGAAGGAAATTAGCTGCTGTCTGTTGGCTTGATTGAGGGAGGCGCCGACCATGAAGAACCTGTTTGGGTTGCCGTTGATTTCAACTCGATCTAGGTCTTCCGTGGCCTTTTCATTTGGGAGCCGCCCAATATCGTTGAGGCTTTCCTGATCTGTTACCTCAATAGAGTTCACTTGCAACTCCTTTCGTGTCTTTTGAGCAAGGAGATAACATGCTTGTGCCAATTTCTGAGAGCCACAGATTTGCTCAATGCCGCGTTCTGTCGGGAAGCGTAGCAGCTGATGATAGGTGCTTGGCACGACCTGCATAACATGCAACCAAGATCACCCCGTGATGAGATTGTACGACGATGGTAGCTTGACGACCAAGAATTCCACATCCACTGTTCGAGAGCCCGCTCGAACGGGTAGTGTGATTTTCCCCAACGGGTACTCTAGATTGGCGTTGAAGCCGAAAAGTGGATAAGGGGCCGGAGAGAGATCCGATTCGGAGAAGCCAAGTTTGGTGAATGTCTTGTAGTACATAACCTCTGATGTGCTCCCCGAATCAATGAGTACGCGCTCCACTGTGAATCGGTTTACGAGTAACTCAATTACCATGGGATCGATGTGGGGAAGTGTCACTCTGACCAAATCTAAATCATCAAATGCAATGCTCGCAGCTTCATGGGGTTGTTTAGCCGGAGTGAGTTGACTTTGAGGGTCGGGATTTGACTAAATCGTATGCACCGCTGATGACATTGGCAGGCTGTATATCATGTGGATCACGCCGAGTGGAGGGGAATCCTGTATTAAGGCTAGTGCTTTGGTTGAGTTGCCTTTTTGGGCGTACTGTTGTAGTTGACCATCTTGTACCAATTCCTCGAAGTGATCCTTCAATGCATAACAACTCTCAGTATCATGGCCATGGTCCTTGTGATACTCACACCGTCTATCCCGCATTCTCGTCTCGGGAGGTCCCACTATTTTGGACGGCCATTTGAAGAACGGAAGGTGTTGGACTTTGGACATAACCGCGCTAATTGGCTCTGTTAACTCCGTATATTTCTTGTCGGCGCACCTCGTGCGCCTGCTATTAACTTGCAGTTGTTCATTTGCTCGGCGGGAGCATTGGTCGCTTGATCGGCCGGAATCCCGTCTCTTGTCTCATTTAGCCCGATGCCGTGGCTCGGGGCTCTGAGGGGGTACATAATTTATTGGCTGAGCATTTTCAGAAGGGGCCGACTTGTTGGCCACATTTCCGGCTTTAACTCGCAAGGCGTCATTCTCCACTTTGCAGTATTCCTCAACTTTCTTCATCAACGACTAGACTATTTTGGGGGGTCTTCTAGTCAAGAAACTGCGGAGAGCACTGTCAGGATGCAAACCCATTTTGAAGGCGGTGATGGCCATGGAGTCGTTGCAGGCGTCATTGATAAGATTAAAGCACTCCCAATAGTGCGCTGAATACGCTCTTAGTGTTTCTCCTAGCTGGATCTGCATTGCCCAGAGAGAGTCGGCTTGTTTTTCCTGGGCCTCGTTGGTGATGAATCTGGCCCTAAAGGATTTCTGTAATTGATGGAAGCTTTTGATCGAAGTCGGCTCCAGTTTATAATACCACCTAGGGGTGAAAGAATAACCGGAAGGACCGACCAAACCGACCGAACCGAACGGTTTTCAGTCGGTGTTTTAAGTTTTCAATCGTTCGGTTCGGTTCGGTTTATGTTTTTCTGTACATTCGGTTCGATTTACGGTTTTTAGTTTTTTGAACCGAACCGCACCGAACCAAACCAACTTATATAATATTAATTGGCCCAAAATGTGAGGCCCCAAACCTATGTAGGAATTACATGGCCTAAGCCCAAATTTTATGCAAAATGGATAGAAATATAGGCCCAAAATGTGAGGCCCAACTAGGGAAAAAAAAAGAGGCCAAAAAAACTGAAAAATCAAAAAAATTGCACCGCATCGCAATAAATCGAACCGTGCCGGTTTATGTTATTTTTCTGGGCGGTTCGGTTCACAAATATGAAAAACCGAAATTATCGGTTCGGTGCAAAACTAGTGAAAAAACCGACCGAACCGCCCTTGCGATCCGTCGCACAAAGGGATTATGTTAGTCTTCCTCATCTGAACTGTTTCTTCTGCGCTTGTGCCTTATACGTGGACTTTCTTCAGAGGAACTGGATGTCTCGGGTTGTCTCTTCTTCTTGGGCTCCGGGGATAATGAGTCGGAGTCGCTATCAGTGTCTTGTTGTCGGGCTCGAGGTCGTCGACCACCTGCCCTCAGAGGTCGATCTGGATCTTGGCGTACAGCTTGTTTGGACTTTGCCACATCCAAGGCCAAGTCCTGATGGCGACGTTCGTTCTCGACAATCATGTTCTCCAACCTCTGTTCGTTTTGCTTCGCTTGTTCCGTGGCCGCTTGCATTGCCTCATGCTCTGAAGTCGACGGTGAGGCGAAGTTCAAAGCGCGTCTTGCGGGAATAGTCTCCAGTCCAAGCATGTTTGCTGAAGTGAGGTCGTCTCTCTGAGTGGTTTCATCAGTGACTATTGGAGGGTCTTCCGTTACGCCCGCCATGGATGTATTTGAGTATTCCCACAGACGGTGCCAATTGTGGGGAAGTGGTTTGGAAATACTCTTCAGATCCTAGGGGACGCTAGTGATCCTCAGCTAGTCACCTGAAAAAGAATTAACACTCCGGTCGGGGGTGCTGGAATTAGCACTCCGACGGGCAAGTCAGTCTTTACTCTCTAAATTACTTGTATTTTAAGTTAAGTGTAACGGCTCTCATACACATTTTTCTGACTGATGATCCCGTATTTATAATGTTCTCTTTGGGCCTTAGGGCCAGGCCCATCCTTGATCCTTTATATGTGCTTCTACTCAGCCTTTGTTCTATTGGTTGGAGTGCCAGTTATTTTATTCGGCTCTTCGATTGACTAGGATAAATGCCGAAGAGATGTTACGTTTCAGACCGGACAGGTCCATTCGTCCCTATTGATCCAGTTGAATTCGGCTCCCACAATAGCTATGAGTGTTGAAGAAATTGAATGTGAATTAGGAGAATTGAAACTATTTTTCTCATTCATTTGCATTGAGCATTATCTCGCACTTATACATTGGAAATGTTACTGTTTTGAGAAAATTGGTGAATTTGGGAATGAGTTGTTGTTATATCAAATAAGTTGGCTTGTGTGTACATGGTGAATGTTCTGAAAATCCCACGTATACATACGTGCCGATCCCGCGGACGAAATTTCTGTGAAATGGCAATAGTAGTGCTTGTATAGCTTACGTTTACATGGGTCTCGGTTTACGGTTTCCTCCAGACGAAATTTTTGAGAAATTTTGTGTTATGTTAAAATTCCTAGACTGTGATTCACTACCCTAGTTTCTATTGTAAAAGACAGTTGATTTATGGACCATGATATTAACATGGCATTGCATGGTTTTGGAAAGAAACAAAAAAGGTTTTGGCACGAGCATTGCATATGTATACACCTTATAACTTTGTTAAGATTCATATACTGTGTTGGATTATTTCTATTGGGCTTTGGCTCACCCTATGTGGGAAAAACATTTCAGGTGCTGATGATATGCCTCTGCCAAGGCAATAGCTTGGAAGGATTTGGAGCGAGAGCTTCTTTTGTGTATTTAATGTATTTAGTTTTATTCAAGTGAAGGGCTTTAACTATATTGAACTTAAATCCACTTTTGTTGTAACCAAGTATTGTCTTGGAAAGATGTAAGCCTTTAGGGCATTTCTTATTTGTTTAACTTTTATCTTGTATTTTTATTATATCACTTTTTTGTAAAGCTTAATTGTAAATCAATGAAAGATAACTACTTTATCGTTGTGATCACCTTTGATGTTGAGTATGGGCTATAGTAATTATTTCGGGGCGTTACAAATTATTTTATGTGAACCGTGAAGGTTTTTATTAAAAAGAAACGGGATTTTGAAATGTTTCTGAAAGTAAAATGGAAGTTAGAAAGAGAAGAAGTGGTTTACATTGTGTTGTGTCAAAAAGGAAATTTTGAGAAACTATATTTATGTAAGTACATATTTTTGGATATAAACTGCCACATTACCTATATGGTATGTCGTGGTGCATGCATGATCATATCTATCTATATGTTGTGATTGGTTAGGATCTTTGGGATTTCTACTGGACTTTGTACTCATCCCACATGTTGACAAATTTTTTAGGTACATGGCTCGAGGATTTGTTCAAGACTTGAAGTCGTTTTTTTGCTAGCCACAAGGCCTTTTATTATGTTAGCTAAATGTCGTGTCTTGTATAAGAGTAAATTCCTTTTTTTTTTATTAATATTCAATATAAGCCTGAGGACGTTGTATCAAATTTGATTTATATATCATCATCATTAGCGAGAGAGAATGTTAGTATTAATTCTTTATTTATGTCTATGTATGTTTGAATTTACTTAAACTGGACCTGAGATAAAAGGATTTGGTAATAGATTCAACTAATAAAAGTTAGGGTGTGACACTTGAAATACTTATTAATTTTTTCTTAGCACTTAGACCTTATTTGTTTGGACGGATTGGATATGGAGGCATTGTAATCCAATGGATTATTAAGGACTATTTAGTTGGACATGATGTGTATCTCATATTTATTTTGTGATGCGATTAAATGTCTAAAAATGACTATTTTAATAAAAATTTGGATAAAGTATTAATAGATCCTAATAGTTGGACTTAATTGCCATCAAATTCTATTGAAAATAAGTCCTAATAAAATTATTGCTAATTTTTTTAATTAGTTTTTTGTATGTCGCTAAAAATTTACAATTAGTGACTTTTTTTGCTCATATTATTTATAAATTGTCGCTAAAACTTATAATTAGTGACTTTTTTTGTAACAAAATTTTCAAATTATTGATGAAAGTTGAAAATTAATGACTTTTTTTGTGATAATTTTTTAAATTATTGTTAAAACTTATAATTAATGATATTTTTTGTGACGAAAATTTTAAACTATTACTGAAAATTAACAATTAGTGACTTTTTTAATAGTGTTTGATGAAAAATGCATTAATTATTATTGCACTTATGAGATAATAAGTTTATTTATTAGGATTTATACGTAAGTCCCTTAATAAATTTCATATTTGTTAAGAAAATTATAAAAAATAATAACTAAAAAAAATATGTGATCTTTTTAAGTGTTTATATAATGGAATTAAATTGTCATCGAAGATCCTCACACGCTTTGAAGAAAATTTATTAGTTGGTCTTAGGAGTCCCCTGATTATAACTTACACCAATCATAATTTATTATATCTTTTCATATTTCTTAATTATCTAGTATAAATTTTTAGACTCCACCCCATTACTAATCAGAATATTATTAAGATATTACATAACAATGCCGAAGACTCACTAATAACTTCTCCACTTTGAACCTGTAATAACCCGACCCTCGCACATGATTTCTGTTATATTCTCGGTCCTCGATTGGTACTTTTAAATGCTTACTGTAAAATTCCATGAAAAATTATGATTAAGCAAGTGAAATTTATGTTTATGGATGTCTATCTGTTTCTTAAGAAAACTATCTGTCACCACTAAAACGTTTGAATTAGAAATTGGAAGCCTTAACGGCTTAATTATCTGAAATTGATAATATATTTGTGATCAGCATAATTTTTAAGTAATATTAAGCATGTTTACGAAATTTCAATTTTGGAATGATTAAATGATTAAATTTTGTCCTATATGCCATTATTTATAAATATATATACTTAAGTTCTCTTGAGCTTTGATAAAAAACGTGAAGCATCTTTTGGAGAGAATAAGGGTTTGAAAAGAAGAGAAAAAGAGAACAAAGACAAGGTACAACAAGGAAGAGAATTGGGATCAAGTTAGGAGAATCATTGAATTTTTCAAGCTTAAGGTATATTAAAAATTATTGTACATGAAACTTCTCCTTTTAATTGTGAAGAAGGGCTTGTTTATGATTTATGTTTGGTGATTTAGGGTTATGGAGAATTGTTCATGATTTATGTTTGCTTGAAGAGGATACTCATCAATTGGTTGTTTTGACATGAAATTATGCCTCAATCTTTGTTTCTCTTGTTAAACTCATGAAAATATATTTATATAATGTGTGATGTTTTAATAAACTTCAGGAACTTGAATTAAAGATGGAATTTAGAAGGTTTGTAACTTGAATAAGCTTCTTCTTATGCGTATCTTAGGATGCTCAAGTTCTAGTACATGCTATGGTGAAATTTATACTTGAATCCTTGGTTTTATGCCATGTACCATGTGTTATGATTTATGAACATGAATAACTTAAGTTAAAGGATGGAAATTGGAAAAAAAAAAATAGTGACTTGATCAAGCTTTGAATCATGTTACTTTGTGATATTCAATTGGTAATTCATGTTATAGTGAAGTTGGGTCCATATATTGCATGAATTTCATAGTGAATTGCATGCAAAATGAAGTGGTGATGTGTAATTGTGAGTTGAAACCGAGCTGCCCAAAAACAGGGCCATGGCCGCTCGAGCGGAGGCCTTGGGCGCTCGAGAGGAGAAAGAAGAAAAACCTGGAGATGGCTACTCTCTACGGCAGCTTGAGCGGAGGGGTGTGACCGCACGTGCGGTGCATGGCCCCTCGAGCGGAGGGTCCGGCCGCACGTGCGGACTGGGCTGGAAACATGGCTCGCTTCGTTTTGCATGCTTGACTCACTGGTATTTTTAGAATATTTTTCTCATGATTTTAAGATAGTTGTACATTCATGCAAAGTGTAATGACTCCGGGAATGACTTAAGAAAGAGAAGGGAGCTAATGTGCAAGTTTTAATGTGTGCAGGACACACTCCGGGAGGAAGTAACACGTCATCTCAACCCTGTGAGTAGTAGTACGCTTTACTACAGATAATGATTGCCCTTAGCATTCTATTGATGATAATTATGCACATGTTCTTAATGTTAATGCATGAATGTTCTTAATGTTAATGTATGAATGTTCTTAATATTAATGCATGATGATGAGAAGGTGAACATTTTGCCTACTCCCATAAGTTTCAAGCATGTTTCAGGGGCCTCGTGCCATATGTTTCAAGGGCCTCGTGCCATATGTTTCAAGGGTCGAGTGCCATAAGTTTCAAGCATGTTTCAAGGGCCTCATGCCATATGTTTCAAGGGCCTCGTGCCACATGTTTCAAGGGCCTCATGCCACATGTTTTAAGGGCCTCGTGTCATCACGTTTCAAGGGCTTATAGCCACATGCTTATGTTGCAGGATTAGGCCTAAGGCCATTATGTACTTAACATAGAATCAGACTCACCGTGTGAACTCCTCATCTTATTATGTATTGATGTATTTCATGTTTCAAGTTAAACATCATTTATTATGTATTACTATTCACTGAGCCTAGCTCACTCTCTATTATGTCTATTTCTGTAGGTCATCAATCCGGAGGTCAGTCTTAGCCTTGATGCCGTCTTCTTTTGTCAACCTTTACGTGTTCAGGCACTATACAAAGCCATTCATTTTGTGAAGTTGTTATGATGTTGGCTTGCTATTTAAGCGTCCATCTAAGGTTGATGTACATAACTTCATGTTTTTTTTGTATACGGCCAATCATGGGGTAGGAACTATAAATGTATGCGGATATAACCGATGTCCAGGGATATAGTTTTAAACTTTGTTCGCCTTTGATGGTGTATGTGATGTATGAGATCCTGGCATATTAGAAATAGCTCAATGGAGTAGTTTGTATCTATATTATGTTTGTATTTTATGCTTCCGATAAGGCCCCGTAGGTTATGTATACCAGGTTATACGTCCGTTTCTGAATAGGTCATGCCCAAACTTTTAGGGGCAGGTTTGGGGTGTGACAAGTGGTATCAGAGCACGAGTTTCTATCTCACACACGGATCGATTGAGTTGTAGGGTGTCTAGAAAAGATTTAGACATCATGCATGACATCCTAAAAGTATAAGACAAGTTCAATGGCAACATTACGTGTACTCTGATAATGTTAACAATTTTGAACTATGTCTATTGTATATAATTGACTGTTGTGTAGGTCATGGTGAGAACAAGGACAGAAGATGTGGAAGATGCTACCTCAGCACGACTGGATAGGATGGAGAGGATGATTATGGAAATGGCGGAGACTCTACGTCAACAACAGCAACTGCCTCAACAACAGCCGCCACCGCTACCGGTACCTCCACCAGCAGCACAAGATTTTCATGCTGAAGACCGGACTATTACCCTTACTAAGGAGTTTAAAAAGATGAAACCGCCGTCTTTCAAAGGGGGAATAGAGCCAATGAAAGCTGAAGCCTGGGTGTTGGGAATAGAGAAGTTATTCGAAGTTTTCCCTTGTACCGAAGCTCAAAAGGTGCAACTAGTTGCCTTCACTCTTGAGGACGAGGCCCGGAGATGGTGGATTCTTACGAGAACAATCCATCCAGGGTTAACATGGGACAGATTTCTGGAGCTGTTTTATGATAAATATTTCCTTCAAAGCATGCGGGATAAAAAGGTGACTGAATTCGAAACTCTCAGACAAGGGAACAAGACTGTTGCTGAATATGAGGCCCAATTTGCAGAGTTAGCCCGGTTTGCACCGCACATGGTGGACACGGACTACAAGAAGGCACGGAAATTTGAAGGGGGATTACAGGGAACAATTTTGGATCGAGTCAATATGTTGAAGTTACCTACCTATGTAGACATACTGGAGAGGGCTGTTATAGCTGAGGAAAACCTTGCTGCTCAGAATCGGATCACCGAGTGGAAAGGAAAAAGGCTGAATAATCAATGGTCAAAGGGGCCAAGTATTCCACCAGACAAGAAACAAAATTTAGGGACTTCAAATACTTCTGCCCCTAGTCAAGGTACGATTCCTGCTTGTTCGGAATGTGGAAAGAGGCATCGTGGGACATGCTAATGGAAGTCTGGAGCCTGTTATCAGTGTGGCAAAATGGGTCATTTGATAAAGGATTGCCCTCAAAGAAATCAACGAAATGGCGATAGGGCTGCTACCAGTTCAGCGGGGTCTGCACCAACTGCCAACACCAAGTCAGCTGCTAAATCTACTAATAATAAAGACACAGCGAGACAAGGCAGAGTGTTTGCATTGGTTCCAGAAGATGTGCAGAATGTAGCAATAGTGGTGTTAGGTACATTTATGGTTCACGGTCATTCTGCTTCTGTCTTATTTGACTCTGGCTCTACTCATTCCTTCGTGTCAAAATTATTTGCACAAAACTTAGATAAAACTGAGGAAACACTGTCTTATATGTTATGTGTGTCTTCACATATGGGAGACTCTATGTTTTGCACTTCTGTCTATTTTGGTTGTGAACTCGAGCTTGGGAATGTCCGGGTATACGCCAATCTGTTACCTCTTGACATGACCTATTTTGATATTATTTTGGGAATGGACTGGTTGGGTGAATATGGTGCAACTATAGATTGTCTAACTAAACAAATCAGTTTCCACCCTCCGGGACAATTAGAGTCTACCTTGCAGGGGCATGGCGTAATTTCTCCAACTTATTTGATCTCGGCAGTGAAGGCTTGTAAATTAATTCAAAAAGGGTGTCAGGGGTATTTATGCAGTGTTTTGGAGGGGCAGGTGAATGGAAATATCGACATGATCCCAATTGTGTGTGAATTTCCGGATGTCTTTCCTGAAGAATTGCCAGGGCAGTTGATAGACCGTGAAATTGAGTTTACCATTGAAGTAGCATCGGGAACCCAACCCATTTCGAAGACTCCGTATAGAATGTCGCCAGTTGAGATGAAGGAATTGAAAATGCAGTTGCAAGATTTATTGGACAAGGGATTCATCCGTCCGAGTGTGTCTCCGTGGGGTGCACCAGTACTGTTTGTAAAGAAGAAGGATGGAACACTCCGGCTTTGTATCGACTACAGGGAACTTAATAAAGTCACAATCAAGAATAAGTATCCATTGCCGAGAATTGATGACCTATTTGATCAGCTGCAGGGCGCACAAGTCTTTTCCACGATTGATCTACGGTCTGGATACCATCCATTAAAGGTCAAGGCTGATGATGTTGAGAAGACAGCTTTTCGAACCCGATATGGTCATTATGAATTTTTAGTTATGCCCTTCGAAGTCACTAATGCACCAGCAGCTTTTATGGATTTGATGAACCGTGTTTTCAAGCCCTATTTGGATGAATTTGTGGTGGTTTTTATTGACGATATTCTCATCTATTCGAAGATTGCAGATGCTCACGAGAATCATCTTCGTTTGATCCTTAAAACCCTCAGAGAAAAGAAATTGTATGCAAAGCTGAAGAAATGTGAATTCTGGCTACTAGAGGTGGCATTTCTGCGGCATATCATCACAAAGGAAGGAGTTTCTGTTGACCCACACAAGATTGAGGCAATCATAAATTGGCCAACTCCTACTAATGTGACTGAGGTGCGTAGTTTTATGGGGTTAGCTGGTTATTACCGGAGATTTGTTCAAGATTTTTCTAAAATTGTTGTGCCACTTACACAACTGACTCAAAAGGGAGTTGCATTCAAATGGTCAGAAGAGCGAGAATCTACTTTTCAGGAATTGAAGACAAGGTTGACAACAGCACCAGTTTTGGCCTTACCATCCGGTACAAAGGGATTTGTAATCTACGGTGATGCTTCGCACAAAGGGCTTGGTTGTGTACTGATGCAAAATGGTAGAGTCATCGCTTATGCTTCTTGGTAGTTGAAACCCTACGAGAAGAATTATCCCACGCATGATCTTGAGCTGGTAGTAGTAGTTTTTGCTTTGAAGATAAGGAGACACTATTTGTATGGCACCATTTGCGAAGTATATACTGACCACAAGAGTCTCAAGTACCTTTTTACTCAAAAAGAGTTGAATATGCAGTAGCGACGGTGGTTGGAACTTCTTAAAGATTATGATTTGCAGATTCATTATCATCCTGGTAAAGCCAACACAGTTGCAGATGCGCTCAGTCGGAAAAGTATGGGGACTTTGGCAAGTTTAGTTACAAGGCAAAAGGAATTAGCAATTGAATTGGATAACATGGAAGTAGACTTGGTGCTACATGGACAGGAAGCTTTAATGGCAGTAGTGATGGCCCAACCAACCTTACTTGAGGAAATTAAATTGCATCAGATAGAAGATGAAGCTTTAAAGAGGATATGTGATGAGTTAGGAACAAAATCAAAATCGGGATTCAGTTTGGTAGACTCAGTGCTCAAATTTCAAAACCGAATATATGTCCCCAATGTGTTAAACCTTAAGCAAAAGTTGATGGAAGACGCACATACCTCAAGGTTTTCAATGCATCTAGGGAGTACCAAAATGCACCGAGATTTGAAGCGAAATTTTTGGTGGCCAAGTATGAAGAAGGAGGTCGCGGAGTTTGTCTCTAAGTGTTTGCAATGCCAGCAAGTAAAAGTGGAGCATCAAAGACCTGCCGGTTTGTTGCAACCTCTTCCCATCCCGGAGTGGAAATGGGAACATTTGACCATGGACTTTGTTGTGGGGTTACCACGGACTCCCCGAGGTATGAATTCAATATGGGTTATTGTAGACTGATTAACTAAATCTGCTCACTTCCTACCAGTAAAGACTCAGTATAGCGCGGACAAATTGGTGGCAATTTATGTGAATGAAATTGTGAGACTTCATGGTGTTCCGGTCTCAATTGTGTCAGATAGGGATTCAAAGTTTGTTTCCAGATTCTGGAAAAGTTTACAAGAAGCAATGGGTACCGAATTAAAGTTCAGCACAGCTTTCCATCCCCAGACCGACGGTCAATCCGAGAGAACGATACAGACTCTAGAGGATATGCTCCAAATGTGTGTGCTAGATTTTCAAGAAAGTTGGGAAACCCACCTACCGTTGGTAGAATTTGCGTACAGTAACAGCTACCATGCGAGTATAAATATAGCACCCTATGAAGCTTTGTATGGAAGACCATGTCGTTCTCCCGTGTGTTGGGCTGAAGTTGGGGACAAATCCTTGTTAGGGCCTGAAATTCTAGGGCCTGAAATTGTTCAGCTAACAACTGAAAAAATCAAAGTTATTCGGGAAAGATTAAAAACAGCTCAAAGTAGACAAAAAAGTTATGCGGATAACCGACGGAGAGATTTGGAATTTGAAGTGGACAGTCACGTTTTTATAAAAGTTACTCCGATGAAAGGCCATCCAAGATTTGGAAAAAGGGATAAGTTAACACCCCGTTATGTTGGTTCCTTTCAAATTCTGGAAAGAGTAGGTCCGGTAGCTTACCGGGTTGCCCTTCCGCCACATATGAGTCAAGTACATAATGCGTTTCATGTTTCTATGCTTCTCGGATACCTTCCGGATCCGTCACATGTCATTGATCACCACCAAATTGAGTTGGAGGACAAGCTCATTTATGAGGAAAAACCAATCAGCATTTTGGACCGACAAGTGAAACACTTACGAAACCGAGAAATTCCAATGGTAAAAGTAGAATGGCAAGAACATTACGCAACTGACGCAACGTGGGAAAGAGAGGAGGAAATGCAACACCAATACCCACATTTGTTTCAATCCTAAGGTAAAACAAGTTTGGAGGACCAAACTTATTAAAGGGGGAGATAGTGTAATAACCCGACCCTCGCACACGATTTCTGTTATATTCTCGGTCCTCGATTGGTACTTTTAAATGCTTACTGTAAAATTCCATGAAAAATTATGATTAAGCAAGTGAATTTTATGCTTATGGATGCCTATCTGTTTCTTAAGAAAACTATTTGTCACCACTAAAACGTTTGAATTAGAAATTGGAAGCCTTAACGGCTTAAAAGTGAAATTTATGTTTATGGATCCTATCTGTTTCTTAAGAAAACTATCTGTCACCACTAAAACGTTTGAATTAGAAATTGGAAGCCATAACGGCTTAATTATCTGAAATTGATAATATATTTGTGATCAGCATAATTTTAAAGTAATATTAAGCATGTTTACGAAATTTCAATTTTGGAATGATTAAATGATTAAATTTTGTCCTATATGTCATTATTTATAAATATATATACTTAAGTTCTCTTGAGCTTTGATAAAAAACGTGAAGTATCTTTTGGAGAGAATAAGGGTTTGAAAAGAAGAGAAAAAGAGAACAAAGACAAGGCACAACAAGGAAGAGAATTGGGATCAAGTTAGGAGAATCATTGAATTTTTCAAGCTTAAGGTATATTAAAAATTATTGTACATGAAACTTCTCCTTTTAATTGTGAAGAAGGGCTTGTTTATGATTTATGTTTGGTGATTTAGGGTTATGGAGAATTGTTCATGATTTATGTTTGCTTGAAGAGGATACTCATCAATTGGTTGTTTTGACATGAAATTATGCCTCAATCTTTGTTTCTCTTGTTAAACTCATGAAAATATATTTATGTAATGTGTGATGTTTTAATAAACTTAAGGAACTTGAATTAAAGATGGAATTTAGAAGGTTTGTAACTTGAATAAGCTTCTTCTTATGCGTATCTTAGGATGCTCAAGTTCTACTACATGCTATGGTGAAATTTATACTTGAATCCTTGGTTTTATGCCATGTACCATGTGTTATGATTTATGAACATAAATAACTTAAGTTAAAGGATGGAATTTGGAAAAAAAATAAATAGTGATTTGATCAAGCTTTGAATCATGTTACTTTGTGATATTCAAATGGTAATTCATGTTATAGTGAAGTTGGGTCCATATATTGCATGAATTTCATAGTGAATTGCATGTAAAATGATATGGTGATGTGTAATTGTGAGTTGAAACCGAGCTGCCCCAAAACAGGGCCATGGCCACTCGAGCGGAGGCCTTGGACGCTCGAGCGGAGAAAGAAGAAAAACTTGGAGATGGCTACTATCTACGGCCGCTCGAGCGCAGGGGTATGACCGCATGTGCGGTGCATGGCCGCTCGAGCAGAGGGTCCGGCCACACGTGCGGCTTGGGCTGGAAACATGGTTCGCTTCGTTTTGCATGCTTGACTCGCTGGTATTTTTAGAATATTTTTCTGATGATTTTAAGATAGTTGTACATTCATGCAAAGTGTAATGACTCCGGGAATGACTTAAGAAAGAGAAGGGAGCTAATGTGCAAGTTTTAATGTGTGCAGGACACACTCGAGGAGGAAGTAACACGTCATCTCAACCCTGTGAGTAGTAGTACGCTTTACTACAGATAATGATTGCCCTTAGCATTCTATTGATGATAATTATGCGCATGTTCTTAATGTTAATGCATGAATGTTCTTAATGTTAATGTATGAACGTTCTTAATATTAATGCATGATGATGAGAAGGTGAACATTTTTCCTACTCCCATAAGTTTCAAGCATGTTTCAGGGGCCTCGTGCCATATGTTTCAAGGGCCTCGTGCCATATGTTTCAAGGGCCTAGTGCCATAAGTTTCAAGCATGTTTCAAGGGCCTCGTGCCACATGTTTCAAGGGCCTCGTGCCACATGTTTTAAGGGCCTCGTGCCATCACGGTTCAAGGGCTTATGGCCACATGCTTATGTTGCAGGATTGGGCCTAAGGCCATTATGTAGTTAACACAGAATCAGACTCACCGTGTGAACTCTGCATCTTATTATGTATTGATGTATTTCATGTTTCAAGTTAAACATCATTTATTATGTATTACTGTTCACTGAGCCTAGCTCACTCTCTATTATGTCTGTTTCTGTAGGTCATCAATCCGGAGGTCAGTCTTAGCCTTGATGCCGTCTTCTTTTGTCAACCTTTACGTGTTCAGCCACTATACGAAGCCATTCATTTTGTGAAGTTGTTATGATGTTAGCTTGCTATTTAAGCATCCATCTAAGGTTGATGTACCTAACTTCATGTTTTTTTTGTATACGCCCAATCATGGGGCTGGAACTGTAAATGTATGTGGATATAACCGATGTCCAGGGATATAGTTTTAAACTTTGTCCGCCTTTGATGGTGTATGTGATGTATGAGATCCTGGCATATTAAAAATAGCTCAATGGAGTAGTTTGTATCTATATTATGTTTGTATTTTATGCTTCCGATAAGGCCCCGTAGGTTATGTATACTAGGTTATACGTCCGTTTCTGAATAGGTCAAGCCCAAACTTTCAGGGGCAAGTTTGGGGTGTGACAAAACCACTCTCCATCCCCTCTTTCTTACTATATTGGTAAACAGCTAATACTGACAATTTTTTGAGTTGTCGACAATTTTATCGAGGTTAAAAACTGGTTGTACCGCACCCAAAGGAGCCCGGGACGCACATCACATCAAATCCATCACTTTGGGGGCTTTTCCCAAACTAACTCCCTATACTAATTTATTTCCCAACTAAGCCTAGTTTGGCCGAATTTCCCAAACTAAGCTGAAGCGTGTTTACAAAACATGCTTTCAGTATGTTTTTGCCCCAAGCAGTGGAATTATGAAAGCGTGGTTAGAAAACACACATTTACTTATGAAAGCGCTGTTACTATTAGCGCGTTCAGGTAATGATCGAGCGATTTGGAAACACGATTTTAACAGAAACCCATTATGAAATGGCCCACCCCTCTCATTATTTTTAAAATGAGACCAATATTAAATATATATAATAATAAATAATAAGTACTCTGTTTGGTTTGGTTTTATTTTTTAAATATATATTTTTAAAATTATTATTCTCATTTTAAAGATAATCAAACCAAATAGGGTGATTGTTATTTTTTATTGACCAATATCAAATATATGTAACAATAATTTATAATAATACATAATAACCAAATCAAACAGAGTGATTTGATTATTATGGCCCACGCTTTTCACATGAACTGGCCTAGTGAATTTCCATGACTGCCATTTTCAAAACTTTATTCCCACTCTAGAGTGGGTGTTTATCTTTATTCCCATTCTTGGGTGAAACAACTTTTCTAGTGCCCTTTTTGTTGAATAAAAAAAGATTAATTTTTTTTTTGGCATAAAACTGGCTTTTGAAAAACCGTTTTTACTTAATTTGTAATTATTTCTCGTAAATTTAAAACGGTTTTGCTAAACTCGTTTTGTACCAAATATTTTTCGTTTTTAAATTCTTAATTTTGAAGATAAATATTTATGTTGAAAATATATTTCAAACATAAAATGGTTATAGGAAAATCGTTTTACAACATGGCTTTAGCAAAGTTGTTTTTAAAAAAAAATGTTTGTTTTTTTGGTTTGTCAGTGTTGGCTTTGGTTGAATACACGTTTTTGCCCTGCTTCCCAGTCCAACATACACAGACGAAGCCAAAGAGAGAGGAAGAGAGACAAAGAGAGTGCACAGCAGATGAGGGTAATCACTTTTTTAGTTATCACTATTGAATAGATGAATGAGTTCGGAGATCTTGTTTGTTCCCTTAAATATTTGTTGCCAAGAAATATTTAAATAAAACTTTACACAACATATACAAAGTATCTAATTTGCTAATTACTACTGCGAACAGGGAATCAAAATAAAGGTATGACTATAACACTTATAACACTTCAGAACGACATAGCTAGTTCAAACATAAGTATCACACACAAATAATTTGTGGAAACATTCAACATAACACAGTACATAAAATAAAGCGACGAGTACAATACTTGACAGTTACGTAGACAAATATTAGACAAACCTTTCACAAACTCATTGCTGGAAGAGTTATTTTAACACACACAGTACATAATTATGGATAACAACATATAATTAGTAGATAGATAGACGCCTAATCCTTGCTCAAATCGGCAATCTTAGAGTCCGATCAATCTGAGAGCTCAGGGTCAGAGAGAAGTGAAGGATCTTCCTTGATAGCCTTGAGAGCGCCAACATTTGGTGTTGTTCCTTTCTTCTTGGCATCTGACTTAAGTATAGATAGTTTCATATCGTAGGCTAACCTACGGTGCATTTGAGAAATCTCACGTCGAAGTCTTTTACATAGTTGATCAACATTATCTGGATCTTCCTTTTGGATCTCAACTGAACATGCTTTCGGCACCTTTAGTCGATTTTCCTAACATAATCTTTCCATTTGCACTCTCTCTATAAATAGTGCGGGCTAATTTAAAAGTGTAGCGTCTGCTAAACCATATCCTATTTGATTATCAAATGGATCCTCCACGAAACCACATGGATCTCGATAGTACTTGGGCATGACGAAATGTTGCTTCCCAAACCTATCATGATAAGCACAAGTGGCATCTAACAAAGCAAATGGTGTTTCATCTTTAGCATCGGCACTTTCCCTTCCCATTCCTCTTCCTCGGTGTGAACTCTCACCTCTTTCGAAGATCCTATCCCCTGCGAGTCCCCTTCCTGTTCCTTTTCCTCGCGGTGAACTCTCACCTCTGCGATTCGTACCCTTTGCCGTGAATCCATACCGCATTTGATTTTTTTTTTCACAATAAATGAGCGATAGTTTCCTAGGGCGAACCAAGTGGAAAGGTTGTGTGTTTACCATCACTTCTTCAGTCATTTATATAGTTGTTTGTCAACACTATTGCCATGTGGTCGTATTAATGTGACTTAGATGAGTTCTGAAATGTGAGGGAAAAACAAAGCATTTAAGTCGCGTTGCACAAAGTCACATGCCATTAAAAGCCCACATATACCAACACATCTTTATGAGTTGTCATTATAAGGAATAAACAATCAATGCTAAACACGCTCCGCACAATCAGTACTTCAATCGTCACTCGAAAGTGACTACTCACTTTTCTAAAAAGACCAATCATCTGTACACTGTTTATTGTGGTCATGTGGACTTGGCCATTTCATTGAGTCCCTTAATTTATTACGTCTGTTAAAGTCACTGCATCACTGAGAAATGTTGGACATATCACTATGACGACTTTGACGAGACTACTCATTGTATGAAAAAAGCAAGAAGTCGTACCATAGCTATTGTGCCTATGTGAACTTCAACAATTCATAACGGGATGAGGGGGTGTCAGAACAAAAGCACCGAGCTATAATTTATTATCGTACTGTAGCTACTGTGCCCATGCAGCTCCAAATAGATTCATAAACCTTGAAGATAAAATATTATAGAGTTAGAATGTATTGAAGATTAATTTGCAGTAGAGTTAGAATGAATGGGTTTTTCGATGTATAGAACTTGAAAGTGTTACAGATAAAAGCTAGCCTAGTATCCAGACAAGAACAACACCGACTTAAATCAGCACATAGTTAACTAAAAATTTGAGAGAAATCATTAAAAAGTAGTTCAAAGAAATTTTAAGAGTAGTTAATAGAGCAACAATTCGAGAAAATCAAGGAAGTGGAATAAGTTAAAAGATATCTGCCAAATCGAAGAATCCAAACCCCATCATGTACATCTAAATAAGCTCACAATACTTATAAAAGATAGAGAAATTAAATTGAAATTAAGTTGGTAAGCGGAAAAGTGAAATTAAATTGAATTAAATCTGTAAGCGGAAAAATGAAATTAAATTTCTAAGCGGATTTGAACTTTACTTAAAACCTTCAGATATGCACTGAGTAGTCAATAAAAGTCGAAGTGATAACTCCTATAAAGTTGATGCATAGTTATTCAAGTCAAAAAGGTTGACGTGACAACTTTTTTACAATAATTTTAAACATACAGCTACCATGTGAACCTCCTGATGTATGACAAGTCATTGTTGGCATGTGAGTTTAGAGTTTATAAGAGATGAATACTTGCGTCCATCTCCATTTTAAATTTGTGCATATGTGGTATAAATATCGTATCATACCACAACAAAAGTTTTATAGATATATCGAGAGATATTATCATGACATATACGATGGTTGATCTATATTCAGCAACTGGTTGCCATTGGGTTGCAGATGGAGATAATTTCAATACCTATTAAATCCAAATTTGCATTACTCACATGCTGCCGTCAATACCATGAGAGTTGAGTGGGAATTTTGCATAACTTGAGCAAGCGTTCTTGTTGAGCTATGTCATGAAGTTAATATTAAATTTCCTTAACGGTTAGCCATGCGTATGCCAATTGACACTCCACAGTTGTTGCAAAGGACATTGCATCGTATTCGTGACGAAGTTAATCGCATGATCTAGCATTTGCAAAGGTCTAAACTAATGAAGACCGCAAATGAGCGTGCTGAAGCTGGGCTAATGGATGATACGCACCAATACTTCACCTAGAGCATGGATGCTATGTATGAATCTGACATTGAGATGTCAGATGATGATGATAATAAATGAAATTGTTTGGATGAATGAGCAAACCATTTCTCTTGTAATGGCTTTCTAATGCTTATCCATGGCTTATCAATGAAGGGAGAAATTCCAATAGTTTTTGAATAGTTCTTGTAATTCTACAAATAACAATTACCTTTGCTTTCTCTCCGTTATTGTTATTTTGAAGGATGCTAATTGAACTACACTTTCATGATTTTATGCATTATTGAAGTGGAATATAATGATGATACTGAATGAACTTGGTTGCATGTATGACCAAACATTTTCATTCATTGTAATGGCTTAGCAATGCTTATACATAAGTTATCAATAGGAAGAGAAATTTGTAATGAATCTTGACATGTGTACTTATAAATGTAGTGATTTCATAAACTTCAGTTTCATATAACAAATAGTCGAAATACATCCGTGACCTAGATCAACGACAACATTGTCTTACACCCCAAAAACGAAGATACGACACAACATACAAACATATATGAAAGATAAAGGTGTTTGATTTCTCATTCCTCATCTGACATGTAGTAGTCAGAGAGATATTTTTCATTGTTTAAGACATTATTTCGCTCAATCACTGTCAATTCTCTGTTGCTTGCCTCTGCCATTTTGGTGGCTAGTTGAAGCACGAAATGTCGACATCTTTGTATCAACATTCCATTGTTCTCCTTCTTAATTCTACTAACTGCTTTTTAATAGTCACCCACATTTTGTCTAGCCATGGTTAATGAACGACGATGAGGTACCAGTGCCCCAAAGTTACATAGATCATTAAACAATCGTTCTTGGTCCGTTACCCTGAATGCCCATTCTGCTCGGATACCAGCATAATAATCCTTCGGACTCGAGTACTTTTTGCTCTTGTAGTCATAGGTAAATTGAGGTAGTAGCCGCACTTTTGGATTTCTTTGATGGCATGAACTTCCTGCACCTCTTGAAGACATTGTTCATAAAAAAAATAAAAAAAATAATAATAATTGTAGATATATTACTATTGTTATGACTTGAACAAACATCATACTTGGGGTAGCGCTATTTATAGACATGCAAAACAGATGACATGGTTATGATAATTGAGATGTGGGGGCACTATGGAAGAAGTGATACCCGTGATATTATTTTATCTTATTCATTTCATGCAACCCTGAGTAATATGTTGTCCGTGACTTTGTGTAGTTTATATACCCGTGATGCAGTCATTTTGGTAGACTTAATAAACAATCGAATTCATTATAGTTGCCTTTCTAATACCCCTCATTCTACTATGAGAAGCTCAAGTAACATGGCTTGTTTTGGTGTCATAGTGAGTAGTCACATCAGACATGCACTTGCAAACCAAAATTACAATTTCATAAAGTTAGAAACGAAAGCACAAAATGAACGGACGTGGTTGTCAGATAAAATAATAATTGTTGGTCATCTTTTTTAAAATGCAATCCCTTCATATTCGAGCAGTGAATTGTGAAATTAATTAGTAATGTAGTGATTGTGTGAAATAAATTCATCATGCTACGAAAGCATCAAGTTCACATGGCCATAGTAAACTTTTTTCTGATGCTTGCTTTTGTAATACACTAAGTAGTCACTTCGAACTGATGATTTCAATACAAATTGGTGTTTTCAAAAAATTATAAATTAAATCAGAAAATGAAACTGAGGCTTTAATTTTCTTTGTTTTAAAGCAATACTGTTCATAAACAACTATGAAACAGAGTGCAGGTGTAGACACCCCATTTTGACCGGCCTTAAGACTTGGGTACTTTCTGTTAATTACCCGATGACGATAATCAGAATGTGTTCCCTAGCAATCCTCAACAAGAAAAATGGAATTTGAGCTTTAATCCCTACCTTCACACATTTTTGCCCAAACTATTTTAGACCTTAAAACCCTCTTTTCAAAATGTTTTTTCAAATGTTTCTACGATGTTCCGAGGCTCCCATTTCAATTAAAATATCGCACTTTTCAGTAAACTGAGTAAGGACAAAATGGGAATAAATGGAAGAGAGGTGAACACTTTGAAAAAAATATTTAAAAAACATCCTCTTTATAGGTTTGGATAGGTTTGGATTTGAAGGAAATAGGAGGGGATGGAAGAAAACTGGTTTAGGGAAAGGATGAGCATCAAATTGTTAAGAAGGAAATGAACAGCCTTTACTAAATTTGGAATATCTCTTTGTACACTTGGAATTTAGATGTGAGGCCACCACCATGGAAAATTAGACTTCCGGGGCTTCAATTTAGACTCAAGAATCACCTAAAACCATGTCTAGATAAGGGAGATATGTCCATTTGAAGTTGGGCTTGAGAGCAGATTTTGTTGACCTTGCTCAAGAGAAATGAACAGCCTTCACTAAATTAGGCATATCTCTTTGCACGCTTATAATTTAGATGTGAGGCAACCACCATTGGAAAATAGACTTTTGGAGCTTCAATTTGGACCCAAGAATCACCCTAAACCATGTCCATATACGGGAGATATGCCCATTTGAAGTTGGGCTTAATAGCAGATTTTGTTGACTCGGCCCAAAATAGCAGCAGCCTCATTTTTCTTGGTTTTGGTTCGGTTGAGACACCCCATTTACCTATTTTCTGATCCATTCAAGTGCACCCACTCATCCTCCATTATCTCCACTCATCATCCATTATACCTAATCATCCCCTATTGTCAAAAAGGGGTTTTGTTGGCATCTATAAAGGAGTATCCCATGCAACCACCTTGCAAATTTCCCCTCATATCACATTCTTGTCTCCCACCTTGTCTCCCACCTTCTTTTTGACTTTTACTCTCCCTCATGACCTATATAGAATGATCATATTGTAAGAGAGAGGGAAGACCACGAAATTGAAGAGAAAATAGTGAGAAAAGGGTGAAAAAAGATAGAAAAATTGAGTTTATGAGCCAAAACACTTCCAAGCATCCATAGCTACTGAAATTCCTCATTTCCATACCCTAAAACCACTCCAAAAATTCTGATATATCCAAAGATCAATTGCCTTGATCATAAGGTAAAATGTTTAGTAATTGAAAGTGAGAAAAACAAGAGAGTTAGCCACTTTCCGTACCATAAACTCTATAAATTTCATAATTTCGAATTGAGGATTTGAGAACACGTTTCCTACACTTGAGGGTGATCACGAGGGAGTTTGTGAATTAAGGAGTTCATCCTTTCCTTGGAAGGTGAATTTCACAAACCTTTCATTTTCTTACATTTCTTACTTATTTTGCTTTTTTTTTTTTTGCTTTGATTTATTGTTATATTATATACTATTGTAATCTAACTGAAAATGGTGAATTGAAGTCCCATATATGCTTCTTTAGCATGAGAAAGAGATCTTCCATGATGAATGGCTTAATCTCTTCAGAGGTTCATTACCAGGGCATTACATCTCTCTCATGCCAAGAACAACTCATTGTTTGGCGCTTCTCTTATTTTAGTGGACATAACTCTCACTTTTGGACTAAAATGACTAAAAAATGTCAAGGTAATTAAAAGGGCTAATAAAATTGGACTAAAAGAGGCACAAGATAATAAAATTCAGTTGGGTTTAATCAGACGCCATATTAAACCCATTGTTTTTTTTTTTAATTTTTTTTATATATATATACTTATTTTGCTCTTTTGCTTTGATTTCTTGGTATATTATATATTGTTGTAATCTTGCATGTTCTATGTTATACTTGTTTTCTTGTTTTAGGTTTATGTTAGTTTTGTTGTAAGTTTGCACTTTTTATTTTATTTTATATTTGTTTTCTCATTTTTAATCTAACCGGTAGTGGTTAGTTGAGCCACCTATATATTTCTTGTTTGTTCCTCTTCTTGGTTTTGCAATAAGACAGGTTTTGTTAGGCCTAGTTAGCCGGCTGGCCTATTTGGTTGGTCGGTTAGCTTCTTTTGGTCAAGACGGTGTTGTCTTTCGATGTTAACCAACTTCTGGTGGTTCCCAAGGCACATGAAACATTTTTTTTTCTTCTTCTTTTGTTTATCTTATTTTGAGTGTTTTGTAAGGTTTTTATTTTGTTGTAATATTCTCCTCATCCCTATCCAATTTGGTTTGTAATTATTCTTTAAAATGGTGTAATAATTCCCCATCCTGCTTCTTTCTATCCCATTCTTTTACTTGCTTTCTTTATTTGAACATAAACATCATATTTATTTTTCATCATAGTTATGCTTTGCATCCATGTTTCATGCATCTTGATTCGGCTAAGTTTGAATTTGTGGATTTAATCAATTCCTATGTGATTATGTGCGTTACCTCATGTTCTTGAGATGATTCACATATCATATTTTAGAAGCCGAATCTTTAGTTGCATCTCGTGAGTGAATTGCATTAGGATTTTGTATATAAGATCATGCATATTTTACTAACTTTGTTTTGTAGCTTGTTCGTGGGATGTTAAACTTGTAAGTTTTTATGCTTTAGCATCCCGTTTGTGTGTGTTTTTCTTACTATGTCTAGCATTCTACCATGAGGCTATTTGCTTATGTGATATAACTCTATGAATGCCTGTGGATGGAGGTTGTGTCATTTAATTTGGAATGATGTTGATTTTCATGTTTGTAAACTCAATTTATTTGGGTTGTACATCTTCAAAACTTTTTCAAAACTACATGACATCAAATCATTCCAAAGTGGATGACATAGTTTATACTTGTATGCTTCACATAGTAAATTGTAGGATTTAATAAATAATCAGAATATGAACATATAAAGAAAATAAAATTCATATCATGGTTAGTAAAGGCCGATCTTTTGATCGGGTGAGCGGGGGTGCTCAATTAATGACCTTCCCCTCTCATACCTAAGGTTCCTAACTGAGACAACTTCGGTTATGATGAACAGTGGCCTTGGTACGAGTCACGGGTTTCCGAATTTCCAAAAATATTAGGTGGCGACCCTGAAATTTGATGACGCAGTCCATTTCTGGCAAAAGGTTTTGTAATAAAATGGATTTTCAATCAAAGTTTCCAAATCTGGACTCTCATCTACGTTTCACATTACACTTGTGAAACAAGATCAAAGAGATCTCGGGAGTCCGAATTGTTTAACGTGCATGGGTACCCCCAGGGCATGTTACAGTTTCTGGTGACTCTGTTAGGGATTTTATGAAACCTTGACTAGAACTCCATGATATGACCTTTATTTTTAATGATATGTTCATTGCATTGCATTCATTAGTGCACTTCAAGTCCCTGAGTTGCCCAAATACTGGTGGGAGCACAAGCAAGCTTTTTGTGACACTGCACCTATCTTTACGATACTTTAGAGGCCTTGTGTTGTGACCTTTTGAGATTTGTCAAAAGGGTAGCTTTGTTATTTAGCTCTGCTATCTAGCTTTGCTATCTAAGGTTCTTAGACTCCGAAGAGAGGCTATTTGACTCTTCTGATTTCCTGGGATCTTTATTGGTCATAACCCAAAGGACTCCTTGGTAACGTCACCTTAACTTCAACCCTTAGAGTAGAGCTAACATTGTGCATATAATGAGCTATAGTATCTTCCAAAATTAGGACAGGATGCTCTCTTATTTCTAGGATGTATGATGCTGCTTGTTTGAATAGTGAAACCCTAGATCATTTCAAAGTTAGGACAGGGTAACCCTAGCCACGATAGGGGTGTTTGTTCTCTTTCTTGCTATGTGTTATGTGCAATGTATGGGAATTCTCAGATTCGGATGAGTGGTTCAATAATTTCAGTTTGTGGGGTTGAGTTCAGTTTTTCAACATGAGTAAGCAGTAATCAGTTGAGCTGTGCTAATGAAATTTTGATTGGGGGTCCCGTTTTGTTTTAGCAAGGTAGTTGGGCACTATAGCTTCCGAAAGGTCTGATATCCCCTAAGTTCTGTGGACTCGCGTTGGTAGACTTTGCAAAAGTGCAGATTTGGTTCAGGGTCAGCCAGTGTTAGTTTCTTTGCCGCCGGTTACACGAAGAAAAGCAAAAGCTTCATTAACTGTCCAGAATACCCCTTCTTGACCTGCTAGATCATCACCACTCAACTCACCAGAATCAGTGATGGCTCAGATTCCAGAAAATATAGCAGACATACTATTGGCCATTCAATAGAGCATGGATACTATTGCCACTACGGTTGCTACCCATGGCACTACTCTTGCCGCTCAAGGCAATACTCTTGCTGAACTGCAATGCTCATCTAGAGTGTCCATTACTCAACCACCTCCAGTGACTCATCCAGTTCCACCTCTACCTCCACCAGCTGACGAGTTTCCCGAACTTAACTCAATAGAAGATCTGAGGGTTCCTGCACAAACTTCAGGAGGATCATTTCCCCTTCCACAACCAGCGAGAGGGATCTTTCCCTCCAAAGCACCTGAGCCTGACCCAACTATGTTGAAGCTGTCCAAGTTGGAAAAACTTTTCAAAAGGTCACAAGGAGTCAATTTAATCCCAGACATCGAAGATGGGTACACTGAGACATCTGTGAAGTTGCCAGAACGGTTCAAAATGCCACACATTGATAGGTTTGATGGCTCTGGTGACCCAATGATGCACATTTTCCTATTCTCTGATGTCTTAATGCCTATGGGTTTGACTCATCCGCAAAAGCTCTCTTTGTTTGGACGAACTTTGTCAGGAGTGGTTGCCATCTGGTATGCCAAGTTAGAAGGCTCGGTGAAACAAAATTGGGAGGAGTTAGCTGAGGCTTTCATCACCCAATATTCTTACAGCACCCAGATTGAGGTAACTACTCGGGATTTGGAGGCAACTCGCCAAGAGCCCAATGAAAGTTTTGTGGCTTTTGTCACATAGATGGAGGGCAAAAGCAACAATGAGGACCAACAGACCACTCGAAAAAGACCAAATCCGTATGATAGTCAGAAATTTGCATGGAAAGATGTTACAAAAAATGATAGTCCTCCCGCTCTTCACTTTTAATGACTTACATGAAATAGGGATCCAGATAGAGGATGCCATCAAACAAGGAATCAGCGGATGATAAGGAACCTGTTCGGAAGCCTTTTGGTCGTAGTTCCAATGCTACTACTAGTAGTAGTACAGTTTTAAGACCTTCTGAGGTCAATTCAGTCACTACCACCACCGCCAAAATGGCCGACCCATTTGCCAATGCTAGTCCACAAACAACCAACTCAACCCGAACCACGGCTAGAACCTTTAACCCTCTCCACATGTCCCTGGCCAAAGCTATGAAAATCTTGATAGAAAGAGGGTATCTCAAGCGTCTGGACCCCCGACCTCTTCCCGATCCTCTCCCAGCCAAACACGACCCTACCAAATACTGTGCCTTTCATCAATAACCTGGACATGACACTGACCAATGTTTTCGCCTTCGCCATGAAATCCAAAACCTCATTGATAATAAGGTCATAGCTCCCCCACAACCACAAAAATCCAATATCACTACCAACCCATTGCCACCCCATGACAAAAATCGACCATGTCCTCGCCTTAACCATATCCATACACTCCCTCTCACCTTTAACCCTAGTATATACATCACACGTGTCCATTTACCCAAAACCTGAGGTATAAATTTCAGAGAGCATTGATTTATGCATGATGGATGCACCACTAATCCAGCCAAAGCCAAAACAAACCATAGTGGTGGTAGTATTGCAAACTGAGGAAGAAAAGACCGTATCAAAAGAAGGATCCAAAGAAGATATAACCGAAGTACCAGTGATTGAGATTGGAAAACTACAGGAAGAAGGATATGATCCCAACAAATACATAGTACCTGTTGGCCAGGTGAAACCGGAAGTTATCTTACTCGACTTATGTACCATCAATGTCGTTAGAGAAGATATGCTTGAATAGGGATTAGATGACTTGGCCAATCTAGAAAGAGACTTGGACAATCTCAATTTTTTTGAGGAATTGGATTTGGGAAATGTGCAGATCTGCTGGTGGAATCCAAGAAGTTTCGATACTACTCACGGTTAGGCAAGCGATGATGAAGGTTCTGATGGGGGAACCAAGGGGAAAAATGATGAACCAAAAATTGACACCGGAAAGTTTGAAAACAGTGGCAACGACAGGGGTTCCAAGAGAGAAGAAGAATCAGAAAGTTTGTCGGAGTATAACATGGGAATGATCCATATAGAGCCTGACAACTGCCTTTCAGTTAACGAAGGTGAATGGTGGGATGATAGCGATCTGCAGCTTGCTCACACAGATGATGAGTGGGGTAGTACTTTGCCTAATGAGACATTGTATTCCGAAGAAATTGATCACCTAACTAGGAGTGGGTGTTACTTTAAACCTCCACAACTAGACCAAGGCGAGTCCTCGGGAAAAGATACAGACATTGATAAAGAGAAAGAGAAGGAGAAAGAAGCAGAAGAAGACTCGATTTTAAGACAACTAAAAAAGATCCAATCAAACATCTCCATTTGGGGACTTCTCATGGCTTCTCAAGAACATTGACAGGCAATGTTGTCAATGTTGAACAAGGCTAAGCTATCAATTGACACCACTCTCGAGCAATTATTGTCATTAATCACCCCAAGAGAAACCATTCCAGCAATAACTTTTGCTGACAAAGAGCTGCCAATAGAAGGATCAAAACATAATAAGCCTCTGTACATATCACTGGAATGCAGAAAGAAATGGATCCCGATTGTTCTGATTGACACCAGATCAACCATTAATGTCTGCCCCATACGTACTGCTTATGCAATTGGGCTAAAGCCAGCAGATTTCACACCCACTAAATTGATCCGGGCCTATGATAATACTAGTCGGGAAGTGATGGGGACATTCAAAGTACAAATAACAGTGGGTCCATCTGAGCACGAAGCTGAATTTCACGTCATGGATGCTCCTGCAACGTTCCACTTGCTATTGGAAAGGCCCTGGCTTCATCAGATGAAAGCTGTATCATCCACACTACATCAATTGGTAAAGTATCCATATGGCAGAGGAATTGCCACTGTGTTCGGAAATTCATCCATTCATCCTCTCCCAGAAGTCACAACACCACTGCTAGAAATACAGCATGGGATAGAAGATGTGTTTCTATCAGGTTTTACATTGGCAGAGACCAGCTAGTTCAAACGCTCATGGTAGAAGACGAAGGTGTATATGTCAGTGCCCAATCAATCTATTTCATGAGTAAACTAGGTCACATTCCAGGGATGGGATTGGGACAAAGTGGCAGGAAATGTATTACTACAGCCAGTGAAGTACATCATAACCCACATGCATTCAGACTAGGGTATGCACCCACGGCTGATGACTGGAAAACGAAAATTGAATAGATCAGGGAGAGGATCAAGGCCAAGAGAACCGGACGACATTTTGAGTTGGTTCATAAGCCAATTCATGGGACCTTAAACGGACGCTTTGTCTGCCAAGGAGAAGACTTCCCTTTCTATGGTTTCCCTGAGCCCTGGATTGATCAAGTGGAGAAGAAAATGCACCCTGGGTTTGAGATCATCTTCGATCATCAACTCTCTGACAGTGATGAGGAGTGGCTAGATCCTAGTATTAACATCGGACAAGATAGAGAAGTCAACTCGGAAAGTAACACAAAGGAAGTTCTGGGTCTAACACTGGCTGACTTACTGACAGAATCGCCTACTAGCACTGAACCAATGAATTTAGGAGATATGACCATTGCCGTGATCGGGGAAGAGGTACCTGCTGACTGTACAAGCTTCATCATGGATGCAGTGAATGGCTCACAAATAAATTGGCATTTTGAAAAGAGTTGTATTGAGAGTTCTGAATTGGCTGTTGAGTCTGAGTTTGGTGGGCTTGTGGGGTTGGAAGTAGATTTAAGTTTGTCTAAAATGTCTAAGTCTTCTTTTTCTTTCTCTTTTGAGTCTGTTGCAACTTGTGAGCCCAAGGCTTTGAATGAAGATGCGATTTTCGCCTACTTTTCTATGCCCATGGTTCATTACATTGACCAAAATTTTCAAGATTTTGATAAAAACGAAGAGGAAGAAATTCCTCGGACTTTGAAAAATTTAATCGACTGGGAGGAAAAAAAGCGCGCTAAGCCATTAGTGGATGAAATTGTTTCTGTAAATGTGGGTACTGAAAAAGATCCTCGGTTGATCCAAATTGGTTCTACATTGTCTTTAGAGGAACGTGAACAATTAGTTGCTTTATTAACGGAATTCAATGATGTTTTTACATGGTCCTACGAAGACATGCCAAGAATTGACCCTGAGATTGTACAACATAGGATCCCTCTCGACCCTGAGGCCCAACCTGTCAAACAGAAGCTTCGTAGAATTCATCCAGATTGGGCCTTGAAAATTAAAGAAGAGGTTACCAAGCAAATCAATGCTGGGTTTTTGCTCGTATTAGAATATCCTACTTGGTTAGCCAATATTGTGCCAGTTCCGAAGAAAAATGGCGGAATTTGAGTTTATGTTGACTTCCGGGATTTGAATAAGGCTAGTCTGAAGGATGATTTCCTATTACCACATATTGACGAATTGGTAGACTTCACTGCAGGGCATGCCTTACTATCATTCATGGATGGTTTGTCAGGGTATAACTAGATCCTTATGGCTCCAGAGAACAGAGAAAAGACAGCATTTACCACACCATGGGGGATGTACTGCTACAGGGTTATGCCATTTGGTTTGAAGAATGCCGGGGCCACTTATCAGAGAGCTGCTACCACTCTTTTGCATGATATGATACACAAGGAAGTTGAGGTGTATGTAGATGACATGATTGTCAAGTCCAAAGATTGAGAAAGCCATTACACTGCATTGAAGAAATTCTTTGAGAGGATTAGAGAATACATGCTAAGGCTAAATCCACAAAAATGCACCTTTGGGTTAACGGTGGGCAAGATGTTAGGATTTCTAATCACACAGCGGGGAATCGAAGTTGATCCATCTAAAATTAAGGCCATCTTAGAAATACTGCCACCAATGACTGAAAAGGTGGTGAGGGGCATTCTGGGAAAGGTACAATTCATAAGGAGGTTTATTTCAAAGCTAACCTTAACTTGTGAACCCCTATTTGGTCTCCTAAAAAAAGGGAAAAAGTTTCAATGGGATGATCGATATTAGTTCGCCTTCGAGCAAGTTAAGCAATATTTGCAGAATCTACCTATGTTATCACCACCTGAGCCAGGAAAACCGCTGATTTTGTATTTATCAGTGACTCAATCTACCATGGGATGCATGCTTGCACAAGAGTCAGATGAGAAAGTGGAGAAAGCCATCTACTATTTAAGTAAGAAAATGCTTGAATATGAGACCCGTTATACTCCTTTGGAAAAAGCTTGCTTTGCTTTGGTATGGGTGACCAAGAAGTTGAGACACTACCTGTTAGCTCACTCGGTAATTCTTGTTTCAAGATTAGACCCAATCAAATATCTTTTTGAGAAACCAGCACTTACCGCTAGGCTAGCTCATTGGTTGCTTTTGCTTTCCGAATTTGACCTTAAGTATGTCACTCCCAAATCTGTCAAAGGAATGGTCGTAGTAGAATTTTTCGCTGATCACCCAATTGAAGGAGGAGAAGATGTGGAGTACTCATTCCCAGATAAAGAGGGCATGCAGATGGAAGAAGACACTTGGAAGTTGTACTTTGATGGAGCGTCTAATCAATTTGGCTATGGGATAGGCGTGTTTCTCATAGCGCCGGATGATTCCCATACCCCCTTAGCTTTCAAACTCCAATTCAGGGTATCTAACAACGAAGTATAGTATGAGGCATGCATTGCTGGATTGGAAGCAGCCCTGGAACTAGGGGCAATAAGGTTGGATGTGATCGGGGACTCGAACTTGGTCGTCTCTCAAGCCAACGGAGATTGGAAAGTTAAAGAGGAAAAAATGAAAGTCTACCATCAGACCTTGGACATGTTGATCCCGAGGTTCAAAAAACTGACTTTTACGTACCTGGTAAGAGAGAACAACCGATTTGCTGATGCGTTGGCAACCTTGGCATCAATGATAGATATACCGGTCGGGGTCAAGATGCACCCGATCCTTATAGAACAAAGGTACACCCCCGCGTATGAAATGATAGCCGCAATGGAAGAAGTTCAAGATGAAAACCCTTGGTACTTTAATATTTGAAATTTTCTAGAAAGTGGTACATATCCACAAGGGGCAAACACCAAAGATAAAAGGGGGATACAATGTCTGGCCACTCAGTTCGTCATTTGTGGAGATAAGTTACATAAGATAGGGCATCTGGGAATGCAAAAGCTATGTGTAGAGGAAGAAGAAGCAAAACGTATCATGGAAGCCATCCATGGAGGAAGGATACTACTAGTATCTCACAACCATGGAAGAAGCAAAACGTATCTCACAACCAATCAACATGGACAAGCTGAGGAAGTACTACCCTTGAGAGGCTCGCTGGGATGAAAACCCGAAAGGGCGACTGAGGCAAAAGTTAGAGCCGAAAAACAAAAAAAAAAAAAAAGAAAAAATGAAAAGCTCGCAAGGTTAAAAACCCGAAAGGACGACTTTGGCAAAAGTTAGAGCACAAAAGGAGAGTGTCAATACCCGAGTGAACCTTAACTGGAACTACGTATGGCCTGATTCCTATCTTTGGGATACGTAGGCAGCTTCATCTTGAAGTTCGGCCTTAATCATTTTTTTAACTCATTCATCTCGTCCATGTTTGATTGGTGTATCTTTATTCAACTCGGCTATCCATATTTGATTGGCTCGTCCCCATTTGATTCAGTTGTCCTATTTCTCCTTCATGACGTGTTCAGTCCCAAGACGAATTCAGTTGTACATTTCAAGGGTTTATTTCTTGTTGATCGAGTAGTGGTCATTTGCGAAAATAGATTTTGAGGACTTTTAATAAATTGACCGATTTTCTAAAAAATTATTCCATTTTTCCAAAACTCAGACCATTCTTTGGACCAAAAAGGGAAAATTTTCAGTGCTCATAATTTGGCTCATATGACTTCAAGATGGAAATAGAACAAGTGTGCTAATTTACCTCTCATGTTGATCAAAATTGCTTTAGCAGAAAGGGAAACAACAAAGAAGAAGGGCAAAGTGATGAACTAGGGGAACAGTTGAGTCAGGTTTTCTATCTTTTACCCACATTATCGAGTTCTCGTCACCTTAATCAAGCAATCGCTGGAAAATGCATAGTAGTTCTCGTCGGCGATGCTTTTTTGTTGGGCATTCGACCGATGTTGCTATGTTTTGCGTTCATTTTGCTCCAACAAGCTTAAAAGGGTATGTTTTGGGATGGTTTTTGCTTCATTTTCATTTAATTAAGTTGTGTTTTGTGGGTTTAGTCAATGATAGGCTCAATATTCAGTTCAGAATTCACTAAAATACAACCATTTTCAAGTTCAAAATTCAAAACAAAATGATTTTTATGTTCAGTGTGGCACCATTCATGCTATCCAGATTTGTAGAACAAACTCGTTTTATTAAATACCAGGGATCAACCCCGATCAAAGTTGTACAAAAAGGAGTTGATGCTATAAGTGCCCACTCCAAACACAAAAAACAAAAAAAAAAAAAACAAAAAACAAAAAACAAAAAAAGCAAACAAACAAAATAAATAAATAAAACTAAGAGAGAGAGTAGCATTTTCTTAGTTTTCTAGCAGCAGCCCGATGGTAAAGATTACAACCGGCTTCATTTGCACATAGCTTCGTTGCCCGACTTCACCATCAGCTATCTCGCTTTATCTTTACTCCTTCGAAACTCTTGAAGATTTTGCCTCGGCCTAGGTAGAGCTTCCGAAGGAGATTATTCCTCGCCGGCCATCAAATTGGTTATGTGAAGGAACTCCGAATCGGGCCGCGGAGGTGGCCTGTCGTTTCAGTTCTTTGTTTTGCTTTTTTAGTGCACTAATTTCTACTCGAGAGTCCTTGTACATACGTTGAAGTAGATAGAGTTGTGCAGTTAACTGATGTACATCAAACATCCTGTTTTGCAATTGACGGGACAAGTTGGAGACAACAGTCATGGTCTCCATGCATGACCTCAGCGTATACGAGTTAGCTTCGATGTCAAACTGTGCCGCCATTATTTGTTCAACTGACATCGCTGGAAAGCTGAAAACAGGGGAAGGGGGAGGAGCCCGCGGTTGAGGTTCAGGGGAGTCAGAATTGGTCATCTCTACCGTGGACTCGTTCAGGTCTGGAAAAAGATTGAGAGAACCATGTGAAGAAGCCATGGTAGAGGAGAGTAATGCAAAAGAAAAAGGTTGCAAAGTGGTTACAGAGAAAGTTTGCATGCTTTTGCTCTGTCTCTCTCTCTTGCAGGCCTCAACTTAAGAAGAGAGCGAAGAAGAAGACAAAGAGGGAGAAAGGCCGAGACGATCATTGACAATCGGGGCAGGATTGGACAGCCTGTCGGTCAGGCGCTGCGATTGTTGAAATCGCGGGCCAGGCATGATGCTCGAAGAAGATGAAGGAAGAGAGAGTGAGACAAAAACAAGAGAGGCGAGAGAGTTGTATACATATATGTATATATATTGTATATCTATGTATTATATATATTTGTTTGAACATTTGGTTACAAGAGTGGCTTGGGTTCGGTTTGGCTTAGTGGTTGTAGGATGGAAGGCTGAGCCCGAGATCAGGGGTTCGAAACCCACAACAAATGTTTTTTTTGTTTTGTTTTGGTTATATATATATATATATGTCTCATATCTATGTGTATGTATTTGTTTGCATATCTTGTCATGAGACTGGTTTGGCTCAGTGGTTGAAGACTGGGAGATCGGGTTGGAGATCAGAGGTTCGAGCCCCCGTATCCTTGCATTTGTGTTTTTCTTTTCTTTTGCATGTTTGGCGTACGCACGCTGATGTTAGCAAACGGAATATGCCTTCTTAGTAATGGCATCTTCTCCCTGATGTCCATAAATGAAATATTCCTTATCGGTGACAGAATATTCCCTGCATGCATATATGACCGTATTGGCCGTATATGTCTGTGTCATATATACCGTATATGTCTGTGTATTTTGTCTGTACGTATATATATACCGTATGTACATATCTGTATGTATTTTGTCTATATATGAATATATGTACACCCGCATCGTGCATCTATCGCATGATCACATCTGCATCGTGCATCTATCGCACGATCACACCTACATCGTGCATCTATCGCACGACCACATTCGCATCGTGCATCTACCGCAAAATCACACTTGCATCGTGCATCAATCGCACGATCATATACCACATCGTGCATCTATCGCACGATCATATCCCCATGTGCATCTATCATACGATCATATCTGCATCATGCATCTATCGCACGACCATATCACTCTATGCATACAGTCACATCGTGCATCTATCGCACGATCACAACTGCATCATGCATCTATCACACAAATCACTTCGTGCATCTATTGCAGGATCTCATTATGTATCGCACTGTCTTGTTCGATTTCAATTCCATTGCATTGTCTTGTGCAAAGTCAAATCAATCACGCTATCTTGTGCATGTGCAATTTCAATTCAATCGCGCTATCTTGTGCATCGCACTGTCTTGTGCAATTTCAATTCAATCGTGCTATCTTGCGCGTTGCACTTTCTTGTGCAATTTCAAATTCAATTGCGCTATCTTGCGCATCGCACTCTCTTGTGCAATTTCAAATCAATCGCGCTATCTTGTGCATCGCACTGTCTTGTGCAAATTCAATTCAATCGAACTATTTTCCGCATCGCACTGTCTTGTGCAATTTCAATTCCATCGCACTATCTTGTGCAAATTCAAATCAATCGCGCTATTTTGCGCATCGCACTATCTTGGGCAAATTACATCGCATTGTCTTGTGCAATCTCAATCCCCGTTCGCACTATCTTGTGTACTCCCTGGGTCTAGGATACCTTAAATCCTCTAGAAGTGCAATTCCTTTGGTGTTTGTCGTGCCCAAACTTCAGGTGGTCTAGTATAGCCACCTGCCTGTGTTTGTAATGAGTTCCTAGGAGACCAACTGTGACAGTGGAAACTAGAGTTTGAATGGTGATGCCTAGAACACAAAGGTTTGGAATTTCCAAAACTAAAGTTTGGTTTAGATACCCGGGGGTGTATCCCCGGCTTGAAATTTGTATGGTAGCCCCATAGGTTGAGGTAGCATGTATGCGCCTCAATTCTGGATACTAAACCAACCTAGTATGTCACCCCATTGGAGAATAGGGAAAATTGTGAGTATGATCAGGAAGAAATGCGGCATCCTTGGCTTCTACATATAGAGGTTACCCCTTGTCATTCTATCATACCGCGTGAGACGCGTTTGGACTTCGAATCAACCTCTGCTCCTTTCATTAGAAACGTGCTAGGATGAGAAGTTTACCTAGTTAAAACCTTCCCTCTCTCCGTATGAAATACATTGAGATATGCCTGTTTCTTACACTGGTGCCATTCTCCTCGATTAAAACCTTCCATCTCTCAGTATGAAATACGTTGAGATATTCATGTTGGTTACACCATTGTTTTTCTCCCCGGTTAAAACGTTTCCCCTTTCCGTATGAGATACGGTTAGGTACGTCTGTTAGTTACACCACCTTTGCTCCTTTCACATGAAACGTGTTAAGGATTTGATGTTTACCTGGCTAAAACCTTCCCCCTCTCCGTATGAGACATGATTAGGTATGCCTGTTGGTTATACCGCCATTCCTCCTATCGTGTGAAACGCGTTGGGATTGCAAGTTTACTTGGTTAAAAACATCAGGGGCGTCTGGTGTTTACACGATCTTTCCTCCTTTCGTGTAAGACGCGTTAGGCAGTTGTTTCACTCGGTTAAAATTCTATTATGGCACATTTGTATGTGATCTTGTGCACATTTATATGCAATGCACCCCCCTGTTATGTTTCTTATCATTTGCACGAGGCTTGCCTCTCATGTTACCATATTTATACATCTTTATCATCACTCCATGACATTGCATTGCATAATCATGAATTTTCAAACAACTGGCTTCGCGAAGCATGTAAGTCCAACTTTCAAACTACATTTTGAGCATGTCATTTGCATTTTGCCCCTAAACTACGCTGGTATGATTCTTTGCAAAGGGATATGTAGGCAACCGTCAGGTTCAACCAATTGTATCTGCATCTTGTTTGTTTGCCCAAGCCTTATGGCCTTGTTAAAAGGGTCGTCTTCGGGCGTTGACATTCACTCACGTCATGAAATGACCTTGAGCTTTGTCAAAGAGGGGCAACTTTAAACACCCCATTTTGACCGGCCTTAAGACTTGGGTACTTTCTGTTAATTACCCGATGATGATAATCAGAATGTGTTCCCTAGCAATCCTCAACAAGAAAAATGGAATTTGAGCTTTAATCCCTACCTTCACACATTTTTGCCCAAACTATTTTAGACCTTAAAACCCTCTTTTCAAAATGTTTTTTCAAATGTTTCTACGATGTTCCGAGGCTCCCATTTCAATTAAAATATCGCACTTTTCAGTAAACTGAGTAAGGACAAAATGGGAATAAATGGAAGAGAGGTGAACACTTTGAAAAAAATATTTAAAAAACATCCTCTTTATAGGTTTGGATAGGTTTGGATTTGAAGGAAATAGGAGGGGATGGAAGAAAACTGGTTTAGGGAAAGGATGAGCATCAAATTGTTAAGAAGGAAATGAACAGCCTTTACTAAATTTGGAATATCTCTTTGTACACTTGGAATTTAGATGTGAGGCCACCACCATGGAAAATTAGACTTCCGGGGCTTCAATTTAGACTCAAGAATCACCTAAAACCATGTCTAGATAAGGGAGATATGTCCATTTGAAGTTGGGCTTGAGAGCAGATTTTGTTGACCTTGCTCAAGAGAAATGAACAGCCTTCACTAAATTAGGCATATCTCTTTGCACGATTATAATTTAGATGTGAGGCAACCACCATTGGAAAATAGACTTTTGGAGCTTCAATTTGGACCCAAGAATCACCCTAAACCATGTCCATATACGGGAGATATGCCCATTTGAAGTTGGGCTTAATAGCAGATTTTGTTGACTCGGCCCAAAATAGCAGTAGTCCTATTTTTCTTGGTTTTGGTTCGGTTGGGACACCCCATTTACCTATTTTCTGATCTATTCAAGTACACCCACTCATCCTCCATTATACCTAATCATCCCCCATTGTAAAAAAGAGGTTTTGTTGGCAATCATAAAGGAGTATCCCATGCAACCACCTTGAAAATTTATCCTCATATCACATTCTTGTCTCCCACCTTTTCTCCCACCTTCTTTTTGACCTTTACTCTCCCTCGTTGCCTATATAAATGATCATATTGTAAGAGAGAGGGAGGACCACGAAATTGAAGAGAAAAGAGTGAGAAAAGGGTGAGAAAAGAGAGAAAAATTAAGTTTTTGAGCCAAAACACTTCCAAGCTCCCATAGCTACTGAAATTCCTCATTTCCATACCCCAAAACCACTTCAAAAATTCTTATATATCCGAAGATCAATTGCCTTGATCATAAGGAAAAGTGTTTAGTAATTGAAAGTGAGAAAAACAAGAGAGTTAGCCACTTTCCGTACCATAAACTCCATAAATTTCATAATTTCGAATTGAGGATTTGAGAACACATTTCCTACACTTGAGGGTGATCAAGAGGGAGTTTGTGAACTAAGGAGTTCATCATTTCCTTGGAAGGTGAATTTCACAAACCTTTCATTTTCTTGCATTTCTTATTTATTTTGCTTATTTTGCTTTGATTTATTGTTATATTATATACTATTGGAATCTAATTGAAAATGGTGAATTAAAGTCCCATATATGTTTCTTTAGCATGAGAAAGAGATCTTCCATTATGAATGGTTTAATCTCTTCGGAGGTTCATTACCAAGGCATTACATCTCTCTCATGCCAAGAACAACTCATTGTTTGACGCTTCTCTTATTTTAGTGGACATAACTCTCACTTTTGGACTAAAATGACTAAAAACTGGCAAGGTAATTAAAAGGGCTAATAAAATTGGACTAAAAGAGGCACAAAATAATAAATTGAGTTGGCTTTAATCAGACGTCATATTGAACCCATTGTTTTTTTTTTTTTTATAAACTTATTTTGCTCTTTTGCTTTAATTTCTTGTTATATTATATATTGTTGTAATCTTGCATGTTCTATCTTATACTTATTTTCTTGTTTTAGGTTCATGTTAGTTTTGTTATAAGTTTGCACTTTTTTTTTTATTTTATATTTGTTTTCTCATTTTTAATCTAGCCGGTAGTGGTTAGTTGTGCCACCTACATATTTCTTGTTTGTTCCTCTTCTTGGTTTTGCAATAAGACAGGTTTTTTTAGGCCTAGTTGGCCGGCCGGCCTATGTGGTCGGCCAGTTAGCTTCTTTTGGACAAGACGTTGTTGTCTTTCGATGTTAACCAACTTCCGGTGGTCCCAAGGCACATGAAACATTTTTCTTCTTCTTCTTTTGTTTATCTTATTTTGAGTGTATTGTGAGGTTTTTATTTTGTTGTAATATTCTCCTCATCCCTCTCTAATTTGGTTTGTAATTATTCTATAAAATGTTGTAATAATTCCCCGCCGTACTTCTTTCTATCCCGTTCTTTTACTTGCTTTCCTTATTTGTACATAAACATCATATTTATTTTTCATCATAGTTATGCTTTGCATCCATGTTTCATGCATCTTGATTCTGCTAACTTTGTATTTGTGGATTTAATCAATTCCTATGTGATTATGTGCGCTACCTCATGTTCTTAAGATGATTCACATATCACATTTTAGAAGTCGAATCTTTAGTTGCATCTCATGAGTGAATTGCATTAGGATTTTGTATATAAGATCATGCATATTTTACTAACTTTGTTTTGTAGCTTGTTCATGGGACGTCAAACATGTAAGTTTTTATGCTTTAGCATCCCGTTTGTGTGTGTTTTTCTTACTATGTCTAGCATTCTACCATGAGGTTATTTGCTTATGTGATATAACTCTATGAATGCCTGTGGATGGAGGTTGTGTCATTTAATTTGGAATGATGTTGATTTTCATGTTTGTAAACTCAATTTATTTGGGTTGTACATCTTCAAAACTCTTTCAAAATTACATGAAATCAAATCGTTCGAAAGTGGATGACATAGTCTATACTTGTATGCTTCATATAGTAAATTGTAGGATTTATTAAATAATCAGAACATGAACATATAAAGAAAATAAAATTCATATCATGGTTAGTAAAGGCCGATCTTTTGATCGGGTGAGCGGGGGTGCTCAATTAATGACATTCCCCTCTCATACCTAAGGTTCCAAACCGAGACAACTTTGGTTATGACGAATAGTGGCCTTGGTACGAGTCATGGGTTTCCTAATTTCCCAAAATATTAGGTGGCGACTCTGAGATCTGATGACGCAGTCTATTTCTGGCAAAAGGTTTTGCAATAAAATGGATTTTCAATAAAAGTTTCCAAATCTAGACTCTCATCTACGTTTCACATTGCACTTATGAAACAAGATCAAAGAGATCTCGGGAGTCCGAACTGTTTAACGCACACAGGTGCCCCCCGGGCATGTTACAGCAGGTAAATACACAACCTTAGAGCTCACTTCGACCTACAAAACTATCGTTGATTTTTTCACCAAAACAATGTTCAAAACAAAACAAAACAAAATAGTTGCCTTTATGACCCCTGTTATCCCACTACAAGAGAAAATAATAAAATAGCCACCTGATATCTAAAGAAGATTGGCATTGCAGCCTATATTTTATCTTATTTTCACTTTACGAAACTTCACAGTCATCCCCTTTTCTCCTCTTTGCATTTTCTTCTTCTTTTTTTAATGGGTAAATTACACTTACGTCCCTTGAAGTTTTTGACAAATACATAAATCTCTCTTGTAATTTTAATAATTACAGACATCTTCCCTACTTTAACTAACAATATCAAAATTCTCTCATTTTTTCACTGTTGTTCACCCACCTAACCGAAGTTGCTGATGTCATCAAAAATAATTACTGAAATGCCCATAATACCCTCAAGTGTCTTGAAATGCCCATAATACCCTCAAGTGTCTTGAAATGCCCATAAGCTAAGTTACATAAGATAAAACCCAATTTATTTTCTCTCTCTCACACAGCACTGTGAAACACACCCACAACCAAAAGAATAAATAAATAAAACACAATGTATTCTGTCCATGTCAGCACCACCACCACAGCCACTGACCAGCTCCAATGACTTTTCCTATGAACTTTTCAGAGCCAGCGAGTTTTGCAATGCTGATGAACTTTTTGATGACCGGTGGTGGAATAAAATTGAAAAAAAAAAAAAATTTCTTCAAAACAATGATTTTTTCTTCTCACTAAATAATTTCATTTAACATGTCCTTATTTCTAAAAAACATATTAAAACTTGGACAAAATAACATAGGCCCTCATAGGTGTAGACTTTTCACCAATTATCCTTTTTTTGTATATTAATTAAAACTAAATGGATGTTATTTTATATTTTTGTATATTAAAAATGGCTTCTATTTTTAGTTATAATTTTTTTTATATACTTCTATTCTTGACCCGTAAAGACGGAATTCTGGCTTCATTCCTAATTACAGAGAAGCTCAATTCTCTTTCACAAATAAATAATTTCTTTTCATGATTTAACTTTCATTAATTAAGAACCTGTTCATAGTACCAGATGACCTGTTCTGCAAGCTCATAATCCAGTTGCCATGTGGATAGAAGAGATAATTGGGGGTCAGGGCCAACGGTGTCCAAACCAAGTGGTTGGTCTAATTAGGGAGCTTATACAGTCCAGTATGAAGATGCAGAACATGTACCTCAGTCAAAAACTTCTGTTTCTTGGGGTTCTTCTAATACTAAGGGGAGTAAAGTTGAAATACAATCTCAAACCGGGCATGAGAATGAGTCACCTACTAATATCTGGAGTTCTAATAAAAATACTGAGTCCAATGATGGCAATGAGTAGGCTGTTGACAAAAATCAGATTTTGGGGAACGACACAACGTCAAAGGCAAATGGCTGAGGGTCCAGTAGAGGGGTTGGGGTTCTTTGAGTGAAGAGGGCTAGAGTAAAGTTGAATTACAATCATAGACAGGCAGAAACATTCACCAGGCGATTCCTGGAAGAAGTCGAGAAAGAATGATGACCACAGTGATGATGAGAAAGAAGGAATAGGGGGTTGGTGTAGACACCCCATTTTTTACTGTCCTCAAGAGTTGGACGTCATTGCTTGTGCACTCGATGATTATGATTGCATGTGCTCGATTTAGAGAATGACGTCCTTGGTAGAATGCTCTCTTTTCAAGCCTTTAAACCCTGTCCATTCTATGCCTTGTTTTGGACCAAAACCTTGGTGCTTCAAACCTTAAGACCGTGGGACTTGTAGGTCTCCTCTGGTGGGCTGCCGACCACCTTTTTGCCTTGCCGGCCAATGCTGTGGCCTGCTGGCCAGTATTGGTGGCCTGCCGGCCATCAGTGTCTTTTTTTAGATATTTTGTTAACAGTTGTTCCAACTATTGGCACAATTGGCTGCATCTCCCTACACATGTATGGAGAGGGATATATCCCAGCCAAATGCCTATTTTTCTATATATAGGGGGTCTCCTCCCCCATTTTTGAGGGTTGTAATTTTTGGAGCAAAAATTATCTCTCTCTCTCTACATTTCTCTCTCTCTCTCTCTCTCTCTCTCTCTCTCTCTTTCTCTCTCTCTCGCAAATTTGTGCACATTAGCCTACATACACTACACTTTTGCCTACACCTCCTTAATCAAAGTTGATCACCTTTGGACTGAGGTTCCTTGAAGCCTTCTTGGAGCTCTTGAAGTTGGTTTTGGCTTGAATTGTTGCCTATAATTGATCTTTGCTTCAAGAGGTATAGCACTTGCCCTTTTACCTTACTTTGTATACTTGTTTTTCTATCTTTTCCCACTGATTTTGGCTGTTTTTGGGCTATAAAAAACTCTATTTTTGTGGGCTGAAATTGGTGGTTTTAGGTTATTTAAGGTTAGGGGGTGGCTTACCCTTCTTTATTCTTTATTTGTAAGGCCTTTCCACCTTTGTTTCCCACTTTCAAACCATCTTTCTTTGGGCTTTTGAACACTGAATTTCAGAGTATTTTCAGTGATGAAAATCATCTCTTGAAGTCTAAATTTGGATGGGTTAGCCTCCCCTTCTTGTGTCATGTTTGCTAGCTTAGTTAGCTCTATGTGTTAGTTTAATTTTCTTGACTTTTATAGCTTAATTCCAGCATGTTTTAGCCTCTATTTTAGACTGTTTTGCCTTTATTTTTGGTTGGTTGTTGCATTTGAGTCTTGTTTTACATGCTTCTAGTGTAAGTGTCCTCACAAGTTTGGTGTTTTAGGCCTCTAGACACCACTTGTTTGAGTTGATTGCATTGTTTTAGTGCTTTTCTCACTTAATTTTAGGAAGCATAATCTCTGCAACCTCCCTCATTTCTAGACTGTTTGTATGCTTTGAGGGTTGTTTCAACCTTAGGATAGTTTAAGCTTGAGATTGATGTCTATGCTTAATGGTTTAGCCCTTTTTGGGGGTTCATTATGAATGGCATGACACCTCTCTCTTGCCTTAAACTACCCCTTGTTTGGCACTTCCTTCTCTTTTAGAGGTCTTAACTCACTAATGGACTTAATTGGTTAAAGAATGGTTAGTAAGTTAAAATGGGTAAACAGAAATGGAAACTAAAATTGTGCAAAGATAAGAATTTGATTGTGTTTTGATGTGTTCAATCAGACGTTAATTGAACACAAGGAAAATTATGGCATTTCATACTCAAAGTGATGAAATGTGCCAAGTTTTCTAGGTCCCTATTGCCCTTGATCATGCATGATAGGGTGAAGGTTGTAAGTCTTGTTTGCGCATTCATTAAACTTGTACACCTTGGTTCTTTAGCCATCATGCAATGAAATTGCTTGATTGATGGTCTTTGAACCAAGTGTATCACTCTTTTGAGCTTGTTTTGATGATAAAGAGGGATACATAGTACAAACACCCTGTGAGAATACCTTCACTTTGCTGTGTTTGCTCTCTATTGCAGTAAGAAATGGAGCATCATCAGTGGCCGACCGGCCATTGTTTCTAATAAGTGTTGGACGGCAACCCCCTACTGGTGGCCTGCTGGCCACCATTTCTGGCATGCCGGCCACCAGTGAATTTTGAGCAAAATGTTTATGAAGTAGAGCAGAGTTGATCTGGAAGAGGAAAACTAGTGCAAGGATTGTGCAACAGAGGCTTTCAGGAGCAAACAGTGGACGTTCTGGGGGTGGAAACTGAGCATACATTGGGCCTCCCTCGTTCCCGGGACTAGTTAACTAGTTTAGTTATTGATTAGTTAGTTGTGTTGTATCTAATTAAAAGTGTTGTAATTATTTAATTAGATGAGTTATTTTGTTAATTAATTTGTTGCAATAATTAATTAATTAACTTAGATAGCTAGCTTATTTATTCAAGTTTTGTAATAATTAGTTAAGTAGTTTTGCTTAGCTAGTTTATTCATTCGGACCCTCCTGCGCAAGGGCATCAACGTTGTAATAATGTGTATGTCTTCCGACCCCACGTCTTTCTTCTTTTTATTTATCCACTTTTGATGGTTATATTAGGGGCATCATGTTTCAATTAGCGTATTGCATGTTTTCATCCATTCATTTGTCTTATATGCACCGAGGCTCGGTTCATCATTCTAACTGCATTATCGTTTCAATACCTCGTTGAATACATGTTTAAATGTATCCTATGAAATTGTTGCTAATAACATGTAAAGTAGCCGAGCCTATTTTAGTTGCATAATTGTATTAGCCATCTTGCATAGTTAGAAATCATGCATATTTTCTAACTCTTTTGTTTTATCTTAGCTTGGAGTACTAGGTGAGTTTTTAGTGCTTTAGCATACTTGCATGAGTGTGAGTGATTCCATAACTAGCATGCTTGCCATAAGGCTAAGTGCTTAATTGCTATAACTGTTTGAGTGCCTGTGGATGAAGGCTTGTTGCTTGAATTGGAATGATTCAATGAATGTACGTTTAAGCTCACTTTGTCAAGTGGCAAATTCGCAAACTTCAAGCCCACTTTGTTAAGTGACAAATTCAAACCCTTTTCAAAAGAAAAACAAAAATGAAATTGAATTGTTCCAATTCGGGTAAACTAGTCTATATCTTGTGTGCACGCATCACATAGTAAATGCTAGTCTAATAAACAGGAACAAGAGCATATAATATTGATAAAACTCGTATCATGATTAGTAAAGGCCAATCTTTGATCGGGCGAGTAGGGGTGCTCAATTCATGACCTTCCCCTCTTGTACCTAAGTTCCTGAGTCGAGACAATCTTGGTGATGACAAACACATGACCTTTGGCATGAGTCATGGGTTTCCTAAATTTTCCCAAGATAAAATATTTTGGTGGCGACTTTGTATCTGGCAAAGCAGTCCATTTTTGGCAATTTGATTCAAAATCAATTTTCCAAACGATTTGTCGGATTTAGACTCCTGTGGTTCAGAATCACGGGAGTCTGAATTGTAGGGCTTTATTTCGAACTTCCAAAATGGAGGCGTGAAAAAGTTGAGCTATAGTTTTTGGAGACTCTGCTGGGGATTTAGAGAACTTGACTCGAACTCATGATATGAAATTTTATCTACACCTATATGTTTCTTTGCATTCCATTTGCATTGGTGCATTTAAGTCACTGTGTTTGCTATTTGTTATTCCTGGACGGTTTGCCGGAGGCTTCCTTGAAAAAACTTGCCAAAAGGCTGACCAGTCACGGGCTCTCCCATGATGGGAACACAACCCTTGGATCTGGATTACTGTTGTACCGTTTGATCCGCTTTTTACTTTTCGGTGTTAGGTGCGAAAGGTATATTAGGTAGTCTTGCCGAGGTATCCTTTTGACCATTCAGCCTAGTTGTATATCGAAAGCCATAGAGACTGTTCCAAACTAGGACATGATGGTCACCCGAATGCAGGATTGTGTGAAACTACTTTGTTTGAATAGTGAACCCTAGTTCTTGGCGAAACTAGGACAGGGTAACCCTACTCCCTCATAGGGGTGTTTTGGATCTCACTTAACTGGTATGTGCTTTATGGTGAAACTGTATAGGAACGTGTATATCAGTTACAAGTTGGGTATCAGTTTTCAAGGCAGAATTTAGGGTTGAGTGCCATCCTATAGCTTTGGTTACATTTGTGTGTTGTTCACATCTGAGCTGAGATGCTGTGCGGTTTCTGATTTTTGCTTTCCTTTTGCTTTATTTCTTTTTGCTAGGTAGTTTATCATAATTGCTTCGGACAGTTTGGATATCCCCCAAGCGCTCTGGACCTACACCAGGAGGCTTTACAGATCTAGAGATCTTGTTAGGGGACAACCTGTGTTTGTTTCGCTCCCACCGATTATTAGACGGAGGAGAGTTCGACACAATTCACCAGTCCAGCAGACACCCTCCAGTGCACCTGCATCTAGTTAGGCTCAATCTTCTACATGCAGTCCACTAAGAAATTACTTGCCAATTTTGATGGCACAATATCCCCTGGTTAGCATGGAGGACTTGATTCGTCATCTTAGCAAATAGTGGAAACCATGCAGCAAGATGCTGCTCACTAGGTTGAAGTCACAGCCCATCAAGCCGAAGTAATAAATAGGCTGTAACAACAACAGCCACAGCAGGCAGTAGCTTCTGCATCTCATGCACCTCCAGTGGGCATCCCAGCACCTGGAATTACTACTAATGCCCAGGTTGAGAATCAGGGCAACCCGGTAGACCCCATCCCACTACAAGCCTCCAAGGCACTAGTGTACCAAACTGAGGCGCCGTTTGAATTTGAAGATGACCCGACCATGCTTAAGGTCAACAAGTTGGAGAAGCTTTTCAAGCGGGCACATGGCATGAACTTTATCTCTGACATCGAAGATGGATATACTGACTCTGTAGTAACCTTTCCAGACCGGTTCAAAATGCCACATATAGATCGGTTTGATGGCTCTGGAGACCCCACGGTTCATCTTCGACGGTTGTCAGACATTCTACGACCGATGGGTCTTACTAGATTGCAAAAAATCTCACTCTTTGGCCGGACCCAATCAGGTATAGCATCTATCTGGTATGTGAAGTTCGAGGATTCTGTGTAACAAAGTTGGGAGGAAATGGCTAAGGCCTTTATTGCACAATACTCCTATAGCACCTAAATCGAGGTTGCAACTTGTGATCTCGAAGCAACGCGCTAGGTGTCAAAGGAGGGCTTCTCAGAATTTGTAACAAGGTGGGGGCTAAGGCTTCAATGATGACTACACGACCTTCAGAAAAAGATTAGATAAGAATGGTAGTCTGTAATCTGCATGGAAAGTTGTTATAGTAGATGATAGTCCTATCCTTGTTCACATTCACAGAGCTCCGTGAGATAGGAGTTCAGATTGAGTATGCCATGAAACATGGGTTAATAATTGATGAGAAAGAGCAGGCCAAGAGACCTTTTGTGTGCAGTTCCAATGCAACCACTAGTGGAAACACAGCTGTGCGGCCATCTGATGTGAGTGTTGTCACTACCACAACCAAGACTGCCAATCCTTTCGCTAGTATAACCCCACAAACTTTAATGAACCAGGCCCTATCCTAGAGGACCTTCACCCCACTCTATATGCCTTTATCATAAGCCCTGAGGATGCTGATCAAAAAGAGGCACCTCAAGCCGTTAGAGCCTCGCCCGCTACCTGATCCTCTCTCATCGAAACACAACCCAGCCAAGTACTGTGCGTTTCACTAATAGCACGGTCACGACATTGACCAATATTTCAGGCTGCGTCATGAGATTCAAGATCTCATCGACAACAAGGTGATCGCACCACCCTAAAAGCCAAATGTACCTACCAACCCTCTCCTAGTCCACAATCAAGTTCCTCCACCTTACAACCTAAACCTAGTCCATACACTGGCCCTCCCCTATGACCCCGACATATATATTACCCATTCCCACCTACTAAGGCCGATTGTGTTCATTCCTAAAAGCACGGATTTGTGCATGATGGACACGTCCTCACTTCAACGTGAACTGGTGGTGGTGACAGTGACAGAAGAAGGGAGGCTGGCCTTAGAGAAGAGTACGAGTTTGTTGCTTGAGTGCTCTAAGGGCTTGTCTGAGGGGGTGTACAATCCGTGTTGTTACATTATGCCAGTTGATCAAGTCAAGCCGGAAGTGGCATTATCAACAGCAGTGGAGGTCAGTGTGGTTAGAGAGGATGGCCCGAGCCAAGGTTTGGATGGTCTGGCGGAGTTGGAAGAGGATTTAGACAATCTGCAATTCTATGATGAACGACATCAAAGGGGACATGCAGATTGACTGGTTTGATTTGAATGGGTCGACGGACAACTCGGGGTGGTTGAGTGATGAACTTGACCGGGAGGAAGGAACTGAAACAAAACTAGAAGAAAAGGAAGTAGGAATAGTAGCAGTGGCCAGAATGGCTAAGAAAAAGGGAAAACTACCGAAGAGCACCGGCGTTGAGAATTTAGCTTAAGAATTGGGCATTGTGAGAACTGCTAATATAGAATAAGAAGCTGCGTTGAAATTGTTTGTGCAAGAAAGGGATCAAGACAAACAGGAAGCTGGAAAAGCCCAACACCCTGTGGGGGATATTTCTAATGTAAGAATGATCAGAACGGACCCAGACAATTGTTTGTCGGTTACCAGAGGTGTATGGTGGGAGGATGACGATCTACATTTGGCCCACACCGATGAGGACTGGGGTGAGTCCCTTGTAGACAATACCTACTACTTTGAAGAGATTGACCACATGATGAGGAGTGGGCAGTATTTCAAGCCCCCGTATTTAGACCAAGCCGAGGCCTCTGGGAAAGATAAGGAGGTTGAAAAAGAGAAAGAAAAACAATTGGAGGAAGAGGCAGTTTTGAAGCAACTGAAGAAGATCTAAGCCGACATTTCGATCTGGGTGCTGCTCATGGCTGCTCGAGTGCATCGACAAGCTATACTATCAGCAATGGACAAAGCCAAACTGTCCATTGATACCACTCCTGAATAGCTTGTGGGATTAGTTTTCCCAGGTGGTGCCAGTCTAACCCTAACCTTTTCTGAGAAAGAACTGCCGCCGGAAGGCTTAGCACACAACAAGCCTTTGTACATATCTGTTGAGTGCAGAGAAAAATGGGTGCCAGTAGTGTTGGCTGATGCTGGGTCAACTATTAACGTTTGTCCGTCTCGTACAACTTATGCCATCGGTCTGAAACCAATAGATTTCGTGCCTATAGCCTAAATGATCCGGGCATCTGACAATACAAGCAGGGAAGTGATGGGCACAGCACAAATCCGAGTTTAGGTCGGCCTAGCTCAACATCATGTCGAGTTTCATGTCCTAGACGTCCCAACCACCTTCAACTTACTGCTAGGGAGGCCTTTGTTGCACCTTGTGAAAGCAGTCTCTTCTACCCTCCATCAAATGCTGAAATACCCTCACAGGAAGGGAGTGGCTATTGTGTTCGAGAATTCATCCATACATCCTCCGCTAGAGTTAACTACACTAGTACTGGAAATCGTTCATGGCGAGGAGGATGTATTCCTTTTAGGGTTTACTCTGGTTGAGGCCCGAGTGGTGTAGAACATCTTGGTAGCTGATGAGGGCTTGTATGTCAGCGTCCAATCAATCTATTTCATAAACGAACTCCAACATGTGCCAGGAATGGGACTGGGAAGAAGTGGCCGGAAAGTCATCACAGCATTGGCCGAGGTGCAGCATAATCCATATGTCTTTGGTCTTGTTTATACGCCTACCAAAGAGGATTGGGTCAGGAAAAGAGAAGAGATGGCAAATAGAGCTAGAGCTAAGCAGATCGGGAAACACTATGAGCTTGTTCATAGGCCAATCCGGGGGATGCTAAATGGTCATTTTGTTCGGGAGGGTGAAGTCTTCCTCTTTTGTGGCTTTCCTAAGCCCTGGTTGAATTTTGCAAAACAACTTGTCCCTAGTTTCGAAATCTTCTTTAACCTCCAATTACAAGATAGTGATGCCGAGGAAAAGGCTGAACCAACTCCTGAAGCTGAACAGAGCGTGGAAAATGACTCGGGCAACAACGAGCTGGGAATAGGGGTAGCACTGGTATGTCTGCTTTCAGATTCTCTGGCCGACTTAGAGAGCTTGAGGATAACCTAACCATCTCCATGATCGGGGACCAACTGGGTGTGAACCCATCTAACAGCATTTTGGATGCATTTGAAGCACCATCTCTTGTTTGGCAACTGGATAAGGGTTACATGTCTAGTTGTTCTGAATCGAGTAGTGAGCCAGAATCTGGTTCCACTGAGTTTGTGGAGTCAGAGTCAGATTTTGGTTCTTCTGACTCTGAGTCAAGTATTCTTGGGGGTGATAACCCAGATGCCAAGGTCTTGTCCAGGTCCTCTTTTTCTTTTTCTTTTGAGTCGGTTGTAACCGAAGAGCTAGAAGAGCTGGACTTTTAGAATGAGAATGCCGCTGCTGATTCTGAGTATTTCTCTGTGCCGCTTGTTTATTGCATTGATCAGGATTTTTAAAATTTTAATGAAAATGAAGAGGAAGGAATTCCTCTGGTTTTGAAAATTTTGATTAATCGAGCGGAGGAGACGTATGTAAAACCCCTTGTTGATGAAATCATTGCTTTTAATATGGGTACTGAGAAGGATCCGCGCCTGGTCCAGATCGGGTCCACATTGTCTTCGTAGGAGTGCGAGTGCTTAGTCACTTTATTAAAAGATTTCAAAGATGTTTTCGTGTGGTCCTATGAAAACATGCCTGGAATCTATCCCGAGATTGTACAGCATCGGATCCCTTTTGACCCTAAGGTCCGACCCATCAAGCAGAAGTTGCGAAGAATACGTCCGGACTGGGCTTTGTAGATTAAAGAAAAGGTCACCAAGCAGATCGACGCAGGGTTCTTGCTAGTATCTAAGTATCCAACTTGGTTGGCCAACAACGTCCCAGTGTTGAAGAAAGATGGTAGAATTCAAGTGTGTGTGGACTTCAGAGATCTAAATAAGGCTAGTCTGAAGGATGACTTTCCCCTGCCGCACATCGATGAATTAGTGGATTTCACTGCGGGCTATGCATTGCTCTCCTTCATGGATGGATATTTCGGGTATAACTAGATTCTGATGGCGCCCGAGGATAGAGAGAAAACTGCATTTACTACGCTATGGGGAACCTACTGCTGTCGGGTGATGCTGTTTGGGCTGAAGAATGCCGGGGCTACCTATCAAAGGGCTGTAACTACAATTCTACATGATATGATCCATAAAGAGGTCGAGGTGTAGATGGATGACATGATTGTCAAGTCCAAAGAAAGAGAGGGCCACTACACAACTTTGGAGAAATTCTTTCAACGGATCAGAGAATACAGACTGAGGTTGAATCCACAAAAGTGCACTTTCAGTGTAACAGCAGGGAAAATGTTGGGTTTCTTGATCACACAGAGGGGCATCGAAGTAGATCCTTCCAAGATCAAGGCCATCCTAGAAATGCCACCACCAAAGACTAAAAAGGAGGTACGAGGCTTTCTGGGTAAAGTGCAATTCATAGGACGACTTATTTCTAAATTAACCTTGACTTGTGAACAACTATTCAGTCTCCTGAAAAAAGGAATTTTTTTTTTGATGGGATGATCGATGTCAATTCGCTTTTGAGCAGATCAAGAAGTACCTTTAGAATCCACCTGTGTTGTCGCTGCCAGAGCCAAGAAGGCCTTTGATTTTGTATCTGTCAGTTACGGACACAACAATGGGATGCATGTGTAGACACCCCCTTTTTGACCGACCTTGAGACTCAGACATCACCAGTTGAGCGCTTGGTGATATTGCATAATGTGCTCGTTCAGAAGTTTCAGAGTCTTGGCCGTGAGCCCTGCCTCCGAACTTCCGAACCCTCTTCTGTGCCTCGCCTCGGTTTGCGAACCAGGCTCAGTTTTCTCTGTTTCTTTTCCTGAGGGGAGGGAGAGGTCCTGTAGACCATCTCTCAGTGGCCGTGGGCTACATTTTGTGGCTATAGGTCATTTTACCCATTTCGGGGCCCGGTTCCCAATTTTCGGAGCCGTCAGGCCGTGTGCCTCGGTTCGGGACCGCTTAACCATCTCCATTTGCTCTGATTTTTGGCATACATCTTATTTTCTCCCTTTCAAGGGACACTGGGCTCTGAGAAACCCACTTTGTGGCCGAACGCCACTTTTGGTGCTTAGCAGCCCATTTTCGGGACCCCGAACTGCGTGTTTTGGCCCCCGAGCATTCGTTTTGCATCGGTTTTCGTTCATTTTTGGCAGGTACCTCTGTTTTATCACCAGGAAGGTCACTGGAGGATGGGAGGCTAGCAATTATCTTGGCAACCAGTTATATTCCATTTTCGCCCTCCGACACCCGTTTTCTCACTTCCGAGCCAATGTTGAAAACCTTGAGGCCACTTTCTTCAACCCCAAACTACATGGGAGGATCCTAATATCATATGGCCGGCCAGAAACTCCAATTGAACCTTTTGAACCCCTCCTAAAAATGGCTTATTCTCTCTCCTGTTTTACAGTTTTCAAATTCGAACCACAGGGTTGTGATGAGAGGACCTTGGAGGACACCTTTTTGTGATGGCCGGCTAGAAAATCAACTTGACCTTTTTGACCCCTAGCCGGCCGGCTAGGGGGGGTGGCCGGCCGGCCACCTGTAGCTTTGAAAATTGGCCGGTCATGTTCCTCACAATTTGCACTTTACAGCTGTATAGCTGTTGTCCCCCAGAAATATCTACATCCGGGGGACACCTTTTGGGGAGAGGACTTGGTCCTTTTCCCCTACCCTTTCCTTCCATGCTCCCCCTCTCCTTGGTCCATATAACCAGCTGCCAACACTTGTATTAAGGGAACAAAAGCAGGTAAGTAAAAGGGAGAAAGAAATGGAGGTTGGAAGACATGCACACACGCACGCACACTTATTACAAAATTGACCAGAATATCCACTTTACAGAACTGTAAAAAACGCCAAAACAACATAGATTAGCAAGCTCTATGCAAGGAAAATGGGCAAAAGGTGGCCAAAGCAGCAGTGGTAGATACAAGCCCAAACTGAAAAATGCCCTTCTACAACACTGAAAGGACAAATATGCATATTGACAGAACTGTAAAAAACCCCAAAAACAAACATAAATACACTCAAAATGTCATGCAGATGAGCTCAAAAAGAGGCTATAACACAAAGGTTCCTAAAAAAAAAAAAAAAAAAAAAAAAAAAAAAAAAAAAAAA